>CAJQZJ010033039.1:3019612-3034311 GCA_907164525.1 Lophiomys imhausi | reverse complement strand
TATATATATATATATATATATATATATATATATATATATATATATATCTCCACGGCCCTCTTTTTACTTTTCACTTTGAGACAGTCTCACCAAGTTGCCCAGGTTAGCCTTGAACTCACTCTACAGCTCAGTTACTTTTGATCTTAGTAGCTGGGAATACAGGTCTCTGATACCAGGTTTGACTAACTGTATTTCTCTTAAACAAAACAAAACAAAAACATTGACGCTTAGTGTGGTGGCCCACTTCTATAATCTTAGCACCCGGAAGTCTGGTGTAGGAGGAATTTGCATTTGAGACAAGTTTGGGCTACATTTTGAGACTTTGTCTCAAAAACAAACCAAGTACAATCGTAACAAAAATCACCAGTCCGATTTACATGCAGTAAGAGGCACACAGTCAGGCGCGGTTGATGGTTCTGTGTCCTAGAACCACTGCGGGCTAAGGTCACAAACCTCTCTACCTATTCTTGGTTTCTTTGCAGAGGCGGCCAGTTTTTTATCTTCGGTCAGGAAGTCGTCTTGGTATTGGGGGATGTGACTTCACCTAGAGGCCCATGATTTAGCACGGGGTCGCCGACAATAGTAAGAAATTCGTAGCACTTCCCCTAAATACATTTCTCCCTCAAGGAAGCGGAAATGCTCTCTGAGGGACCAGACTCTGGACATCATGTCTGACTCAGGCTTGTCCCGGGGGCGTACTGGGGCTCTGATAAGACGCAGAGAGTCTGCTCTGTTTGTTCATAATGAGTCATGCTGCGAGGCAGGAATCTTTTTTTTTCCCCCCTTTCCCATGTCAGGCTTAGGCAAGAACCAGAGGCAGATACGCCCTATTCAAAGTGTCGCGATCCTCCAGAGTCCTTAACCCCCCGCGCCGTGGAAGACACGCGACTCAAGGGCGCCCCCTGCCGTCGGAACCCGGAGGGACAGCGCGGGCGCGGAGGTCGGGGTCGGGGTGGGGGGTGTCACGCCTCGGTCCGTCCCTCCCCACCCTCCCCGCGAAAGTACGGGAGGCGCATTTCCGTTAGTTTTGTTTCAGTTAGTGAAAACGCCGGGTTTCATCACGGCGATCTCATGCATATCACTGTCCTTTGCTCCCAATTGCCTTCTCTGTCTCTCCTTTCCCCTGCAGGTTTTCTTCCTCGTCTACTGTCCCGTCATAGGTCACGTTACATATATTTATATTTTAATTCATTCTTATTTAAAAAAATCTCGATCTCTCACATGAGAGAAAAAGTGATATGTCTCAGTCCAGCTTTTCTTTTCTTTTTTTTTTTTTTTTAAACGTGACTGTCTCCAGTTCCACCCATGTCCCTGAGCGGACAGGATTCTTCTCGGTATCTGAATAAAACATCACAATCCTTATGGGCTGAGGGCAGACCCTCTTGCCAATAGTGCGGTGATGGATGTGGGTGTGCAGGGAGCTATTGCATGCTCCTCCAGACAGTCTCAGTAAGCCATAGATTTGCAAGAGGCCCCAGGAGCAGCAGCTGGGTCTTAAGTACAGTCCTACACTCATCCACCCCACCCCCATCCCATCTATTAGTGATAAGAGTGTCTTCCGAGACTCAATTTTCAGCCTCTGTCCACACTGGAGCAATTAATCACAGTTGCTTCGGGAAGGAACCTTCCCCAAGGCATGGGCCACCTCCCAAGGCAGAGAGCTCCAGGTTGGGAGCCATCATTTTTCAGGAGTGTGAGGACTGAGAAGGCCCAGCTCGAAAGCACCCAAGTTGCAGTTTTTTAACCCATGCTTTTTGGACTCTCATCTCAAATTTCCCTTCCACAGTCCTGATGAGAGCACAGGGGGATGTTTCAGCTAAGATGAGTGACACAACGGTGTCTCTGCTGTGTGGATGGTGGAAGCAGAGGGCTCTGTTTTGAGAACCAGTCGCCATAGCAACCCAGCTGCCCCAGTTACAGCCCTCTCAGCACTGCCAAAATAAAAATCCTCACCAAGCTGCTGAATGCCGACTTTTAGTTTCCAGGTGACATTAGCCAGCACGTATTTCGATTTCATAAGCTTTTGGAAAGAGGTTTAAGTAATCATAATAACTCTACAAAGTTGGGCTGCACATGCAAAGGGGTTCTATGCAGTCATCTTCCAACACCCACAGACCAAACAATGTTGTACAAAACAGCAGGCTCAAGAAAGGGGCTCAGTGTTACTTACTGGGGTGTGCCAGTTCCATCCCAGGTTAGAGGGTAAACGTGAGAACATAAATGTTATCTTTGAAGCGGTGGTGTTCCCCAGGTTCTCCACACCTGTCACCCACAATAACCCCGTCTCTGGTTGCAGTGTAAGCTGACGATTGAACGCTCCCCGCTAGACTTTCTAGAATTTCAGCAGCTTGATGATCAGTCCCTCCCACTCCCCTAGATGCACCCATTCTCTAAAGTTCTGTTTGATGGTCTTCTTGTGTTTCTTTACATTTATTGAAATGTTTTTTCAATGAAACTATTACATTGTTTTAATGACAGCATCTGCTACACTTCCATATGACACTGTCTCTTGTCTCTGACTTACAATCAAATAATATAGAACTGTCTTTCTCCTGATAAAAACCAGACCCTTTCCATACTTGTCTTATTTTTGTTAGATATTCTCATCATCTCTTGAGTCCAGGCTTAAAACTGGAAATCATTTAGATTTAGCCTTTTCCTGCATAGACTGGCCTCTCTCTCTGTGTGTGTGTGTGTGTGTGTGTGTGTGTGTGTGTGTGCGCGCGCGCGTGCGCGCACGAGTGCTCAGTGCATGTGTATGTGGAGCATGTAAGCCCAGGTAAGCACACGTGGAAGGCACAGCACAGGATGTCAGGTGTCTTCTCCTACTGCCATCAGTCTTGCTGCCTTGAGGGTCTCTCACTGAGCTCCACCCCTGTGTGGGGTGGCAGGCATGTGCAGCCATGCCTGGCTTCTTGCATGGGTACTGGGAAGTTGAAGCCAAGACATCTCTCTTGTAGAGCAAGTTCTCTTACTCGTTGATCCTCCTCCCCAGCCCATGATGCTGCTTTAGTTTCTGTCCTCCTTTCTATTTCTGAAGATACTACATACACAGCTGTGACCCTCATTTCCTGTTGCTGAGACTGTTACAGTGATTCTGGAAGTGGCCTCAACTCCTTACTTCCCAGTGTAGCCAGCAGGTGATGGCAGAAAAATGAGCTTCGCAGTGGGTTGCCTCTACATGCACTTCCATGATTATGATTCTTAAAATATCTTTTAGAGATTTAAGATGACTATCAGACAGTCAGCATACTAAGTACTTAATGTTAATTACTTTCTATTTCAAACTCAGCTTCATTTTGATTTGATTTTGTTTTGAGACAGTGCCCAGGGTGGTTTAGAACTCAGTACAAAGCTGAGGGTGAACCTAAACTGCCGATCTTCCTGCTTCTACATCCTAGGTGCTGAGATTAGAGGCAGGAACCACCATGCCCAATTTCAATTTAAAAAGGAGAAAAGAACTATAGGGATGTTCTGCACATATATCTGTATACCACATGCGTGCCTGGTACCACAGAGGCCAGAAAAGGGTGAGACCCCTTGAAATTAGAGTTACAGATGATTGTGAGACACCTTCTGGGAATTGAACCCAAGTCCTCCAGAGAAACAGTTAGTGCTCTTAACCACTTTCTAGTCCCTGTTCCCACCCTTTTAAGTCAGGATCTCCCAATGAAGCTCAGGTTGGTTTCAAACTCACTATTAAGCATACTGGGCCAGAACCTGTGGTGTTCCTGCTTCAGCCTCCTATAGAGGAATTTTAATTTGAAACATAGCTGCTCTAGCAGGAAATCATATCCAAAGATCTTCAAGGTCTGTGTGATTCAGCTGGAATATAGACACACCTTTAATCACAGGAGACAAAAGCAAGATCTGTGAGTTCAAGGTCAGCCTGGTATAGAGCAAGTATCAGGTAAAGAAAAGCTTAAGTCTAGGCGTGGTGGTACATGCTTTTAATCCCAGCACTCAGGAGACAGGCACACAGACCTCTGATTTCTAGTCAGTGCTGTTCAGTCAGTTTGGTTGAGTCAGTGAGTGGAGAGGCACTGCAGTGGAGCTGAGCTCATGGCAGCTCAGTTCATGGAATTCAGAGGCAGTTTTTACCATAAGAGTTTTATAGAGAGAGGTCGGAGAAAGAACAAGCTAGACCCAGGTGAAGACAGAACGAGCCAGAGAATGAGAAGGAGCCAGAAGATTAGGACAGATTGCTAGAGTTGGTTTGAAGCCAGGCAGAGCAATTCAGTCAGAGGTTGAGAGAGAAGCCAGATTGAATCAGAACTTGGAGAGGAGTTTGATCCAGAACAGCTGAGTTGAACCAGACAGCCAGCGTTCAGGAAGAACAAGAAAGGGTGAGCTTATTCAGCAGCAAGTCTCAGAGGCTGAAAACATTCTAGGCCTAGATTAGATTATACAGAGGCTAGAAGCTTCCAGGACTAGGCCTAGGTTAGCAGATGGAGGCAATAATCCTTTAAGACGACAATTACAAAGACAAATAAAAGATAATTTTACAGTCTCCTTCCTCCTGAATAAACCACCAGTGAGAACCACCAAGCTCAGCAAACAGATCTCTGAAAGGCACACTTCCCCACTCAGTAGGAAGCCCCTCTTGCTGGCCCCTGAGGCAATGCAGCCACACTGCTCCTGCCTCGAGGTTCATGACTCTTCCAACAGCACAGCTCAGTTTCCATCTGTTCCTCTGCTAATCTAGTTGAATGGGGCACTTGGCCCCTCTACACCTGTCTGCCGAAAATCCTAGCCATTTCCCGACTCAGCTGCTCTAATGCCATGTCTGGCCCTGCATGGGTGCTGTGGTTGGCCCTGTGCGAAGGTGGCTTCTTTCTCTGATCCCTGGAGCCCTTTCATCTCTCCTGTGGCCTCTTCTGCCTTTGGCTTCTCTCTGCTGCAGGACTTGTGACCCTTGATGGCCTGAACTGTGACACACAGAAACAGGCTCTTTGCCAGATGCAGAAGCAGACTTGCCCAGTCCCAGTTCCCACGGCTCCCTCCTCAGCTGCTGCTGTGTGTAGCTCTGCCCAGAAATAAAACTGCACAGGGGGACGAGTCTCTGGCTAAACAGGAGGTACCTCTCGCTGACACAGACTCTGGAGCTCAAAATGACAGGAAAAGGATCGCAAGTGTGAGTGACTTCAGAGAGGCTGGGGCAACATTTCATTATCCTTGGTTTGTTTACCTTTTTAAAATTACATGTATTTATTTTGTGTAGAAGTCCTTGTACAATGTGACCCTGGGGACTCAGGTCCTCAGGCTTGGTGACAAGCACCTTTGTCTGCTGAGCCATCTCTGTGGCCTGTATTTACCGCTGTGTGGAATCCCAGGAAATCCCTTTTGTCTAACAGTAAGAATGGATTTTGTTTAGCCCCTAGTCCTTAGGGAGCTGTGTTCTCTGTAGAACTAGACGCCTGGAACTAGTTAAAATTCTTCCTTGTCACCCATGAATCTGTCTCTAACATGGATCATCTAGTGGCTTCACAGCAAAGGCATTTGTCAAAGCTGGGTTCCTGCACATAGAGAGAGAACACAAACTCCACTGTCACATGCGCTGAGCAAACACCTAAAACATTTTAAAAGGAACCATAGTTCTTAAGTCAGCATCACTGGGGCTGCAGAGATGGACCAGTTACCGAGGGCATGCGCTGCCCTTCCATCCTGACTTTGGTTTCCAGCACCCACACCAGGCAGCTGACAACTGCCTGAAACTCCAGCTCCAGGGGATCTGAGGCCATCTTTTTACCTCCTTGGGCACGCACTCACACACACACAGAGAAAATAAATCTTTAAAAATGACCATTAACTTATAGTTTTAAATATACTAACATCTTAGTACCAAATTATACTTGTAGACTACTGATGATCATACCCTGAAAACAGAAGGGGGCTGTTTGAGAGAAGGAAGAGGACCCAAAGGGAGAAAAAAATGGGTGAGGCACAAATATGAGCA
This sequence comes from Lophiomys imhausi, assembly GCA_907164525.1. Lineage (NCBI taxonomy): Eukaryota > Metazoa > Chordata > Mammalia > Rodentia > Muridae > Lophiomys > Lophiomys imhausi. Next base: position 3,028,355 of record CAJQZJ010033039.1, on the reverse strand, counting down.
AAGTATCATTATATATATATAGTATAAAAGTATGTATAACAATGTTGTAATGAAATATTCTATATGCTAACTAAAATAGTAAAATGTTTATTTTTATTTTATATATTGATTTATTATATATTTATTAATATATTTTTATTCTATTTAAACTATTTACTTTATGTTTATTTATATATAAATCTATATAAGCATATATTTATATAATAAACATATTTTCATATAATTTACTTATATATATAAAAGTATATATTTTATTACATATGATTATATACTTATATATTTCATATACTTATTAAAATGTTGATTTATATACACATTCAGCATATACTCATGTATCTGTGGATTTTCTCTTTAAAATGCTTTTTTTTTGTTAAATTTTATCTGTATGGATGGTTTACCTGCATGTATGTCTGCCTAATATGTGTGTGTCTGGGGTAGAAGATGCTAGATCCCCTGCAACACATGTTGCAGAGATGCCTGTGAGCCAACATGTTAGTGCTCACTGGGCCCTCTGGAAAAGCAGTCAATGCTCTTAACTGCTGAGTCATCTTTGCAACCCACATACTCTTTTTTAATTATATGTAACATCTCGATATGATGCAGGAAATGGGCTTTATCCCTGGGAGTCATGGGCGCTTGTACTGCAATGTTATCAAAAAGTATAATTTTCAAAAGTTAAAACCATGATTCACAGAAAAGAAAAAAATAAGCTAAAGATTTTTTTTCATAAAATATTTTTTGTGTGTCACCTATGGCAAGTGGGAGACTTCGCCTGGGTTCATGAGAGTGTCCCTCACTGGGTGCAACACTCAGGAGAGTCTGCCCTACACCTTGCCTGGCCAGTAGGGTAGGGCTGGCCCTGACTGCAGGGGTGGGGAGGGTGGGCTTGCCTATGACTGGCCTGAGGCCTAGAGATCCTTCGGGCTGACCTCAGACACCTCTTAGGCTTTGAGTTCATCTATCCCAACGTCTACCCCATGGATGAAGGGGCTGGTTCCACAGATCCAAAACTACAGGATCTCTGTGACACAGGACAACAACAGGATATCTGAGAGGAGTCCTGGTGAAGTTCCATTATTGACAACATAGCAGACACCAGAAGCCTCGGACCAGACCAGTGACTCACTGCAATGAACATTTGCAAGCAAAGAAGTATGGACAAAAGGGTACATTGTGGGACACACTGTGACACACTACAGCTTCCATGAGATTTGTTTTTCCTGTTGTGGGAGAGATTGCGAGAGTGGAGGGTGAGTGTGAGGAGAGAGGGAGATGAATGGGATTGGGGTGGATGATATGAAATTCACAAAGAACCAATAAAGAGTTAAAGTTTTTTTTCCTGTATGTACATGTCCATGTACATACATGTAGAAGAGAGGGTACAATGGGTGTCTTCCCCTGTCGTTTTCCATCTTAGTTTTTTGAGACAGGGTTTCTCACTGAACCTGAAAGTCACCATTGCAGATAGGCCGGCTGACGGGTGAGCTCTGGGACGTTCCACTCGCTGACACTGAGGTTACAAGCACATGCTACTGGGGTACTGGGTATTTGAACTCAGGTCCTCTTACTGGGCAGCAAATGCTCACACTTACTGAAGCCATCTCTCCTGACTTGGATAGCTCAGAGATCTATCTAGGGCAGAACCAAACACAACTGGCAAAATGAATAAACAAACAAAATCAATGAAATGATTCCTAATGATATTCAGCTATGCTTGGTGCCTTTCCAACTGTCATTAGAGAGGCTTCCTCGGGCAGCAGATTGGAGCAGGTGCAGAGTTGACAGCCAGACATGTGGAGAATCTAAATTGGAGGTTTCCATCAGGTCCCTCCCCTCAGAGGTGAGGAAACACCGTGGAAGAGGGGGAGGAAAGACTGCAGGAGTCAAGAAAGGTTGGAGGAGAATGGGAGAACATGGCCCACTGAGTCTAGTAAGCAGGGGTCACATGAGCTCAGATTGTGAAATGGCAGCACAGGGCCTGCACGGGTCTGCACCAGGTCTTCTGTTATGACCATTAGCTTGGTGTTTTGTGAGACTCCTAACAATGGGAGTGGGTGTGTCTCTGACTCTCCTGCCTGCTTTTGGGACTCCTTTTTAGCTTCTATTGGGTTGTCCAGTCCAGTCTCAACATGAGGACGTTTGCCTTGTCTTATTGTATCTTGCTTTTGTCGTGTTTAACTGTCATCTCTTGGAGGCCTGTTCTTTTCTGAAAAGGAAACGGAGGGGAGTCGATCTGGGGAAGAGGGTAGGAGGGGGGAGCTGGGGTGTGTGTGTAGAGGGAGGGGAACCTGTGGTCGGGACATATTTTAAATAAAAAAATTTATTTACTTTTATATGTATGATTGTTTGCCTAAATGAACATATGTGCACAGTGTGTGTGTCTGGGACTTGAAGAAGGTGTTTGCATCCTCTGGAACTAGAGTTTCAGATGTTTGTGAGCTACCAAGTAGGTGCTGGGAATCAAACCTGGGTCCTCTGCAAGAGCAGCCAGTTCTCTTAACTCTCTTCAGCCTCCACACTGAGTCCTGGTTTTTATGTAACTGAATTAATAAGGCAACCAGGAATATGTGAAGACTGGGTTAGAAATAAATAAAAAACCTGGAGATTTATGCAGAAGTAAAATTCACCAACACATAGAGCTGGTTCAGAGGTGTCCAGTAAGCATTCCAGTTCCTGGGCAAGAATCAACAGTATTTCTATAATTTGTTACAAGTGAGCCTTCATGGGCTACACGGCCTAGGCTGGCCTTGAATTCCACCACCTTCCTGCCTCAGTGCCAAAGGCTGGTGCTAGGATTACAAAGACTGGTGCTAGGATTACAGGCAAGCCCCACCACATTTAGAAAAAATCTTTTTAAAAATAAAGCTGCAAGACAGCCTTTCTAATCACCCAGCAGAAAGTGCCCAGCTCTGCAATGTGCAAGGCGACAGGAGCTATACTGAGGGGCCCTGAACATTCCTCTGTCCTCTGCCCAGAACTGCATGCATGATCATGACTAGAAGAAGCCTCTCTGCCTTTCCTATAGGGTATTTGGAGCTACAGACAGTACAGTGGACACACACATTCATCCCTGCAGACAGCCCCTTGCCCAGGAGCCCTCCTGACCCGACCCGCAGGTCCTAGTAATTCGTGGGGGCGAGGAGGACCGCAACCTGAAAAAAGAACGGGCGAGAGAGGGAAAGGACTCAAGGAAGCAATTGCTTGTCAAGTGCCGTGTATTTGAGCGCGAAGCGCCTTTTTATAATATGCTTTACAAGGGGAGGAGGTGAGAGGGGCCAGGTGGTGGGAAAGTACAGAATCTTCTTGGCCTGTGCCCTGGAACATTGTGTGTTCTACCTATTTTCCTCAGAAGACATGGTACACTGCTTTGAATCAATCTGTAACTGCCAACCCGGAACTTTGCAGTTGCCAGGCAGGCTGAAGCTGCAGGGGATGTTGTGCAGGTGGGGAGAGGTAGGGGGTGAGGGTGAGAGGCGAGGGTCTTGGCTTCTGACATCTCCCCCTTCTCTGTTTAGATGGAGAGGGCGTCTTGTGATCAATCCCAACTACGTGAATTTAAAATTTTGGAGGTCTAATCGTGGGAGGTCTCAGACAAGTTCACAACCCCAAGACATTGGTGTGAGGCGAGTCACGCTGATGGCCGAAGGCTTTAGGCTGGTGATGATAGGCAATGTCAAGGGACCCCGAGGTGGGTGAGGGCCCTGTCTTAGGCTATGTAGGCTGCACCCACTCCCAGCACCACGCACTCCTTTTCGGCTGCATTGGGTGAGCCCCTGGGAAGTGGACCTACAATAATCCCGTCATCGGGCTAACTCACAGCCGTCCTAATCCCTTTGTGACTGCCCAGGTTATCAGCCGTTTATCAGCTTGGGGTGTAATATTGTCATAAAGGAAGACTTCCCGATATAGAGGGCCATATCAAAGGCAGGTTTTAGTTTAGGAAAAAGGACAGTTTTTGTTGGGGTGATCAAGAGGCCAGGCTCCCTAGCGAGAGAAGCGAGGGCAGAGCCAGGCATACCATGAACCCTTCTTGAGGGTGTGGAAGTCTAAGGGTTGGCCATAGGGGGAGGCAGGGGGGCTGGCAGCTGCGCCAGTCTCTGGCAGAATCACTTCAGGATCTTCTTTAGTCTTTAGTTGATGGTAATGAATTTCGACCGGCTTCTTGATGGTTCAAGAATCAACCTGGTTCTTAACAAAACTTGTGAGACGGTTAAAAGCCCAAGGGCCAAACGAGAGAAGCAAGAAAATGCCAACAAGGGGTCCTAGTAAACTAGGCAACAGGGTGGTGAGCCAAGGAGAGGTAGAGAACCAATTTTGATACCATGACTCTTGTTGTTCTCTGGCTCTTTTTCTTTCTTCTAAACTCTTTTTGACCTAGTCCAGACTATTTTGGACAAGGCCTGTCTTATCGGAGTAAAAGCAACATTCTTCTCTGAGGGCCACGCAGAGACCCCCTTCCTTAAGGAAGACAAGGTCAAGTCCTCTCCTGTTCTGTAACACTACCTCAGAAAGAGAAGCCACAGAATCCTTAAGGTCTTGTATTCCTTCCCTCAAATTATTTAAGTCTTTGTCAATGAGGGATTGGAGATGAGCACAGTGATTATTGGAAGTCACCAAGGAAGCTATACCTGTGCCCGCTCCGATAAAACTATTCCCTAGTACAACAGACAAGGTGAGGGCAGTCAGGGGTTCTCTCTTGGTTCTCAGAGAGGGTCCTTGATCTATGAAGGTGAGGAAGGATTCTGGGTCATGAATGAGAAAATGTGGGAGAATGGTAACAACTACACAGTAATCTCTGGAAGATAAAAAGGCGGGAATGTGTATATGAGGGGTCAAGCCAGAAGCACAGGCAAAATATGTACCGTTGGGTGCCAGGGTGAATTGAAAGGTGTCATTAAGGATCAGTGTCTGGTTGCACACCGGAATCAAGTCCCTAGGGGGGAGCATGGAGGGTCCTAGGAGGCAGAGGCCTATTCCTGAAATGGAGCTAAGGGTAAGACCTCCTTCAGGTGAAGAACTCCCAAGGAGTCTGTTACTATCATTGGTAAAGGTGGGAGGGGAGAGGATAGCTATAACTCCTTTTCTAGTTTCTAATATTGGGGTCGTTGGGGGTGGATGCTCTCCCCTTAGCTGAGGGGGGGGGGTAGAGTTGTAAGTTTACCTTGAGGGCACTGTTTAACAAAATGACCCAGTTGACCACATTTGAAACAGGCGGACCCGGTGGCCCCACCACTAGTGGCTGCTCCCATAGCCAGATGGATGGCTTGTGAGACCTTTTGGGCAAAGGGATCTACATCTCTGCAGATACGGATCATTTCATCCAAGTCTTTATCTTTTTTTTTTTTGGTTTTTCGAGACAGGGTTTCTCTGTATAACAGCTCTAGCTGTCCTGGACTCGCTTTATAGACCAGGCTGGCCTCGAACTCACAGAGATCTGTCTGCCTCTGCCTCCCAAGTGCTGGGATTAAAGGCATGCGCCACCACTGCCCGGCCCAAGTCTTTATCTTTATATTTTCCTCGAAGGGCAGCCCTACAGGCAGAATTAGCATTTTCATAAGCAAGCTGTTGGAGAAGTTTATTTTCTCCCTGGCCAGGTCCCAAGGACCTCTCAGCTGCCTCTAGGAGGCGAGCAACAAAATCTGAAAACTCTTCTTGATTGCCTTGAGTAATCTTAGTCAAGGGAGAAAGAACAGAGCCTTTCATGGGAATGGCTCTCCAGGCGCTCATGGCTGCCGAAGAGGACTGAGCCAAGAGACCCAGAGAAAATTTTTTTTGTATTTGGTTAGAGGCATATTTTCCTCGACCTAGAAGTTTATCAAGCGTCCATTTGTTGGAGGGCGAGCGTGTGCTCGAGAGATTGGCTTGTGCCTGAGACCTGCAGCGATCGGCCCAGTCAGCCTGCCAAGAAAGGAACTGTCCCCGAGTCAGGACTGACTGGGCGACAGTGAGCCATTCATTGGGAGTTAAGTATCCGCCTCCACCGAGACTCTCAAGGAGGGAGAGAGTGAAGGGGGCATTGGGACCATAATTTCTAACGGCCGAATTTAACTTTTCAAGATGTTTAAAACGGAGTTTTTAAAAGACTGTGGGGTTACTTGTATCTTCGTTATCGCTTTCATTTTCAATTTCTGAATTGGGCTCGTCCTCAGAGGAATCGGCCTCAGTCTCAGGCCGGGGATGGGATGTCCAAGAGGGCTTGTGAGAGGGACGAGAAGAGGAAGCAGGCACAAGGCGGGAAGGAGGGGGTGCGACAGGCATGGAGGAGGGGGGATGCCGAACACCGGACCAAAGGGCTGGGGGAGGAGGTGCGGGTGCCTGCGAGGGAGGGACCTGTGACCGGGTGACTGGAAAGGCTAGGTGGAGGGAATCTGGAGGAGGGGCAGAGGAAGAACAAAGGACTGAGAGACGTGAAACTTGTTTTTGGAGGTGAAGGATGTCTGTCAGTTCACGAACCTGAGAAGCAAGGCAGTCTCGCATATCGGAAAGAGAGTTAGGCAAGGTGATAGGGAAGGTTGGAAAGGCAGAAGGCGCCGTGAGAGGAGGCCAGTCAGGATTGTGATAGCGGGCGGTTTCATCCTCAAGGGAGGCGGCATCACCGGGGCCCAAAGGCTCTGGGTTGGGGAGAGCGGCCAGAGCTGTCAGCTGAGAGGGTGGCAGAGGAGAAGAAGAATGTTGTTTAATAGGAAGGCAGGGAGGGCAGAGGGAAGCAGATTTTTGAAGGACAGGGTTGCAAAGGTGAGTGGAGGAGGGAGTCCGCAGGTCAGAGACAGCTGGAGAATCAAAAGGAGGAGGCTGAGGAATCAGGGGAGGAGACTTGAGAGAAGGCAAATCTGGATAAAGGCGAGGCGGATCAGAAGGAGGGGAGTCCTGATCAGGAGGGATGTCTATAAGAGTGAAAGGAACGGAGGCCTGAGACGGAGACCGAGAGGGTTGACGAGATGGGCAGGTAGAACTAGGCCGAGACTGTGACAAACAGTACTCAGCAACAGACAAAAGCTGTCGTTTGCCTATATCTTTGTCTGCATCTTCAATAATGTCCCTAATAATACCCCAGAAAGAGAAAATTGTTGTGGGAAGAGGAGTATTGTCTTCATTTTTAATTATTTCATTTAATTCACGACCTACCTTTTGCCACTTTTTGGGATGGATGGTAGGACCATCTATTATAAACCACGGACAGTTTTTATCAATAAACACAAAGAAATTTATAAGATCCTTCTTTTTAACCCTTATTCCTCACTCTCTGAGTGTATGTTTGAGGTCCTCAACGAAGGAAGCCTCCTTAGACAGAGAATGGCCCATTCCTATGGGACGGAAATGAAAAATAGACTCACTCGAGGACGACAGGTCGCGGGTGACGATCGCTGTCTCGCTCAATCTTAATGTCGTGTACACGCTTCGTCGAGGGTCCGTCCGGAGGGGTCCGTGCCTCGAGCCCCACGTTGGGCGCCACGTGACCCGACCCACGGGTCCTAGTAATTCGTGGGGGTGAGGAGGACTGCAACCTGAAAAAAGAACGGGCGAGAGAGGGAAAGGACTCAAGGAAGCAATTGCTTGTCAAGAGCCATGTATTTGAGCACGAAGCGCCTTTTTATAATATGCTTTACAAGGGGAGGAGGTGAGAGGGGCCAGGTGGTGGGAAAGTACAGAATCTTCTTGGCCTGTGCCCTGGAACATTGTGTGGTCTACCTATTTTCCTCAGAAGACACGGTACACTGCTTTGAATCAATCTGTAACTGCCAACCCGGAACTTTGCAGTTGCCAGGCAGGCTGAAGCTGCAGGGGATGTTGTGCAGGTGGGGAGAGGTAAGGGGTGAGGGTGAGAGGCGAGGGTCTTGGCTTCTGACACCCTCCCACATTCATGTTTCATTATGGCTCTGAAGTCAGACTATGTGGGTTTCAAGTCATGGTTTTATGAAGAGCTACTGGATGGCATTGGGGAAGCTGCTTAAGCTTTCTGGTGACCACAGAGGAGGCTTACATAGTGGCACCTTCATGGCTTTGTGCTAAGACAGGGTGTGAGTGGTCAATTAACAGGGGTCACAGCACTACTGTGAAGAAAGGTTCAATAGTTTGCCAGTCTTTATTCAGAGGGTCAAACGCTGAAACATAACTGGTCTCCCATACATCAGAAAGGGCTGTGCACGGACATTCAAAGCAGAAGCAACAACGAGGACACTCCTGTTGTGACCCAATTCAAACTACAGTTAAACTTGCTTAAGAAATCACAATAAACTCCAGTGCTAGCAAAAGGACAATTTACCTCTCCCGACTTGTGAGTTAAAAGGAATAAAAATACAGGACTTGACCCTTTGTTTGGATGCCCCAGGCATCACACACTTGCTATTTTCAACAAATTGGTATTTCCAAAGGACAACAGCTTTTCTTCCCCAGCTCCTCATCACAGCATGTGACAGGGACAGTCGAGGAAGCGCATTTGATGACACAGGACGTGGGCTACCAAGAGCCAGGCAGGAGCAGCAATTCAGAGCAAACCCACTTAACCATCTACGCTGCATTGAAAACCGTTGCCCTGTGCTGGTGTCACCCTGTGCTGGTGTCGTCACCCTGTGCTGGTGTCGTCACCCTGTGCTGGTGTCACCCTGTGCTGGCGTCGTCACCCTGGGCTGGTGTCACCCTGTGCTGGTGTCGTCACCCTGGGCTGGTGTCACCCGGGGCTGGTGTCGTCACCCTGTGCTGGTGTCACCCTGGGCTGGTGTCGTCACCCTGGCTGGTGTCACCC
>CAJQZJ010033039.1:3007186-3019602 GCA_907164525.1 Lophiomys imhausi | reverse complement strand
GCTGGTGTCACCCTGGGCTGGTGTCGTCACCCTGGCTGGTGTCACCCTGGGCTGGTGTCGTCACCCTGGCTGGTGTCACCCTGTGCTGGTGTCACCCTGTGCTGGTGTCATCACCCTGGGCTGGTGTCACCCTGGGCTGGTGTCACCCTGTGCTGGTGTGGTGCTAATAGCATAGGCTCTAACTGTGCACTGCCATTTTCACTAAGTCCACAAAGCTGAGGCAGATGTTGAATACCCCCCCCCCACGTTATAAATAAATATATTTCAGTTTTTTCTCCCTCTTACCAAATCTTGGCTTGTGTAACTATAAATTAAAACAACAAACAAAAAGGAACAGCCCTCCAACAGCCCAGCAGTACAGGTTATCAATCTCTGATGAAAAGGATGGACAATTACATGCCATAGCTCGGGATCAGACAAGAAATAGTTAACATCAAAATGAAATACATAAGAAAAGTGACAATTCTTGTCAAAGCCTGGGTACATTTTCATCTTTTTCTTAAAATTCTTTTGAGGGGAAATTTCTAAGTTAAATTAAACAGAAAATTTCCCTCAAGAAGTTCTCCACAGCAACATGAAATCGAATCCCCTGGAAAAGCAAAGGCAAAGGCCAGAATCAGGCCTCTCTCCTAAGTCCCTGTATCTCAGTAACCCAGACTCCACTTTCCAGACCTGACAGGCGCTGGATGAGGTAATTCCCTTGTGAACTGGGGATCACACCACGGGGCTCTCAGACAGCTGCAGGCCTACAGTCTAGTGAGCACCTACCAAAGGGAGTCATGACCACCTGAGGACAGTGTTGATGGCTGCCACATTTTTTTTTTTTGAGATGAGTCTTATACAGGCTTGGCTAGATTGGAACTTACTATGTAGAGCAGGCTGGCCTTAAACGCAGAGTCCACCTGCCTCTGCCTCCCGAGTTGATTAGGGCTATGGGCCATCACACTTGGCTTGATAGCCACTATTAAGTAGGATATCTCCTTGCACAGTTTTAAAACACCAAGGATTTAAGCAGGTAAACCCAAGGATAATTTCTTAGAATTTTTAGGCCCAAGGCCTTATGTAAACAGCTTGTAACCACAATGCTGACCTAGCTTTTGGAGGTCTTTTAAAATCTACCCAGGAGCTCATCCGTAAACTGGGTATCCATAATTCTGGGGAAAAAAAAATCAAAGGTAGCAAAATGATGTCAGGAAACAAAGTCGGTTTTCACTTTGCAGCTTCATGTTCCTTTAGCAAGAATTCTAGAAATGTGTAAAAAATATCTGAGAAAGCCAATAACTGATGGATATCCTGGAAGTGTTTGCTTCTCACCTGGAAATACGCAGCTAGTGAGGCTTTGCCTGGGATAGTCACTTACAGCTCAGTGGCGGCCATCTGAGGTGAGACCATCTGTGAGGCTGCTGCTTCCCACAGGTGCCACAGCAAACAGCTGACGTGAGGAGCTGAGTGACACCAGAGTCCGGTAAAGACCACTGGACTAGGTAACAAGGACGGTTTAAAACGGTGTCGAGAAGAGCTTTGGAATTTTAACTTCGAATGGAACACTCATCATAGCATGTGCTATGTTAGGATTTTTGTTCTATGGAACAACAGAAAAAGGAGGCGGGATTACACAGAGAGAAGAGACTGTGCACCCTAAGTGGGAGTGACACGTCCCTGTTACCCTGGGAACCATGACTGAACACTGCAGTGCCCTTCACCAGGCAGTTCTGACCTGGGCCAGGAGGCAAACACTTAACCCTGGGTCGAAACAAGCAGCTCATATCCTTTTCTGCCTTAGCTTAGTTTTAAATTTTCCCCTACTGTCCCTGTCTCCCACGATTAACTGTCTTGACAACTTCATCACTGAAGGGCTCTGGATAGGATGCCTGGTCCACGAGCTGTCCTCCGAGAGCTGTCCTCCACATCTCGGATTTAACCGTCCAAGGATTGGAAATATGAGAAACAAACGCATCTCTATTAAACGTGCACTCTTTCCTTGTCACTGCCCCTTACACAACGCCTATCCTGCAGCGGCTGCTGGGAGCCACCTAGTGACGATCATCTTAAGTTTTTGGAAGCTAGGCAGAGGTTCTAAGCACGTACCACAGAAGGATTGTAGCATCCACAGACTGCACCATCTGAGGGTCCCAGGGGCAATCTCCCACGGACCCCGACAGACAACTGCACTAAGTGCCAGTAAATCAAGATGCCAACATGAAAGGCTCAGTTCAAAGCACGTTTGTTAAAGTCAGAGACAGTATTTTTGTTACAAAGTCCACTTTTTTGATCAGTTCATCATGACAAACCAAAAGATGGCCAACACTGATGAAACCATCAATCGTGTGGCAAGGCGAGAATTCATGTCGGCATAGCTCTTGAGGTAGAAAACTTACTGCCTGTTACTGAACATGTGAACAGTTAGTACTTAAGTATCACAGTTTTCAGATGGCATGAAGATGCTGTGAATCCCGTGTTAGCACAGAAAAGCCAGTCTAAATCAATCATGAGATTGTTTTGTGGGTCTTTAAACATCTATGTATTTCTTTTGAATTCTTATGTGTTCCCTGCACTGATCTTCCACTTATCTATGACCCTTTAATATGAAGGAGAGAAAGCCACAACTGAAAACCCCTGGACCTCCTCTGGCCACATCTACTCCATATCCAGGCAAGAAGCAGTGAGGCAGGGCCTGGGTAGGGCAGGGATGGTGTGCTTCTTTCTGGGATGGCATTGGCCTCTTATGCCAGTGAAGGGTGGGGAGGAGGACTCTCTAACTTGTCATTTGGGCTTAGAGTAGGAATTTGGAGGTCAAACTTGGAGAAAACTAAGAATTCGGAGGAGTCCTTCATTGCCTCATCAAATCTTGTCAGTAAGCAATTCATTTTCTTAAAAACCCTGGGTTAAGCAAGCAAGTCACAGCACATGTTACATATGCTGGTGATCAGAAGACTGCTGCGCTGGTTTGTCGCTGAGTGGGAGGTGAAGAAGCTGAGGAGCATGGCTGGAGAGAACGCAGGGAGAGCAGCCCTGTCTCAGGTCTGCCCTGTGCAGACAGTGCTAGGAACATGATGGGTGTTTTACCAGCCTGAATGGGAAACTTTGACTCTGTTTGCAACGAGTGGCATGATCTCACCACACCTTATTTAGAATGAATCACTGCAACCTAGCACAGATAGAGCACAGAGGGGAAAGAGCCAGCAACAGGAGACAAGAACATACCTCAGCACAGAGCCCAGAGGGAAATCCTGGCTTCTGGACCAATGACTCGGGGGATAGAATGCCAGACCCTAAAAGCCCTGGGGAAGAATGAACTGCTAAGCAAATGATTAATAAGTATTGGTGTGAGCAGTTATTTTCTCACTCTGCCTTTGGAGACCATGTCTGCATAGGCAGTGTGGAGGAAGTCATGCAGCTGCTTAGCATTTCCCGTGTGCCCCAGGATACTCGTGAGCCGCTCCAGCGACAGGGTGGCCAGCTCTGCGATGTTCTTCACTTGATTCATCAGGGAGCGACAGTTCTTGGCGTTGACCCCCGGCATCTTTAGCACGAAGTCTTGGGGGCCAGGGTTATACTTGTCCGACTCAGGCAGTGTCTCCGAGTCTGCTGTGATGGCTATGGCTGTGGCCGCGTCAGGCTGTGGCTTGTTCTGCTTCAGCTCCTCGAAAAGCTCGGCTGTGGCATGGGGCGAGGGGCACCAGAGCAGCCGCAGGCGTGGGAAGTGCAGGGTGAGAAGCGTGAGTTTGGAGCTCACATCGCTGCTGCTCATCTCCTGGAAGAAGGCTCCACGCGGCGCGAGGGAGAAGGGCTTGCCTGGGTCAAACTCGATGAGCAGCACGGGCCGCAGGTAGTAGCGGGACATGGCTAGGCACTGGCTGTACAGGCGGCCATTGTGGAGCGAGCCGATAAGGTCGCTCACACTTTTGCGCTCCACACACAGCTCGGGTGTCAGGATGTAATCGCCTACCTCCAGAGTCACAGGCTCGATGTCAATGCCCCGCCTATGGATCAGAGACGGGAGCTCACTCCGAAACTCACGCATGTCCACCACGATGCTGGGGTGTGTGCCATTCTGCTCCTGGCCACCTGTGCAAAGGGGCATTTAGGTCGTGTCACAGGGAAGAATGCTCAGAGATGAATTTTGATAGGTTTAAATCTGTTTCTGTTGTTAAACTTGGATGGATAGCTATAATATTTTCTATCATTCCAAAAACCAGCATTTATAGAGAAAGCAGAGGCAATTATTCCTAAATTAAACGGAACCAATAGGAAAGTTAGCCTGAGCTGGTAGTTCATGATTTACAATGGCACACAAACACCTTTGCTCTGCTTGCTCTCTGGTCCCTCATGGGGACACTGACCACATTTGTACTTGCTCTTAGATCTCCAGGTCTTACAGTAGGGGCTAAGAAAACTGCCTTCTGACCTGCAGTCATTACCTTTGGGTCTAGAGATGGCTGGGAACAGCTTTCACTGACCTGCATCCCTGGAGCCACGCTAGGAAGCAAATTCTGAACTCAGTAGGTGCTAGATCCAAGGCTCCAACACTGTTTTATCAACACACCCCAGGGGTATTAATGCTGTTGCTTTAAGAACAACCTTATTTGAGGGTGTGAGTGTGTGTGTGTGTGTGTGTGTGTGTGTGTGTGTGTATAGCTATGTTAAGCCCATGTGTGGACGCCAGAGGGAGATGGTGAGTGTCCATTCTGTCATTTTTCTCTGACAGGGTCTGTCACTAAACCTGGAGCTAGGCCAGCAGCCAGAAAACCCCAGCAATCCTCCTATCTCTACACATCATGGCAGTGGTGATACAGACACATGTGGACATACCCAGCTTTTATCATCAGTGTTGGGGATTTGAACTCAGGTCTTTATATGTGTGCCCCAAGCATTCCTATTCACTGATGTGCCTCCTCAACCCCCAGAGCACTATTCAGTGTTAAAAGCTTTTACAGGCAAAATTATGGCCCCTAGGAGCCTGGGTCCCAATTACTGCTCGGTAGGGCTCCCTAGCATGGAAAGAGCTTTGTGAACAGGCCTCAGGTCAACCTTGGCCATCTGACTTTATGATTTGGATATGAAGTGTCCCTGAGGCTCATTATGCAACCAAGCCTTGCTCTTGCAGTTGTGCTCAGAGGACTCTGAGCTCAGTGAGGATTAGCGCCCTGATGAAGTCACAGCTGAATGGGCTGCTGGGAGACAGGGCCATCAGAGGAGGCAGAGCACTGGGGCATGGCACCGAGGTGCCCTGCATTCACCCTGTGATTTCTCTGTTTGCTGCCATAGAAGAAGCCTTTCGCCATGGTGCTCTGACTCATCATAGGCCTGGCAACAACGATGTTGGCTGTGTATGGACTGGAACCTCTTGAGATAGGAGCCCAATTAATCCCTCTCTTAAAGTTGTCTCATCAGGTATTCGTCATAGAAACAGAGAACTGACTGAGATACCTGGATAGACCCAGAGTTCTTAGGAGAGAAGGGGGGAGCACTGGGGTCAGAGGAAACATCAGTACGGCTTTGAAGGCAGAGGAGGGGGGCCATGAGCTGAGAATACAGGGAGTCTCTACAGCCCTGGAAAAAACAAGGAGACGGCTCTTCCATGGAACTGCTAGGACAGAAACAGCCTGGGGCCACCTGATGCTAGCTGAATGACATCCAATCGGAATTCTGTCCAACCTGCAGACCTGCAAGGAGGTCAATGTGTGCTTCTCAAACCACTAGGTTTGTGTAATATTTTATAGCATCAACAGGAAACTCAGACAGAGGCATCCAAAGGGCAAACCTCTAGGAAATGCTTTGTGTGGGGTACCTACAGCTTGACCCTTCCTCCTCCACCCTGGCATATACGCTGCACTTCTTCCCAAAGGTCCCCAAGCTAGGCAGAGTTAAGACTCTGCTTCAAAAAGGGCAGAGATGTTCCAAAGCACTGCCTCCCGGAGCACAAGCCCGAGGTCCTTCTCCCCAGGTGCCTCTGGGATGCCAATCCCAGTTCCCACCCACAGAAGCCAGCATGCCCACGGCTTTAACAAGTATCTCAGGCCACATGTCACAGCACATGTGTGGAGGTCAAAGGACAGTTCTCAGTAATGGCTTCTCTCTTGTTACCTAGTGGGATGGGACATGGGTCTCAGATTGTCAGGCCTTCATGCAAGTGATTCTAATGGTGAGCTATTTCTCCAGCCCCTGACAAATAACCAATGTAAGGGAGATTGCAAAAGGATCCACTTTTGCACAGGCAGCGGGCTCTGTTCTTCCTGAGCCCATGGCAGGCAGAGTGCCACAGGGCAGCAGGACATGAAAGCTGTTCACCTGAAGTCTGCTGAACTCTGGGGCCTAGGGCTCTGAATGTAATGATCTCATCAGAGGTTAAATCAGCTCTAACCCTCTTGCTTCTCTCATGCTGCCTGGATGGGAGCTGCCATGGGAAATGGAAGTTCTTGTGAATAAGGGTGCACTTGGAATCCAAACACCTGAGATTGGAGAAGTGTCAAAAAGCAGAAAGTGCTTCAGAACAAGGAGGACACATGTGTGCCCCAGGGATTTCCAGCAATGTGTGAACCTGAGCGTACAGACACAGCAACTTAGGGAAAGCTTCCTTTAGCTATTGTGTGAGCCAACAGGCTTTCATGGGTTAAAGAATCCATACAGCTCTCCCAAAGCCTCACTGGTAGATTCATCTGGAATCTCCCCAAATCATTTCCTTTTCTTTAGAAAAAAACATTTATTATTTTTAGTTACATGTGTGTGTGCCTGTATGAGTTTATATGCAGCACATGCGTGCCTGTCCCTAGAGAGGCCACAAGATGGTGCTGAAGTTACAGGCAGTTGTGAGGTGCCTGATTCAGGTGCTGGGAACTGAACTCAGGCTCTCTGAGAGAACAGCCAAGTGTGCCTCACCAGTGAGCAACCTCCCCAGCCTGATTTGTGGTTTTAAGAGTTTATTTGAAAGGATCAGCTATGTGGGTTTGGAGCCTCACAGCTTCTTCTAAAGGGAAAAGTGGTGATAGGCTCAGGGCAGGACTCACCAGCTTTCCGAGTGTCAGTAGGAGCATCTGTGGACACCATGCCTCTTGCTAAGTCCAGGTTGGTTTCATCTCTGCCTTCCCGTTCTTCGGGGATAACCATGCTAGCTTTTTCCCTGGGGGAACAAATATCATGGGCATCACTTGACTAATCTCAACATTCCAGATTAGTCTTCTGAAAAGTCTAATAATCTCTAAAATGACCCACATGCTGGCACACTTGTAATCCTGGCACTCAGGAGGCTGAGGCAGGAGGACTGTCTGGAGTGGTGGTAAAAGTGAAAGCAAAAAATATGTTAGACCTGGAGCAGGAAGTCACTTGTAGGCTTTCCTTTCTCACTGTCTAGAGTTCAAATAAGAAGCTCTTTCAGTTTCTGATATGTGACTAAGATTGCCTGAACCTGCTGGAAGGCTAAGGCAATGTCAAATTGAAAAAACAAATTAAGTAATTTAAAGTCAGATATTTTTCAGGGTCATAAGTAGGGAGGGTTTTGTCAATGACTGAGAGGAAGAAAACGAAAATTCAGATATGATGGAGGTCTGACTGAAAGCCCTCCAGGTGGGAAGCCCCGCGAATGCTGTTAATTTCAAAGGAGAATCAAGGTCAATTCAGAATAAAATTTCTGTTAGGGATCACAACAGATAACCAACATCTGGAGAAGCATCTGGGGAAGCCACTCCTGTGGGTTTGAGGGAAGCACTATGGAGTATTCATTCTCTGTTCTATGTTAGGCGCTCAGGGTATAAAGGAGACCCACTGGGCTGGCAAGATGGCTAAGTGGGTAGAGGTGCTTACCAGTAAGCTTGACCACCCTAGTTCAAGCTCCAGAACCCACTTAATGGAAGGGGAACTGACTCCTGTAAATTGTCCTCTGACCTCCACATGGTGTCCATGTGTCCATGTAGACACAGATGAAATAGGCAAACATGTAACAAAAAAATGATCATACAATCCTTCGTCTTTGGAGCAACCCAGTATCTCATGCATGTGGGCTAGGAGGGCAGTGTCACCTGCCAAGAGTTGCCAGACATCATTATACCAGGTAAGTCTCTGGGTTACCATAGTGAACTGGGGGTCCCACGCCTTTAAAACCACTAAGCATGTGATGATTAACTCATGAGACTGTAAGTGCTGAGTGTCTAATCTGTGCCTGGTGAGACTGAACTTGTGCCCCTGGACCTCTGTTCTCTTGAGGCTTGCAACAGAGCTAAGGAATCAAAGCAACCATGAACAAACCCACAGAGCTGAGAACTTCAGCAGAGACTGGGGCTAGATAAGACAGAAGGAGCTGTCAAGAGGGAATGTCTCCCCCAGGGTCAGAACTACACACATTCCTGGAGAGGAAATAGAGCAGGACTATGAAGAACAGAATATATATGTGATCTATATGAGCACATGTGTGCCAGAAAGTATATCCTGTATGGCACAGAACAACCCATGAGAACAGAGCTGATGCCAGTCCAGCTTGGGGGACAGACAAGGGCTTGGGTCTGTCTTCTTTACCATCCTCTAGGCCAAACCAAGGGCTCTGTGAGCAAACCTTTGTCTGGCAGTGACCCCAGCAGCACCAGCTGGTCACACCATGTACCCGTGATGACAAAGTCCAAACACTCAAGACAGCTAGCAGATCCTCAGTATCTTTTTCTCTTTATTTCTACCACTTTCACGTTAAGCTACAGGTCACTCAGCGAAGGTGTGGGGGACGGTCCCTGAGGAATCTATTGTCTCTGGGTAGACAGCACAGTCAGGGGCAGAGACCTCATTCTTATAGGCAGTGACCTGGAAGAAGTCACTCAGTGGCCCCTGCCTCAATTTTTTTCTCATTTGTAAAACGGGATAGTGCCAATAAAATCTACCAGAAAAGGCTGACTGCAGGGTGCATGTATTGCACTGTGAACAGATTTTGGGATTCCACAGCTGCCACAGTAAGTGAAGGCCTCAGTGCCACTGGCCTGCCCTCCCTGCTATCCAGCGTTACTAAGAAGCCAAAGGTCCACTTTCAAAGGAGGCTGGTGCTGTTTTGATTTCTGGGAAAATTTACACCCCAGGAAGGAACTGCACACTATAAAGACAGCAGGTCTCCCTGAGTAGGCACACATTAGCTTAACAGACATTTACCATTATCAAAAGCACCCGCCCCTTACCTACATCATTCAACACAGCTTCTCTAGCTGCCCTGTGACAGACCTGAGATAGTTCAAATTCCAGACCTTACCCCCCAGGTACTGATGTTTTCTATTGTTTTAATATTTCAGTGATTTTTTTCCACTTACTGTGTAGCCCAGGTTCCTTACAGCAAAGTCGACGGATCTTGACCCTTCACCATGGACCACCAGCTTGTCCACCAGGCAGCGTCTTGCTGTCACTGCCCAGCAACTGAATCTGCTCTCTCCACTTGTCTGCAATCTACTTATGCCAAAGCCAGCTAAGTAATCCTCATTTGCTGCCAGTCCGCCTGATCCATTCCTCTCTGGTTATTTTAAATAGCAGCTCAATTTTTGTTGTTACAACATCATCCATGCAGGTCTTGGCAAGAGTCTATTCTCTTACTGTCACAGCAAATTTTCTCCTAAGTTCAGGCAAAGTGCATACATTGCTTTGTATTTTTAAAAGCAAACACCATCACCCAATCTTCTGGGAAAGTAAATGTGCTAAGACTCTACAGAGTGTAACCACTCCATTGCTGTGCAAGGTGGAAGACTATAATAAGTAGGCACTGAGTTTAGAAAAAAGTAATGCTAGGTTTTAGGTAAAATGGTATCAAAATGGATGTACATTTTCTCGTGGGCTGGGCACATGCATGCTACACAGGTCCTCTACCCTGATGATGCCCCCATCTCCAATGAACAGCCATCTGTCCAAGCCCAGAACATTACCACTATTGACTCCAAGCACCCTTTTCTCAGTTAGGCTCCTTGATAAACCAGGCAAGAGGCAGCAGCTGCAAGATCCAAGTCTGGAACACAGAGCCCATCCTTTAGGGGGTCTAGCCTCAGAGTCTACTCCTCCACACCTGCCCACATGACCCCTTCCTCACTCCCTGCATCTGCAGGCACTGCATGCTCAGTAAGTGACATGACTGCTGGAGACTGCACACCAGAAGGTCTAGAGGACAGACGGGGCTCTGAGGACTTTGAATAAGAGGTCGTCTGTGTAATAATGTTTTGTTGTAACAGGTCGTCTGTGTAATAATGTTTTGTTATAACACCACATCTAAAATAGCTTTTGAACACACACACCCCACAATACACGATAGAAACAATCCCATAATGCCTTTTCATAGGCTAAGAGGACTAACCAACGAAACTGCACGGCTAGCAGCTTCAAGGAAACACCACTATTCTAGTAGGTGTAAAGGGAAGGGGCATCCCAGTGGCACTGACCTGCAAACAACCATTCCTAGAAACATCTGTGCAGGACTAACCTGGGCAAACAGGTGCTGAGCACCCACAGTCAGCCCTGCAGGATGCTGCCACTCTGAGATTCTGCCTCGCTCTGGACACTGCCAATGTCCAAGGCATGGAAAGCCTATGATGAAGATGTAGGCCATTGTTTTCTCTGGCTCAGCTCCATGATGTCTGGTCTAAGTGTGGCTTCTCAGTCCCTTGGATCATCAGTCCCCTGCAATCTACTGGTGTGGCTCCTGGTGGATCATCTGGTCTCCCAGATGCTTAGGGAGGAAGAGGTAGCCAGCCAGCTTGTGACTGTCTCATACACAGCTCCTTCTGTTACCCCGAAAAGCAGGACTGGTGACAAGACATCCACACTAGATACACATGTTCAGAAAACAGCACACCCTTGGTGCGATTCTAGTTACAGTGTTCAGAAATGGGGGTGGGGCATAAAAGCACTTCCCAGCCTATGATAAAGTAGCATCCACCTACAAATAACAGAGATTTTATATGGAGGGAAAATCTGTAATTCAAAATCGACCTTTGAGCAGAGGGCAAAAGGTTGGAGAGCTTCCCTTCTAGAACAGTGTTTTGTGGCACGTTTCATGTTCCATACTACAAACAAAAGCAGTTTCCTTACACATTTCTGATAAAAAATCTGAAATTCAAAACACTACAAAATATAAAGTGTTTGGCTGGCCAATACAACAGCACAGCAGGAAAATTCCATGTCAGTCCTGTGCTGCTGGTACCTACAGAAGTGCCCAAATTGTTGCCTCCAACCTGTGCTTCAGGCCACAAGTCTATCAGACACACAAACTTCATGTTCAGGATTAGATCCCATCACTAACACATCCTATTACATATATGAAGACATTACAGAATTTGAAATACTTCCAGTTCCATGTATTTCAGGTAAGAGATACAACTTAGATTTTACTCACTAAACCCATATTAAGCAACTACAGGGGTGAGAGAGGGAAGAAAAAAGGGGAGTATGTGCCAGGCAGACCCTGGGCACCAGCCTTCCCCTAGTTCATGACCCTACCCCAGTTTCTTCCCAAGCTGCCCGATATTCCCGTGGGAGAAGCCATCTGCCCTTCGGCGCAGCACGACTTCTGTGGGTGCCCACCTCACCTTATAAGCTTCTCAAAGGCTTCCTTTTCTTTCCGCAGAGCAGTCAGGTAGCGCTGCTCTTCCGTAGAGCCTCCATATATAAGAAAGTAAACCCTGTGGGGTAAGACAGAACTCCTTCAGGTTGTAAACATGTATTCCTAATCCCTGGAAGGAACAGCAGAATGAAGCACCTAGAGCAGTAGCCCTGGATGCTCAAGTATCATACGCCAAGGAAGCCTAAGGACCCGCTCAGCACATGGCTCAGATGGGCACCAGTACACCTGCTAAGGGTCGGAGGGTTGTTACCCAGTGAGGTTTCTTTTTCTTTTCAGCAAAAGCAGGAACACAGTTCAGGTAAACAATGAAATATAACTAGAGAATTAGAATTCTTTCTTCATGACTATAAAGAAATAAAAATGAAAACCACAAAATCTCTTAAGGGCTTCTTTTTTCAACTTTTTTCTTTGTACTTCTGCCAAATGATAGCTCACAGGATGGAAATCATCATTAGAACCAGTTAGGGAAATTCAACATTAGTGATAAGCAAACAAACTAAACATCTAAGACCTTTACCCTCCATACTCTCTCAATTCCTTTATCCATGTCACAGCAGAATGGAGCCAGGAACATTTTACATAAACACATGGATAGTATCAGGAGTCTCTCTCTCTCTCTCTCGGATATATTTTGTTTCTAAAGGGCTTTGCTTTAGGACTGGAGAGATGGCTTGTTGGTTAAGAATGCTTTCTGCTCTCCCAGAGGACCAGAGTTTAGCTCCCAGCACCCACATTGGGTGGCTTCCAGCTGTCTGTAACTCTAGCTTTTACACCCTCCTCTGCCATCTTTGACAACTGGAACACACACACACACACACACACACACACACACACACACACACACACA
>CAJQZJ010033039.1:2994603-3007176 GCA_907164525.1 Lophiomys imhausi | reverse complement strand
CACACACACACACACACACACACACACACACACACACACACACACACCATTAAAAAGAAATGTTTAAGCATGCCATGATGGGCACGCCTTTAATCCCAGCACTCAGAAAGCAGAGGCAGGTGGATCTCTGAGAGTTCAATGCTAGCCTGGTCTACATAGTGAGTCCAGAACAGCCAGGGCTACACAGAGAAACTCTGTCTTAAAACAAAACAAAACAAAACAATCCCACAAACAAATGAACAAACAAACAAACAAACAACCCCCCCCAAACCAAAAAAAAAAAACCCAAAAACCAAACTCCAAAACTATAGAGAGCATGCTTTTTTCTAATTTGTGGCTGGGGTTGAATTAAGTGCCTCATGCTATTGCCCTTACCCCCATTAGAGGTATTTCCTTTTGAGCCTGCTTTACTTGTAGCACAAATCTTCCCCAAATCCTACTTTGACGTGTAGAGACAGGGAAGTCACCAGCTGAGTTAGGAGATCTCAGCTACTCCGCGGATGTGCCCTGTGGCTGAAGCCAATCAATTTCCATTTCCCAGCCTGAGCTTCCATTGGTGGAGTGAGCTGCTGAATTCCCAAGTCTCTTCTGTCCTTGACATTTTTATTTCAAACAGGACAGTGTTCTGTTCTTGGGCAAGAAGCTTGGTGCACATAAGCTACCTGGAGCTGATGGCTAGCAGTCTGAGTGGCTGACCAGTGGACAATACTCCCAGAGGGTTCCTGGGCCCCTGCTGACCTGACTTACTGGGCTGCTCTGAAAGCTGCCTTAGTTACTCTGTTACAAAGGTTTCTCTTGGCTCTGTTTCTGGTTCAGACTGAGTTCAAGATATTAATTTTGATGTTTATTTCCCTTTAGCTAGCTGGAGAAGGAGAACACTGTATTCTCTGGGAGGGAGGCATCACTTTCTCGTCTGATACATGGGGAGATTTTAAAGATATTTCTAGAAACCCAAGAAAAACTTGGTAAAGTAACTCCTAAAGCACGTTAGTTTTATGAGAATGAAACTTAGAGTCACTCCTGAAATGCCTCAGTCGTGGGTGGTGGGATGCCTCAATAGCTAGAAGAGCTTTCTGTGTGTCTGAGTGCAGCCCCTGAAGCCCACAAAAAAGTAGAAGGCATCAACTAACTCCTGCAAGCTGTCATGGGGTACACACACCCACACATGTAATGAAAAATGTTTAAGATCTTACAGGGTGTTTTAGAAGATTAATAATATTTGGCCAAGTCATTAGTATATACCTTTGATATTACATAGGATGTTATAAATTTCCTAGACTTTCCAGATACTTTAACGTATACATGTCTGCATGTATGCCTGCAGGCCAGAAGAGGGCACCAGATCTCATTATAGATGGTTGTGAGCCATCATGTGGTTGCTGGGAATTGAACTCAGGACCTCTGGAAGAGCAGCCAGTGCTCTTAACCTCTGAGCCATCTCTCCAGCCCTCCAGATACTTTAACGTAAGAGACACACTCAGACATAAAGAAAGAATATGAGCAGGGGCAGGAAAACGCCAGGGGTGCTGGGGTTTGCAGTTAGCTGGGATGTCTGACATTCATCTGGGGCGCTTTCCTTGATTCACCAGAAAGCAGCGTCAAATCAGCCTCACTGTGGGGAAAAGGTAAGAAAACCACCATGCGGGCCACACAGCTTTGTACTAAAGCCCGCAGAACTGTCAGGCACAGACTTGCCTCAGTGGTTTCCCAGGCCTGCTGGCCCTGTAGATCTCCAGCTGCCGGACAAAGGTGAGCTCTGCATCATACAGAACCACGTATCTAGGCTCCACCTCGTGCAGGACCCGCGTCAGGGCATAGGGGTCGCTGCACCCAAGAAGTGGGTGGATGATGGTCAGGGGCTCTTTGAGGATGCCATAGGCTGCATCCGATGACAAATTTAAATCAAATGATTCGTGTTTTATCTGTCCCCCGCAGCCTTCTGGGCTACTGCCAGCTCGTTGGTGCTGGCCTTCCTCCATAGCCCCCTCCTTTGGCAGGTCCTCAGCCGTCCCCATAACTTGTGTCAGGGTCAGCTCTCGCTTCTTCCTTTTGAGATTCCTCTTTTTTGAAGAAGCGCGCTCTTTGTTTTGGGTATCTTTGGGTCTTTTGTCAGGTTTCATAGTTCTCTTTGGGCCATCCCCCTTTCTAAAATTCACCCACACTTCTTCAGCTTTGCTGTCCTTCTCAAAGGTTTTCCTGTAGAGCTGCAGCAGGAAGGCCTCTGCACCGGTGGTCAGGTAGTCTCTCAGCTGGCAGCATGTGCGGTCATCACTTGCACAGATCAGCACTTGGCCTGCAATCAGAGAACGCATGTTTGCTTGCTCACTCCCATCCCCGGCTCCTGTGAGTCGCCCTGGGTCCCTTATCCCCTTCTTCTAAAGGAATGCATCTTACATTCCTTGTTAAAGAACCCAATTTACAAATTGTTCAAAGGGTCTTGGGTTGCAGCCACATGCTTTCACTCCTGGACAAATCCACGGAGTGAAGCTGAAGCCAGAACTACTTAGTCTAGTGAAAGCAGAGCCAAGGTACAATGGAGGCCTTAATGAAGCTTCAAATGAATAATTTTCTAGAGGTTCCTAGACACCATAATACATTCCAAATGGTTTATAGAGTCAAATGTCAAGTCTTAGATCATAGGGAAAGAGGGCTTGTCTTTACTCCCACAAATGGAGGTGATTTTCTTCTAGTCTTGAAAGTAGAAGATTAATTTTCAGAGAAGATTCTATCTAATGGTTGATTTTAGGGCAATAAGAACAGCATTAAAAACTCTGAAGACAGAAGTCAGCTATGATAAAAGTCACTATTGTTGCTAAGAAAGAGCAGAGAAACTGTGGTGCAGTTTAAGTTCGGCTAGGCAAATAAGACAGTGTGCATTAAAGATACAGCTGAGGGCAGGGAGGCCGCTAATCCGGAAACTTCAGGTGTCTTCTCAAATCAATGAGGTTGCTGTGTATGTGCAAAACATGTATACAGAGAATTTGCAGTTAGCTGAGTAAAATGAAAATGCATATTATAAAAACCAATGTTGTAATATGCCTATAATCCCAGCATTTAAGGAGAAGAGGCTCCAAGTTCAAGGCCAGTCTGGCTTACGGACGAGTTTCTAGTTAGCTGCTTGAGAGCTGTGTAATCAACTTATAAAATTAAAATAAAAAGTCACAACATCCCTGTGTTTAGCTAAGAGTTTTAATTACACTTATTTAGTTTAATTTATTTAGTGTGTGTATGGGTCAGAGAACCCTGTTCTCTCCCTCCACCTGTGGGTTCCAGGGAATGAACTCAGGTCGTCTGGTTTGGCAGCAAAGGCCTTTATTTGCCCACTGAGCCATCTCTCCAGCCCCTCATAAGCTATTGTGTTGGGCCATATGCATGGCTATCCTTGACTGTGGGCCAAGGGAAGGAAATAAGCTAATGTCAACATCAACACCATATGCTAGAGGAAAATCTTGCCCCTCCCCCTTTTATTATTCTAAGTGAGCATCTGTCACGTTGGGTCTCAGGTCACAGTGCTGTGCATTCTGGGTAATTATCACCATGATCTACTAATATAGGAGTGAGCCTTTAAGAAAAGATTTACCTTTTTCTCTGTGCACGTCCCCGAATGTGAGCGTGAGTATGTACATGGCTGTGGAAGCCGGAAGAGAGCACTAGACCCCCATGGAGCTGGAGTTATAGGTGGTCCTGAGCTGTCTAGTGTGGGTGCTGGGACTGAGCTTTCGTCCTCTGCAAGAGCAGCACGCACTCTTAACTGCTGAGCCATCTCTCCAGCTCCTGAGTGACTTTAGAAAAACTAACCATCTGGTAAGTGCACAGAGTAGTTGGTTTCACTGTGGTATTTACACAGCGTCATCATACTTTGCTTTCATTTTCCCCAGGACCTTCCACACCACCCTGCTTGACTTGATCACTTAGTAGTCCAAAGATACAGTCAGTATTTACAAACACGTAGATTAAGTCTCTATCTGGGTTTATTTTTACTTTACAGTTCTGGCTTAGTCTAGTGTGCTCATCTGTTAGCATGCTCATGTCTGAAGGCAGAAGGCCTTCAGTTGGATTTGTTTTTCTAGGGCTCAGTCAATAGATATAGTCAAGCTTCTCTGGAAAGACACGTGGCTGGGCATATTAAGACAGAAAAACCATTAGCTGATCCCCTGGAGATTCTAGATTTCAAACCTGGTGAGTATATGCATGGAAATTGACTTTAACTAGAGGCCCTGAGCAGCCCAGCAGTGAAGAACATGCCTGGTGAATACATAATGACTCCACCTGGAGGAAAGCGCATCAAAGGAACAAACTGATGGCCCTGGCTCCAGCCACTGGCATCTAATGTCTGAGTGCTGTGTGGCATTTGGTGGCACCTGCCTGGAATCCGGTACTAGGAAGCAGAGGAATCAGAATCAAGGCCAGCTTCAGATGCAGAGCAAGCTCAAAGCCAATCTGGTCAGTGAGATCTTGTCTCAGAAACAAACAAACAAACAAATAAAAACCCCCCGACTCGGCCAATGTCACCATCTCCCTGTATTCCTACCTGGGCCGCCAAGGGCTTCGCTCTCCTTATTCTCTGCTTCAATTTCTTTCAGGACTTCAGTTAGTGCCTCCCACTTTGGATTGCTTTCTAGGATCAGTTCCTTTTTTGTTTCTGTATAGAAATAAAACATAACCTCATTCTGTATCATGTTTAGTTTAAAACCATGCCAAAGGCTTTCCCACAACAGAAAACCAGCATCACTGAGAATGATACGTCCTTGGGCCTCCATTATGCTTCACAACAGCTGCTTTCCTAAGAAAGCTGGCTGGCAAGTCCAGCTGAAACGTGCAGAGGTGACGGATGGACCGGCTGTGTGCACGGACGAGAGACAGTTCTGTGTTGTGACATGGGACACTGTACATAAGCAGCTACACAAAGCAAGGGACAGGTGTCATCAATATTTATTATTTCTTTTCTCCTCTCTCTCTCTTTCTTTTTTCTTTTTTTTTTTTTTTTGCTTTTCAAGACAGGGTTTCTCTGTGTAGCCCTGGCTGTCCTTGAACTCTCTCTGTAGAGCAGACTGGTCTTGAACTCACAGAGATCCTCCTGCCTCTGCCTCTCTAGTGCTGGGATTAAGGGTGTGTGCCACCACACCTGGCAATTTATTATTCCTAGTAGGCTCATGTTTTCTATAATACTAAACATAGCCTAAAAACAGATAACAACTAATTTTTTATTCTATAAGTATTCAAACAGGTTATGGACATACTATTTTGAATAGATCTTTAAATTAGGCAGAAACAAGTATTAACTATCCCATCCCAGGCCTTAGAATAAAAATGATAGTTGATGCTTACTAGATAGAAACTGGAATCAAACCTATAGTTACCTCTTTAAAAGTTGCAAAGAATGTTAAAATGTTTCAGTAGGACTTTAAGTACCCAAGATAGTAATAGTTGAAATGTTTCTTACATAGCAGTGAGAATACTCTGCTGGCCTTTGGCACTGGTGCTCTCTGGGTCTCATCCTGGTTTCAATGCATACTCTTCCCACCCATTGCACACATGTACATGCATTAACAGAAGATTTTAAATTTGCTGCAAGCCTACACCCGCTTCCATGCCAATGCGAATGGAGAAGTACTTAAGGCCTTACCTCGCCCTTCTGTACTTGTCACCTTCCCGGATGTTTTGGCCTTTTTGCTCAGTTTGGCATCTGGAACATGATAAACTCTTGCACGAGCATTCACGAACATGGAGGTGCTAGCGTCCAGGAAAAGCCACCCTGATACAATGGTTTTGAAAAAGGGGCTTCATTTAGTGGCAATTTTAATACTCCAGTGGTCACATGACCCACACAGACCACTGGCTGCCATCTTGCTTTCACAGCAACTGTGTCTTAGTTTTCTCTTACTCTTGTGGCCTCGGTTTGGCTAGACCAGGGTTTTTCAAAGTGTGGCACAGGGCCTCCGTCAGGATTCCCCAAGAGGTTTCCACAGGTATGAGATATCAACACTTTCCTCCGAGTAATTCTAAGATAACTATGTTGACTCTTCCAAGGATGGTAGTGGGGAACTACACAAGAAACTGCATAAACCAAGGCAGTGGTATCAAGTACCACTGACTAATGAATCCTTTCCCATGTGCCTTTGCAGTTTATTACTTTTGTGTGTACATGACAGTGGGGACTGTACCCAGGGCCTCATGTGCTCCTATGTGCTCTACCATGGTGCTGTATCCCCAGTTCTGTACTTTGTTACTTGAGGATGTCCTGAAGAAGCAGTAAAATTATTCATTGAAGAAATGCTGACCCTAGGGCTCAGGGTCTTGGGTAGTTAGTACGATAATCACTGTACATGTATGTATTTATAAACAAACCTAGTAAGCCTTTATACTCTAGCAGATAAAACTCATCCCTTGGAGTCTTTGAGTAAAATTAATTTTAAGTTCCTACCAACTAAACTCCAAGAACACAACCTATTTCCAAGTTGGAGACTGTCTGTACTGCAAAGTCTTCTCTGGAAATAAAACTCCCGGGAATGGATATGAATATTTATTATACAGAACAGAAGTTAAGTAGGCGGGCACATTAGCTATCAATAAAGCTCTACATCCTGGTGCAGTGAACATGAAATGCAATTTATAACATGTAGCTGAATATAGCACTCCTTCCATTAACACTTTATTCAAACCAGCTCCTAGAATAATATTAGTACTTTTATCTCACACCTGAATTCTGACCAAACACTTTCTCTGTTGCTCTCAGAGATTCGAGAAGATTCAGAAATGTAACACAGTCATACTGAGAGAGATACTGCAGGAGAGTTCTTAGAATCTTCAAATCCTGCACCAAGGATTTGGTCTTGGCTCCAAGCTGGTGCCACAAAGGGTCCAAATAATGGCGGATAGTCTGAAAAAGAATACAATTTACGATTGCTAAACTATGTTTAGTATACCTTTTCTTAACATAGCTGTACTTTCAATAAGGGTTATTTACTAGATATGTAAAAACATATTTAACATGCTAAATGTTTTATTACAGGCTGGAGAAATGGCTCAGAGGTTAAGAGCACTGGCTACTCTTCCAGGGGTCCTGAGTTCAATTCCCAGCAACCATATGGTGGCTTACAACCATCTATAATGAAGTTTGGTGCCCTCTTCTGGCCTGCAGGCATACCTGCAGACAGAACACTGTTACATAAAAAAAAAATCTTAGAAAATATTTTATTACTCATATTTAACTACAATAAGATTCCCTAAATATTTCTTTCCAAGGAAGTGGCTAGAAAGTTCCAGGTCACCAAATCCTAATAATGTTTTAACTTTTCAAGCATAATGTCTTATCACTATAATTTTTATGACCAGATGGAGTTAATCTCCCTTAATTATTATTAACATTACTGTCAGGGACTGGGGAGTTGCCTCAGTGAATAAGAGTGGCCACTGTGCAAGAAGGAGGACCTGAGTTCAAATCCCTAGAACCCACATAAAAAGATGGGCATGTGCCTGTAATCCTGCAGCTATAAGGGGCAAAGACAGAAAGACCTCTGGGACATTCTGGCTGTCAGCTTAGCTCTAGATTCAGTGACAGACCCTTTTCTCAAGGAAATGAGGCAAAGAAGTGACAGAGGTCACTCCATGTCTCCTATGGCCTCTGTACATTCAGGAGCACGTGCAACACACACACATGCACACAGCACATACACAACACACAGTGGTGCATGCACATGTATGCAGACATACACAAACACATATGCACATACAAAACATAGACAAAAATGGCCTACTATGTACTGGAAAACCAGCAACTTGTTCTTATGAACAGAAATAGCAGCATCCTGGGGCATCTCATCTGACATTAAGCAGAAGTTTCATTTATAATTTATGCTGCAGACTGGGATGCAAGAAGGGAGTTAATCTCCCTTAATTAATGTAAACAAGAAACTAGATGCAACAGGGTAACAGGAGGGCTACAACTATTTATTCTACAACAGCAGGAGGCCACTTTTGCTAAAGGGTGTATGGAACCTCAAGTTTTTGTTTTGTCTGATGCAAACTCTGTCTATATTTAGATGTGATCAATGCAATAATGTCTAAAACATTCTTGACTCTCACCAGTCAGTGACATTGGACAGAAATCAGTGTCCAATATAGCATTATGCTTTTCTAGGACAAGCTTGTTACCAGCACACACTAAGCTGTACTCATGTTAAGAGGAAGGCAGAGAGTACAGAAGCACAGGACCCATTCTGTGCGTGAGCATTTCACAGTAGCTGACCTTGTCTGTACACTACCCATGCGCTGATCCCAGTAACACGGAGACTGGTTCAGGGCTTAAAAGACAGCAGCATGTTCTGAAAAAGGTGACCTGGAATTTTTTAAAGGTGGCATTTTGGGGCTCTATAATTCACTACAGGACTGAACACTTACATACTTAATATTAAGTTATGATGAAAATAAAAACCAAGAAAAATTCTTGAACTGAATGTCTTACCATTTCCTCAGTTTAGAATATGATTTTGAGACAGAACATAGATCTCAGTAATGAAAATTGCCTTTAGTCCCAGCACTGGGAAGCAGAGGCAGGAGGATCTCTATGAGTTCTAGGACTGTCTAGTCTACAGAGTGAATTCTAGGCCAGCCAGGGATACACAGTGAGACCCTGTCTCAAAACAAAAGCATCCCCCCACCAAAAAAAGCAAAAAAATGCACCCAACTTTCTATTTTAAAAAGATGGTAGGGCCTGGAACGATGGCTCAGTGGTTAAGAGCACTGGCTGCTCTTCTGAAGGTCATGATTTCAATTCCCAGCTCACAACTGCCTGTAACTCCAGTTCCAGGGAATCTGACACTTTTGCAGAGACATGCATGCAGGCACAACACAAATGCACATGAAATAAAAATAAATTATTTAAAAAATAAAAAGGTGGCAAATTCAGGGATATACAAGTATGAAGCATTTGTTTATAGAGTTTGTGTCTATAGATACCTAGATGCTGCCAGTTTGGAACAAAGACATAAGTATAAAGCATTCACTCACTATGTAACTAGAAAAAGTCAATCTTATGCTTACATGCCAAATACAGACATCCCTGAAAATTACTATTTCCCAGGAGGCAAAGTAGCCCCACTTTAAACCATCTGCAGTTTAATTCCTACAGAGGACATGGTAAATATTAAAATGCCTTGCTTCTTTAATATGACAACCTAACCAGCTGTGCTTCAAGAGAAGAAAGGAAGTGGACCTTGTCAAACGGCTTTCCAAGAGCGTTTTCTAATGACAAATCTTCTACTTCTAGTGACGGGTTGTGGCACTTCAGTTCCTTCAGACACGCGTTTAAGATGTCTAGTATGGCCGTCTGGATGGCAAGCATGGCAGGGGTCATGGACACGTGAATCTCTACGACTTCAGGCTTGTGTTGTTCTAAGAACGAGTTGACTGCCACATGGAACCTAAGGAGACAGAGTTTCCAAATCATTTCTAGATTCAACAGCTACATGCAAAGCGGAAGCAAAATGGCAATGCTTACAAGCACACTGGGCCTCACTGAGTACAAGCCTTACTCAAGCAAGGCAGGCTCAAGAAAACTAGGGTCTGCTTTCACACTGTGAGGGAACACAGCCCCAGACACTGGCGTCCTGCAATCTTTGGCTGCTTAATGTTCTTAAAAACAAACAACCCAAAAAGCTACACTTACTTTGTGTGCACGTGCCACACCACGTGGGTCCTGTGGATTGAACTTGGATCATCAAGGTTGGTAGCTTACCTCGCTGTTACGCAGTGAGCCATTCTGCCACCCTCATCCCTATTCTTTTTGAGAGTACATTGCTGTTTTTACTTTTGGTGTGTGTGCATTCAGAGCTCAGAAGACAACCCAGTCAGCTCACTCCTTCCACCTGGTTCCCAGGCACTGGAGTCATGCAAGCGCCTCTACCC
Source organism: Lophiomys imhausi (assembly GCA_907164525.1). NCBI lineage: Eukaryota > Metazoa > Chordata > Mammalia > Rodentia > Muridae > Lophiomys > Lophiomys imhausi. Next base: position 2,997,270 of record CAJQZJ010033039.1, on the reverse strand, counting down.
ATGAGTGACCGGGTTGGCTTAGCTTCTGCGCCTCTAACAGCAGAGCTGAGCTAACCAAATACTATCTGGTCACTTACTGGTGGGTTTTACTTCTGAAATAAGGAACAATTAAACAAAAGAATAATTGTACAAGTACACACACACAAATGTATTAGAAAAGGGTTCTTACAGACAGGATGGCAAGTTTCACATTGTATTTTGTCAACTGAATTAAAATGCGGCTAAGCATTTAATTTAAGCTCTTCTGCCCACAGAACATGTCCCATGACATCTTTACCTCGGCCACAGGTACAGCTTCTTCACAAAAAGGTTCCTCATCACTCTTTCCACGTGACAGAAACCAGTGTCAAAGGCCACAGCGTTGTCTGTGAAAGCTTTGATGAAGCCACGCTTGTTTTTCTGGCGGAAGAGCCGCAGGATGAAGGCTTCTTGGCAGGACTCAATGAGCCTGTGTGCTCTGTACACAAGGATGCCTGTGGGGGTTGGAATAGTCAGGGCTCTAGAGTCAACTGATGCTCTCTCCGTAGAAAAGGGATTCGTTAGAGTGCTACAGTAACACTAAGACAGGGGTGACAGGAGTGACAGGGGTGACGGGGTGGTCTCTCAGGGCTACTCTTGCTGTGATGAAACACCACCATCAAAAGCAAGTTGGGGAGGAAAGCGTTTATTCTGCTTAGAATTCCACATCATAGTTTATAAATGAAGTCAGGGCTGGTACTCAAACAGGGCAGGAACCTGGAGGCAGGAGCTGACGCAGAAGCCATGGAGGGGTGCTGCTTACTGGCTTGCTTCTCATGGCTTGCTAAGCCTGGTTTCTAATAGAACCCAGGACCAACCGCCCAGAGGTGGGCCCACCCACAATGGGCTGGACCCTCCCAATGAATCACTAATTAAGAAAATACCTTCCAGGTCTGCTTATAGCCTGACCTTATTGAGGCCTTTTCTCTATTGAGGCTCCCTCCTTTCCAATGACTCTAGCGTGTGTCAAGTGGATGTAAAACTAGCTAGCACAGGTGGTGGTCTGTGTTCAGCTTCAGTGATGAGTGTACAAACAGAAAGCGGGGGTGAGGGAGTAAGTTTACTGAACTATTTGGAAGATAAGAGTCTGGACCACAAGGGGGCCAGGCTGAGGGAAAGATAAAGAGCACAGGCCTTGAATGGCACAATAGGTTAACAGATGGACTACATGAACCAGCTTCATTTTAACATGTCTGGATAGCATCTGCATCCCATTAGATGAAGTCAGCTCTGAGGATACCATCAATAAAGAGGTAAATAACACTATTTAAAACAAAAACCTTTAATTAGCAAACTCAATACAACATTTTGCTTGTAGAGGCAAGTAATTGATATTTGACCTAGCCTGGCCTTAATTAAACTCATGATCCTCTTGACTCAGCCTTCTGAGTACTGGGATACAGGCATGCACCACCATGCCTGGCAATGCATGGCTTTTGTGATCTGTATGATACAATGCTCATGAATCTTCAAAACAAGAACAAGGGCTGAAGAGATGGCTCAGTGGATACAGACTTGCCATGTAAGTGTGAAGACTGGAGCTTGGACCCCCAGAACACCCATAACAGCTAGGGGGTATGGGGCCACCTATACCTAGCAACAGAGAGGAACAGGCATGGGATCCCCAGAGCAAGTTGTTAGCTAAATTAGCCAAGACTGGCAAGCTCCAACTTTAGCAGGTAATCCTGCCTCAATAAATAAAGCAGACAGGAATTGAGGAAGACATCTGATGTCAACTTTTGGGTCTCCACACACATGCATGCATGTGTACACCTACACACATGTGCGCACACACACATACATGCACACAGAAAAATAATTATGTTTCCTAATTTTAATTATCAGATAGTGAAACAGGAGACCTTTAATGCACTACCATTCTTATTTATTCATTTATTTATTTATTATTTATTTACTGTGTGCGCATGCATGGACATGTATGCATGTCATGCATGGCATGAGTGGAGGTCAGAGGACAGCTTCTGGGAGTTGGTTCTCTCCATCTTTTCGGCAAAGGGCCTTTATCCCCTGTGCTGTCCTGCTGGTCCATGTTAATAGAGTGTGTTTAGTGACACTCTAGAGGGAAGCAGGAGATCTAACAGAGGACAGGTGCCATTTCGGGGTCAAAGTCATTACTCTGTAAGGATCCTCGTCGGTTAGATCTAGATCAAGCTGATATACACCAATGTGTGCATGTATACAGACGCACTTGTTTTTGAGCCTACTCTCCTATTCACGGCACTGAAAATAATCTAGTGATCCATGAGCTCTTCTGTCAATCAGTAACTCACTGCAGAGTCTATTACTTTATTTTGAAATTCTTGACTGACCATGGCGGCTGGCACTAAAATTTGTTCTCACTAATCAACTAGGTTTAGCAAGCATGTAAAAATTCATTTACAAGTTTGTGGACAAAAAAACCTTGCAATCATACTGGTACACATGACATGCTCACTGCTCAGACATTTTAAACATAGCTAGTGGCTGCCAGTCTGCTTCCAGGTTCAGTGAGAGAGAGCCTGTCCCGGGGCAGAAGGCTGAGAGCGAGCAAGAAACCCAAAGTCTTCCTCTGGTCCATGTATGTGTACCAGTGCATACACAAACACACACACACACACACACACACACACACACACACACACACACACA
>CAJQZJ010033039.1:2906395-2994593 GCA_907164525.1 Lophiomys imhausi | reverse complement strand
CACACACACACACACACACACACACACACACACACACACACACACACGCATACACAGACACATACACATACACACGCACACTCACACACACAGGCACACCATAGACAACAGAAATATCACATACAATTGAAAACAATAAAACTGGACTTTCAAATTACAGGTGAGCCTCAAATTATGGCAAAGTGCTCTAAAAGGTTGTCATTGTTTTAGAATCCAGAAGAAATGAGAAAGCTAACCCTAACCCCGGGTGCAGGCTTTCTGAAGGCGGGTCACCCTGGGCCATCTGACATTATGATTTGGACAAGAAATGTACCTGAGGCTCATTGTGCAATCAAGGCTTGCTCCTGCAGCTGTGCTCAGAGGACTCTTGTGTGTTTTCATTTCATGTAGGTAGTATTTTAAGATTTAAAAAAAGGGGTGGGGGAGGGGAAGCAACCTGGCCAGGGTCATCCAAAAAGAGGGTGGACAGAGGCTCTACACCACGTGATTCCCGATGAGAGACGCTCCCTTGAGGGCCTTGTAGGGCTAGCATCAAGAGTGCAGGGTGTGTATGTATGGTGGGCTTACTGTTATGGGAGCCCTTGTGTCCCAGAACAGACCTGACTTTGGCAGTTTCAGTCACCCGTAAGCTGAGCTCTGCTTCTGAGAGGGTGTTGATGCAGACTGTTCAGGCCTAGTCCCGGTGACTGACAATTGGTGTAATACTGACATCTAGTGGTAGTTTCTAGACGACGTTTTCATGTTAGCAACTTAAAATCCATGTACACAACATAGAGCAGTACACACAAGGGTTTTAGATGCACCAATGTCTCCAGCTGAAAAAAAGGGCAACTATTTGGTACTGTTAGCTAGGAGTTCACTGTGTTCAAGCAGCACAGTAGTGCTTTCATTCTAAGAGACACTTTCTTTTTCTTTAAAAAAATACCTTATGTGTATGGGTGTGCCATATGCATTCAGTGTCCTTGGAGGCCAGAAGAGGACATCAGATTTCCTGGAACTAGAGTAAAGAAGTGGTGTGAGCCACCATGTGCCTGCTGGGAATTGAACCCAGATCCTCTGCAAGAGCAGCCAGTGCTCTTAACCATTAAGACATTGCTCCAGCCCCTGAGGCACTACTTTCTTGAGTTAAGTAATGAGAAAAATGGACTAAAGCTGGACATCAATAACAGAAAGAAGAGAAAGTTTACATACTCACGGAAATGGAAAAACTCTCTTCTCAATGAAAAATGTGTCAAGCCAGAGATAAAGAAATTAAAGACTTTCTAGAATTCAGTGAAAATGAATATACAATACCCAAACTTATGGAATACAATGACTAAGAGGAAAGTCCATAGCACTAAGTGACTATAAAAAAGAGAGAGATCTCATACTAACTTAACAGCATACCTGAAATGTCTAGAACAAAAGAAGTAAACACACCCAAGAGGAGAAGACGGCAAGAAATTACCAAATTAAAATTAAGGGCTGAAGTCAATAAAATAGAAACAAAGAAAAGAATACAAAGAATCAATGAAACAAAGAGTTGAATCTTTGAGAAAAATCAACAAGGTAGACAAAACCTTATCCAAACTAACTAAAGGACAGAGAGAAAATATTCATATTAACAAAGTCAGAAATGGAAAAAGGGATATAACAAGACATAAAGAAATGCAGAGAATCATAAGGACATTGCTTAAAAACCTCTACTCCACCAAATTGGAAAATCTACAAGAAATGGATGATTTTCTTGATAAAAAATTTGGTACTACTTGCCAAAGTTAAAACATAATCTGATAAACAATTTAAAAGACCTATAACTCCTAAGGACATAGAAGCAATCATTAAAAGTCTCCCAACCACCCCCCCAACAAAAAAGAAAAAGAAAAAAAGCCCAGACTCAGATGGTTTTAGTCCAGAGTTCTGAGACTTTCAAAGAACTAATGCCAATACTCTTCAAATTATCCACAAAATAGAAAACAGAAGGAACACTGCCCAATTCATTTTTTTGAGGCTACAGTTACCCTGATACCCAAACCACATTAAGACTTAATTAAAAAAAAAGAATTTCATACTACTTTACCTTATGAACATAAATGTAAAAATACTCAATAAAATACTTGCAACCTGAATCCAAGAACACATAAAAAAATTCATCCATCATGATCAAGTAGACTTCATCTCAGAGATGCAGGGATGATTCAACAATGAAAACCAGTAAATGTAATCCACCATATAAATAACTTGAAACAAACAAACAAACAAACAAACAAACCCAAAGACCGCATGATCAACTCATTAGATGATGAAAAAAATCTTTGACAAAATCCAATACCCCATTCATGATAAAAGTACTGGAGAGATTAGAGATACAGAGGACATACTTAAACATAATAAAGGATATTTACGCAAGACTATAGCCAACATCAAATTGAATGGAGAGAAACTCAAAGCAACTTCACTAAAATCAGGATCAAGACAAGGTTGTCCACTCTCTCCATATCTCTTCAATATAGTACTTGAAGTTCTAGCTAGAACAATAAGACAACTAAAGGAGATACAAATTGGAAAGGAAGTAAAAGTATTGTTACTTGCAGAGGGTATGATAGCATACATACATGAAACTAAAAATTCTACTCGGGAACTCCTGCAGCTGATAAACACCTTCAGTGAAGCGGCTGGATATAAGATTAGCAAAAAGGAAACCAGTAGCCTTCCTCTATACAAAAGATAAATGAGCTGAGAAAGAAATGAGAGAAACAACACCCTTCACAATAGTCTCAAATAATAGAAAATATCTTGGAGTAACTAAGCAAGTGAAAGACCTTTATGACAAGAACTCCAGGTCTTTGAAGAAAGAAATTAAAGAAGATATCAGAAGATAGATCTCTCATGCTAATGGTAGGATTAACATCATAAAAATGGCCATTGTACCAAAAGCAATCTACAGATTCAATGCAATGCCCACCAAAATTCCAACACAATTCTTTACAGACCTATGGAAAAAAACAAAAAAACCTAGGATACCTAAAACAAATCGGAAAAATAAAAGAACTACTGGAGGTATCACCATCCCTGACTTCAAGTTGTACTACAGAGTATAGTAATAAAAACCATATGGTGTTGGCATAAAAAGACACATTGATCAACGGAACTGAACTGAAGACCAAGACATAAATCCATACACCTATGGACACTGATTTTTGATAAAGAAGCCAGAAATACACACTGTTGTTTTTTTTTTTTTTGGTTTTTCGAGACAGGGTTTCTCTGAATATCTCTGGCTGTCCTGGACTCGCTTTGTAGACCAGGCTGGCCTCGAACTCACAAAGATCCGCCTGCCTCTGCCTCCCAAGTGCTGGGATTAAAGGCGTGCGCCACCACCGCCCGGCTACTGTTGTTTTTTTTAACAAAATCTCAACAGTTCAATTTTACCAATAAAGACTCGGAAGCCAGATACTGGGGTATCTACTAGCTCAGGGAGGTAGAGAAAGCACCCCATCTGACCTTCCTCCTCGGCTGATATCCCAGGAGGAATGTCACACCACACCATCTCAAACAACCTCCTTCAAATTGAATGTCCCTCTCTTCAACTTCCTGTGGGTCTCTCTATCCATCCTCCTGACTTCCTTTTCTCCTCTATGGCTTTTGCTTAATAATCTTATGTTTACTTCCAGTCAACTGGTTGCTTGCTCTGCCTCTTGACCTATGGTTGACTTTATTTAATACTGTTTACAATATTTAAGCAGGAAGCTCTTGGATTAAAAGTGTGTGCTAAGGCTGAGCCACACCACAACTAAAAACAGGTTTTTCAAGTAATTAACACAATTTCTGGGTTCATAGTGTGATCAAATATCCTGCAACATTTGGAAAAAAGAGAGTATCTTTAACAAATAGTGCATGTCTAACTGGCATGTAGAAGAATGCAAATAGACCCATATTTATCACCCTGCACAAAACTGAAGTCCAAGTGTATCAAAGACCTCAAAATAAAACCAGATACTCTGAACTTGATAGAAGAGAAGTATGGAACAGCCTGGAATGAACTGGCACAGGAGACAACTTCCTGAACAGAACACCAATAGCACAGGCTCTAAGCTCAACAATTAATAAAAGAATAAACAACTCATGAAACTGAAGAGCTTCTGTAAGGCAAAGGACACCGTCAATAGGACAAAGAGACAGCCTATGGAATGGAGTAAGTTTTTACCAACTCCACATCTTATAGAGGTCTAACATGCAAAATATATAAAGAACTCAAGAAACTAGATATTAAAAAAAACTAAATAATCCATTCAAAAAAATAGGGTATAGATCGAAACAGAGAATTCTCAATAGAGGAATCTCAAATGGCTGAGAAACACTTAAAGAAATAAATGTTCAACATCCTTAACCATCAGGAAAATGCAAATCAAAGCAACTTTGAGATTCCATTTTAAACCTGTCAGAATGGCTAAGATTAAAAACACAAGTGACAGCTCATGGTGAAGATGTGGAGCAGAGAGAACACTCTTCCTTTGCTGATAGGAGTGCAAACTTGTAAAGCCACCACAGAAATCAATTGGTGGTTCCTCAGAAAGTTGGAAATCATTCTACCTTAAGACCCAACTGTACCAACCATGCTTGGGCATATAACCCAAAGGCTCCATCCTACCACAAGGACACCTGCTCAACTACATTCATTGTGGTTTTATTCATAATAGCCAGAAACTGGAAACAACCTAGATGTCCCTCAAATGAAAGATGGGTAAACAAAATGTGGTACATTTGCACAGTGGAGTATCACTCAGTGGTTAAAAAAAAAAAAAAAAGGACATCAAGAAATTTGCAGGCAAATGGATCTAAATACAAAAAATAATCCTAGATGAGGTAACCCAGACCCAGAAAGATAAACATAATTAGCTGTTAAGTAAATAATCAAGCTATAATCCACAGACCCAGAGAGTTAAGGAGGAAGGCTAGGGGTGGGGGTGGGAGGAAGCATGGAGCTCTCTGGGAAAGGGAAATAGATTCTTTGGGTGGACTGGGGGCAGAAGGGGATGGGAGTGGGAGGGTTGGAGGATGGAGGGAAAGAATGCAGGGAGAGACAGCTGGAATTGGGGGACATTTGGGTGATGGTATGGAAACCTAGTGCAATAGAAACTTCCTGGAATCTATGAGGGTAAACCTAGTGAGGACCCCTAGTAATGGATATGGAGTCTGAACTGGCCATCTTTTGTAGCCAGGAAAGGCTATTAGTGGTGAGGCCTGGGTTACATTTGGTTAAGTAGTTGCTGAGGAGGTCCTGTTGAGATCCCTAAACAACACAGGTTGATGCTAAGACAGAAGGTCACTCTCAGAAAACTGACAGTGGGACCCCATTGCTGAGGACAACTTCCACACAGCTCACTGAACATAGAGAGGTTGAGCTGGTATGGTCTGAAGCCTTCACCTCTACATTCTAGTCTCTCTGGCACAAGATGGTACTCTGCAGGCTACTGTAAGAGAATCCTGGACACCAACCCAGCCACAAAACCTTCCACCTACAATCTGTCCTGCCTGTTAGATGTGTGGGGGCAATGGTGGGACAGAAGTTGTGGGAATGGCCCACCCCTTGAGAACAGCCTATATTGCTTGGATGGCCAGAAACCAGAAGCCAAAGACTGGGTAATCCAAAGACTTAGGTAGAACCAAACACAACTAGTCTTAAAAAAAAAATCAGTGAAATGATTCCTAACGATATTCTGCTATACTCACAGAACAATGCCTTGTCCAGTCATCAGCAAGCTTCCTCTGGCAGCAGACAGAAGCGATTACAGAGACCCACAGCCAGACATTACGCAGAAAAATCCCTCCACTTGGAGATTGGAGAACTTCATGAAAGAGGGGGAGGAAAGACTGTAGGAGTCAGAGGGAATGGAGGACATCAGGAGAATATGGGCAACTGAATCAACTAAGCAGGGCTCAGAGAGACTGAAACGGCAAGTATGGGGTCTGCATGGGTGCTTAGCATATATGCATGTCCTTTGCATATATGCTGTGGCTCTTCGCTTGGTGTTTTTGTGGGACTCCTAACAGTAGGAATGGGGGTGTCTGTGACTCTTGCTGGCTCTTGAGACTCTTTTCCTCCTATTGCATCACCCTGTTTTGCCTCGATAGCCTTGTTCTGTACTTTTTGGCTGCCACCTGTTGGAGACCTGCTCTTCTGGAGGGGAAAAGGAGGAGGAGTGGGTCTAGGGGTGAGGAACAGCAGGAGTGGAGGGAGATGAAACAGGTTGGGATGCATTCTATGAGAATATATTTTTGAGAAAAATGAAGTTCAGGAAAATTAAGGATCTTGTTTATGAGTGCGGTGTTTGCACTCAAAGTCAGTTGCCTCTGGCTGTGAGGCTCAAGACACTATCTAAGACAATGGAAAATTCTAGAAAAGAATGACAAAACCTCCATGCTTAGCCCCAGGAACCTCACCAGCTACTCACTCACTCAGTCATTAACTGTTGTCTCTCATGATGCTTCTAGATTTAGCAAAATTGAGTGGACACACTGGGAAGTGTGCTTACGAATCTCAGTATCCTGCCCTCCTGACACACACTGGTGAGCACTGCACACGTAACTCAGCAGCAGTCATCACCTATGTGTTAGTGGCATGTACTGGCTGTTCAGCCCGGGATGAACAAGTGCTTCCTGCTACAAAGCGTATCTTACAAGTGAACTAGACATAAACAGGTAAGTGTAATGTATTGTTTCAAGCACTCTGGATAGAGAGGGACGAATAGTTTAATGGCAGAGTGGCTGGGTTCTTGCATTAGCTTCAGGGAAGTCAGAGGTTTCTGAGGGGACAAATGATAATGGAAATCTATTGCTATTCCTAGCTGAAACTATCTCCCACATTTCCTCTCTAAAATATTAAGTAACTACTTAGTTTAATTTAAATCATAGGAAAAGGAAGGACAGCGAATTTAAATTTAAATCATGGGAAAAGGAAGGACAGTAAATTTAGAGACTCATGGAGCATTGATAAACACATCAAGTCTGGCTAGGCAGATGTCTGTCAACTACAATATTACTGAAAGTAAGACTGGAAAACAAGGGGCCACATCATCCACTGCATAATGATGCTGGCAACTGTCTGCAAGGTTAAAGCAGAGCTGAAAATATCCATGTTCTAGGAGGTACACCTCTGTCCCAGCATGACTCTTTATGGGCTTGTATGTCAGTATAAATACTGTGGCTGGACAGAGGGCTCCAGCATTTAAAATCAGTTATTCTTTCAGAGGACCCAGGTTCGATTCCTAGTACCTACATGGTGGCTCACAACCATCTATAACTCCAGTTCCAGGAATCTAATGCCCTCTTCTGACCTCTGCAGGTATCAGACATGCATGCGGTACATACATGCAGGCAAAACATCTGAACATAAAAAATAAAGATTAAAAATATTTAAAACAAATACACCACTGTGCTTCTAGTCACATAGCATACAATTATATGCAATATACATAATAGTAGTATATTGAATGCCTGGTTAATTTACTATACTGCACTTTTCTTCCTTATTTTGAAGGTCTTCCTTCTACTAATAAAAACAAACCCACTGGAAAGCAGTATGCTGTGTTAATGGTGGCATCAGGCCAAACAGCTCATGTTTTCTATTGTCTCACATCTGAGCCGGGCGGTGGTGGCGCACGCATTTAATCCCAGCACTTGGGAGGCAGAGGCAGGCGGATCTTTGCGAGTTCGAGGCCAGCCTGGTCTACAAAGCGAGTCCAGGACAGCCAGAGCTGTTAAACAGAGAAACCCTGTCTCGAAAAACCAAAAAAAAAAAAAAAAAAAAGAGGTCAACATCTAATTGAGCTATAATATCCAGGATTTTTTAAAAAATTATTTTTACTTTAAAAATTATGTACATAAGTGTGTGTGTGTGTGTTTGTGTGTGTGTGTGTGATGGGGTGGTGGGAGTGGGCAGGTGGTGGAGGTGGTGTTGGGGTGGTTTGTGCATGTTGAGTCCAGTGCTCCCATGGGCCAAAGAGAGAATCGAATCCCCTGGAGTTGGAGTTATGGGCAGTTGTGAGCTACCTTACATGGATGCTGGGAGTTCCCATGTAATACTGAGCTTTGGTATTCTCCAAGAGCAGTGAGCACCCTTAACCTCTGCTCTATCTCTCCAGCCCATCCATGCAGGTTTTTGTATGTAAGCTTCATATAATAGCTAAATCATAGCCTCAGAACCTGTCACCGTTAAGTGACATGTAACTGTACTTATTTATGTCATAAATATTTGCTGAACATCTATAATGTGTAAGGTATTATGCCAACAGTTTAAGTACAATGCTGAGCAATAAGAGAGAGTGTAGCAGAGGACACAGACAAAAATAAAAATGTTCATATTGTATATAAGGAAGATTTCAAATTCTTACCGGTTATTAAATCTGAAGGTATTCTATCAGTCAGGAAATCAACCACAAGTATTCGACTTGTTGCAAATATAATACCACCCTGTGTGTAGACTTCATAGCGACTGTTACTTGCGATTTCATTTGTCACACGTCGAGGGAGATGCTCAACTCCTTCTATCTTCAACTGACTGATAAAATATTCCTAAATCAAATCAAACTCATTAGTAAGCTGTTTAATACAGGGCAGGGCACTCTTAAAATAGGTGGCAGGGATTTTAAAAAAAGTTCTTTTCTTAGAGCTCATGAGCATCATAGCAAATATACAAACTAAATTATTCCTTTATACCCCCCTCAGCCAATCAAGTTACTTTAATTAAAGTTATTATTTAGTTGTGCTTTGGAGTTTACACTAAGAAATAATTGTTCTTCAGTCATTATTTGCATTTCAACACCAAACCCAAAACAGAACCTTTTAAAACCTCGGGTTAAAAAGTTTTCTACTACCTAGAGACTATTTCCTGCCAAAGCCAGGTTTTCAGCCAGCATTGTGAGATCCGGGGTTCCTCTCTGAAGATGCCGCTTTAGACTGTTCTGTATCGATACTTCCTAGAGAGACTTCAGAATGTTCATAGGTCCCATGGCTTCTAAGTCTCTCAGCCCAATGTCACTTTCCTGGGCATCTTACATTGCATGACGTTCCATGACAAGCACTGGAGATACCAACAGGGCCTCAGCCTTTATAGGAGTTGGTAGTGATCTTCTCGGCTGGTGTATCTGTTCCACTATACCTAGGGGATCATCAGATTTCTCATGCCAGGATATCTCCCCATCTCTCAACATTCCTAAGCAAGGCGTGTGCAAATTCCATTTTCCTTGGGATCACCTACTCTCCTTAACACAGATTAATCTCTCCCTTAACCTTAGCTTCCAGTCCCTTTTTTCCTCACCTTAGTTCCTCCTTTATGAGGCCTCAGGACCTCCTTTTCTATTTTCTATCACTCTCAGAGACCCTGCCACCCCTATATTTGTCCTTTTGGAGACTCCACTGTGTCCCCAGAAACACCCTTAAAACCCAACTTCCAGACGCATACATTATTCCTACCCAGATTCTGACAGCTTCCTTCCTTTGTAGCGCAATCTAATCCACTCTCCTACCTCAATGAGTACCCGAGTCACCCCTCTCCTTTTCACTGTCAGGGAGTGTGTGGGACCCTTATTCTCAGTGTCTCACACTGCTGCCCTCCTCCTGTGTCAGAGCCCTGGATCTCCTTCAAGGGCCCTCACTCGACCTTCCGTGTCGTAGTAGTCACTTGATCCCCGAAGATTCCCTTCCCTCCTTTGAAGCGTCCTAGAAATACGTAGGTGGCCCCTGGGACCTCAATTCATTCCCTGTCGTGCCCTGTTTTGGGACCTGTACCGGCTCGGGGGGGCCCCTGCAACCGCACAGCTTCGCGTTCATGCCGCGCAGATCTCGGTTCGGATGTCCCCACGCCCTCGGGTCCACCCATCTCGCGGTCGCACCTCCTCCGCGGGCTGCGTGTTGAGCACAATCACCAGGCAGGCCGGGTGGCAGTGCAGCCTCAGGAAATGGTAGAGGAGCCGGTCGGCGCCGAGCCCGCGGGCGCACACCACCAGCCCGTCGCTGTCGAGCAGTTCCAGCACCTGCTGCCTCTCGTACTCCAGCAGCGGCGCCATGGCCTTGGGTATGCCCGGCAGGCCCGGCTTCACGGGGTCCCTTCCGGGGCTGCGGCCGGACGGGGACGGAAAGAGCCGAGTACAGCCGAGCGTTGGACGAACGCAGGGGCGGAAAGTCGAGGCCCGGAGGAGCGCTAGATGACTCTGAAACTGCCGACTCTGAGACGACAGTAGGCCGGACTTAGCCGAAGGGAGCCGACCGATTGTAACCGAAGAAGAGCCGAGGCGGAGACAAACGGGGCCCGAATGTCCCCGAGCCAGAAGACCGGATGCAGCCGAACTCAGCCGAGAGGCGCCGGAAGCAGCCGAAGGCTTTAGCGCGCGGAAAGGTGTCCGGGTTCAGATGGCAACCGGGAAGCTTCGGGTTTTCCCGTCCTTTAGACCTAGAACATAAACTAGAAAAATGCAAACAGAGAAGGCTAATCAGCGCAATCCTCAATATCGACAGTTCAGAATGTTAGCTGCCAATATTCCAAGTGCACCCAGAATCAGCACCGCTTTCTCCACCTGCGATTTAGTCCCTACTTTTAGAGAGTCGCCTCGAAAATTTTGAATAAGCACAATACTTTATGAGTTTCTGTTTCTTGTTTACAAAGGTTTTGAATACAATACACTGTTTTACAAAGTCGCAATCAGGTGCCGGCTGCAGCCGCCTTCCGCCTTCCACTAGAGGGACATCTTGAGGTGTGTTTGTAACTACCTAGAAATGCCTGGTAAGCAATGTAGGAGAACTGTTCTCTCAGAATCCCACACTCCCCTTGTTAGCCCATAAGGAATACAAGTGAATTCCAAAATGACTGCCATTACACAGGAATAGCCACGGTCAACGTCATGAAAATCATACTTTTCAGATTTGAAACCGGAGTTTTGGTTTATCCAGGTAGGACAGGCTGTGATCCCAGCTATTCCAGATGCTGAGGTAAACTCCAGGTCAGCCTGAGCTGCAGATGGGAACCTCCAAAACAAAGTAGATGGAGTGCTGGGGCATAACTCAGTGGTAGATCCCGAGATTGTCACTGACATTTCACGGATCTCTCATGGAATAATCTTTTAAAGTCCTTTATGTGCCCGAGTTTTCTGTAATGTGCATATTTATCTAATTACTTGAGAACATTTCGGAGGCCCCCACCCCTCCCCACCAGCTTTCTACATAGCATTTCACTAACTGCTTTTGTAGAGAAGTTCACCCAAGCCCTCTAGGCTTGTTTCTGGAAATGGATGATTAGTGGGTAAAAAGGAAACTTTTATTTGAGTTTTCATCACCTTCATTCCTTTCAGAAATTTCCCTTCTCGTCAGAAATCTGTGAGAGAATCTGCTTCTCTTCCTCCCCTGCTTCCCCTGGTGTTTTCCTTACATTCAGTCACAGTGAAAACAGCATATAATACTTCCCAAATTCTCCTGAAGTGGAAAGAGATGCCCGCAGATACTTTACATGCAGCATGTCCTGTGAGCCTCGGAATAATGCCTGCAGTTCTGCAAGTAGGTTATATAATCAGGCAAGGCCACAGAGCGGGCGATGCATTTCTTAGCTTTAGTTCAGAATACAGTAAGTAGGGACTGGACACACTCTCAGAGGTAGGTGTGTGGATGTCAGTTCCTCTGGTGCTGTGACAGGCAGAATAATGTAACCCAAAAAATGTCCACATTGAATTCTTAGAACCTATTATTTTTTACGGCAAAGGGGACCTCTTAGATGTGATTAAGCTAAACTCTTGAGATGGAAAAATGACACTGAATTATCCAGGTGTGCCAAATATAATCATAAAGGTGCTGAAGAGCAAAGGGGAAGCTTCAAAGGAGACTGTGAAGGGAAACTGAGGTCAGAGGAAGGTAAAAGAGGCCAGGAACACAGAAGTTAGAAGCTGAAGAACACAAGGGTTCTTCTTTGGAACTACAGCCACCCCTGATTGGTATTCTGGGCCGATGAAACCCAGTGATGGTAAAAGCCTCAGGGATGCCTTCCTGGTTCCCAAAACCCAACTCTAATCACCAGTTCAAGCCAAATTAAAATATAAAGACAGGTTTTTTGGGGGAGCAGCTCTCTGGTGGGTTCACTGACCTCACAAGATGGAGTTAGTGAAGTCACCATGCAGAGAGAAAAAGGGGGGTGGTGGTGGAAAGAGAAAATGCCTGTGCGATGCAGCCCCTTACAGAGCAGCCATTTAGTGATTTGTTTCTTGTCAAGCACTTAACCTGCACCCGAGTGATGCAGTTTGTGCTATTACCTGGGACTTTCCGTGCAGCTGGTGTTTGCTGTGCTCTCCTGAGTCTGACGCCACGCCTACTTGTTGTTCTTAGTCTATATAAGCAGTTGAATCTTCATAAAGTTTGACACCTTGATCAGATCTGACTGGACTTGGTGTCCCTCTCTGGGTTCTTTGTCTCTCCAATTCCCAGTCCCCTGTACAGGCGGGACAGTCAGCGGTCACAGGCAACGCCACCTGTGCAGAGCAGAGCAGAGAGAGGAAACACAGAGACAGAAAAGGGAACTAAGATGTCTGGATTGTATAGGGAAGAGCCTCTGGGGGAGAGGCAGCCCAGCCTCTGCACTGGAAAGTTCAGGGTAGAGGGTGGGGTATGCCAGCCATGCCCTGTAACAGGTAGGGACTGAGGGATGCTGGGAGAACCTGGAGGCCAGCTCTGCTTTGGTTAAATAGGTACCTCAGCCACTTATTCTGGATCTGAATCCCAACCCCCCCCCCCCCCCCCACACAACCCATTTTGCACAACTGGTGGCTAGAACTGGAAGAAATTACATTTGTGTAATTTTAAACCCCTGGCTTTGGGTTTTGGGGACTGAACCTAGTTTCTCTGCAAGAGCAGCAAATAAATACTATTAACTGCTGAGGTTAATAGTATTTATTACTAATCCTGCAGTACTAGTATGTCATAGGACTTTTATATGAGTTAGCAACACTTACATATAGATTGCATCTTATTAATCCAATTTCATTTGCAAATGTTTAAAATAATTCAGTATCTGTCTTTAGACAGGTTATGCTTATAACAGATTGCATTTTCAGACAATGGCTAACAGAGATAGAGACTAGAGAAATGGTGTGTGTCTCTATATTTATGGTGGTTTTGTTACAATAGCCAAGCTTGTCCAAAATGGGGGAACCTAGTGATGTGTATGTTGTTAATTCTCTGTAGAAAAAGTCACCTGCACACTGATCTATAGCCATTGAGAGAAGACACTGCATTTGGTATCTAATCACCACAAAGAGGTAGAGGGAATTTAATTATTTAATCTATTTAATTTAATTATTAAATCTATTTAAAAGGATTAAATATGTGTGGTAAATATACAGAACAGAGTTTTATTCAGCTACAAAGAGGAATGTAACTTAGACACTTACAGGGAAATGGATAGAACTGGAGATCATCATGTTAAACAAAATAAAACACCCAGAAAGATAAATATTGTGTTTCTGTTACATGCAGAATCTAGGTTAAGAAGGAAAAATAAATGGAAGTAGGAGGGGGACTATTTGGGAGGGGAACCAGGAAGTGGTGGACAGTTGCAGGGTAATGTGGGAGATGGCTGTGATCAAAGCACGGTGTGCACATGGAAAAGTGAATAAAACAGGAGGAAATGGTACAACCACTCTGGAAATCAATATGGTGATTTCTCAGAAAATTGGAAATTAATCTACCTCAAGATCCAGCGGTACCCAGTCTGGACGGGGAGAGCACCCCTGAGAAGACCCTTGCCTGGTCCCATGAGGCCCTGGGTGGGGAGGCCATGCCCAAGACAACCCCTACCTAGTGTCATGTGGCATGGGCGGGGCATAGCACTCCTGAGACCACTCCTGAGATGACCTCAGATACCCCGAGGCCCTGGACACCACTAAGATGAGCAAATGAGAGATGGAGAGAAAGAGAAGCAAAAGGATGTGTGCATAGTGAAAAGAGGCAGAACTGGAGACTTGAGGATGGTGAGGAACAGCCTGATGTGAGTAGCCAGTGATGCCACCCAGGACCATGGTGGGGTCCTGGCCTGTGATGCCACCAAGGGCCATGTCTGGGTCCATGGCCCTGCAGCAGCAGGGGTCTGTTACCATCCAAGGCCAGGTGGATATCTCTGGTTGGGCTGTTGCCTGGAGCCTTGTTGATGTCTGAGGGCTGTGCAGAGCTGGCCCCATCACTCATCTGGGCATTGTGGGAGAGCTAGCTCCACCCCTCACCAGCTGCATCACTCTGTAGAGCAGGCCCCACACCTTTCCCAGGAAGCACAGTTAGAGCTGACCCTGGTATTTGGGGGCATGGGTGAGCTGACCTGAAGGACATCAGATCAGGAGAGCTGGCCCTTGCTGGCTGCTGCATTGGGTGAGCTAGCCTGGGCAGCACTGGAGAGCTTGCCCTGGTGGTGTGGGTATGGGAGAGCTGGTGGGGTGACCAGCTCAACTACCACCTGGTCTCAGATCCAGGACTTTGAGTTGGCCCTCCCCAACATCTACCTCATCTATGAACTGCTGGAGTGCATGAAGGGGCCAGTCCTGCAGATCCAAAGCCTCAGGATCTCCATAATGCAGGGCAACAACAGGATATCTGAGAGAAGTCCTGGTGAGGACCCAGTATTGAGAGTGTAGCAGAAGCCAGAGTCCTGGAACCAGAACCAGACCAATGACTCACTACAATGAACATTTGTTAGTAAAGATGTATGGAGAAAAGGGTATACTGTGTGACACACCATTACACACTACAGCTTCCACAACAAGATTTTTTTTTCTTTTGGGAGGAGGTGTCAAGGTTGGAGAGTATACAAAGGAACAGGGAGATGGGTGGGATTGGGATTCACAATGTGAAATTCACAAAGAGTAAGAAAGTTAAAAAAAAAAATCCAAGGATACCATTCCTGGGCATATACGCAAAGGACACTCCATCCTACCACAAGAACACTTGCCTAGCTATGTTCACAGCAGCCTTATTCATAATAGCCAGAAACTGGAAACAATCTAGATGCCCTCAACCGAAGACTGGACAGAGAAAACATGGTATATTTACACAATGGAGAATTACTCAGCTTTTTTTTTTGTTGTTTATTAAAAAAAAAAAGACTGATGAAATTTACACAAAAATGGATGGAACTAGAAAAAAAAATCATCCTGAATGAGGTATCCTAGACTCTGAAAGACAAACATGGTACGTATTCACTTAAAAGTGGATATTAGCTGTGAAGTAAAGAATAATCATGCTACAACTCACAGACCCAGAGAGGCTGAGTAACAAGTTGGGGGGTGGATACAAGAATCTCCCTGGGAAGGGGAAATAGAATAGGGCAGGTGGGATGGGAATAGGAGGGATCAGGTGGGGGTGCATGGAAAGAGAGAATACTGGGAAAGATGACTGGAATTGGTGGACATTTCAGGGGCGAGGTAGAAATTTAGTGCAATAGACATTCCACAGAACCTCTGAGGGTGAGACGTGTGCCAAAACTGACCATTTTCTGTATTTTCATCAGAGAGATCAGAGAGTGTAACAGTAAATTTTTATTTATCACACATATATTTATTAATACTTAACAATTACCTAACATTTGTCTATAAATTCCTAAATCCTAAACCCAAACCCTAACTCTGAAACCTAAAACTTCATAGTACCTATAATACAAGCATTTAACCTTAACCTAAAGTTACTCAAAAGGATATTTTTCTCTGAGTGTGGGTCCTGATGGATGGCTGGTCTTCATACAATTTTACAGTTTTAAAGTCTCTTAAAGTCTCTGAATTTTGCTCGTCGCTTCCGTGGTCTTAAGACCAATTAACATATGAAAGTTTCCCAGGCAGCTCACCTATTCAAATACTTATGGCCTACAAAGGCCAGAAGTCCCGGAGATCCAGAAGTCCTGGAGATCCATGTCTAAGCACTCCCAAATCTCAGCGACAATCCGTCTCCTCTCCAGACCCGAAACGGGTCAAATGAGTGAAACTTTCCGATGAGATTGTGATGCGTGTTTTTCCGCCGGTCGAGGAAAATATTGTTGAGTGAGTCAGGAACAGGAGAGTGCCAGCCCTCCATCCATGTGAATCCTGCCTTAAATATCTTCACCTGTCGGCAGAAGCTTTCGTGCACTTTTCAAGTTATGCCCCCCTGGGCTCAGTCTTTTTCAAAAAAGCTTTCTGCAGAGGGGTGTGAATTCACAGGCATCAGCAGATGTGGGCAGGTGCCTCAGGGCATGTCATTCAGATGCTTTTTGCAGAGGGCTGTAAAATGACAGCAGACCTCCGGAGGAGGACGGGCACCTCAGGGGGCATGTCCTGCCCCTAGCCCTAAGATCAAAGAGGTCCTGATCCTTGGCGAGTTCCCAAGGACATGTCACTTTGGAAGTAAGTCTTTTATCTTAAAGTCCAGCCTTATTCCAAGTTCCCTATGCTATTATATTCTAACACTAAACCTACCACAAGAGAGACTTCATCCAGTAACTGATGGGAGAAGATGCAGAGTCCCACAGCCAAACATTAGGTGGCCCTTGGGGAGGCCTGTGGAGGAGAGGAGGGAGCACTGGAGGAGCCAGAGGGGTCAGGGACACCATGAGAACACGGCCCACAGGATCAACTGTCCAGGGCTCATAGAGGCTGGCAGACATCAGGGAGCCTGTGGGGGTCTGACTTAGGTCTTCTCTATATATGTTATGTCTGAATAGCTTGATGTTCTTGTGGGAGTCCTAACAGCGGGAGCTGTCTCTGACTTTTTTGCCTGCTTGTGGGATCCTTCTCCTCCTACTTGGTTGCCTTGCCCCGCCTTGATGTGATGGTATGTGCCTGGTGTTATTGTAGCTTGTTATGCTGAGTTTGGTGGGTGTACTTGGAAGGCCTGTTTCTTTCTGAGCAGAGGCAGTGTGTGTGTGTGTGTGTGTGTGTGTGTGTGTGTGAGAGAGAGAGAGAGAGAGAGACACCTGGGGGAGAGAGTGAGGTGGGGGGTGATGACTGAAAGGAGAGGGAGGGGAAACAGCAGTCAGGATGCAGTCAAAATACCAGAGAAGAATAAAAAAATAAAAAAAGAAAAAGAAAAAAAGAGACCCTTATAGAAATACCTAAAATAACATTTCATCAAATATCCAGCCATACCACAGTTTGTCAGACTGATAGAAAATGAACTGTTTTAAGTTTCAATGCCTCTGAAGCTTTGTCCAGGGCTCGAGGTCCACATGAAACCCTGCTGTGTGCACAATTTACATTAGTTTTCTGAAAATGGGGGGACCCAGTGTTGGGTATGATGCTAATTCTCTGTATGGAAAGTCACCTGCATACTGATCTGTGTCCACTGAGAGGAGACACCGTATATGGTAACGAAGAGGTGGAGGGAATTTAATCATTTAATCTTCTCTTGGAAATAAGGGCTTCTGATGAATAATTAAATTAACCCTTTTTTACACCGTTTGGCAAGCCATTCATCATTAACAGAAAAGGGGGAGAGGGCAGCAGCCGCCAAGGTGAGCACCAGTTGCCCTCCTCTCTTTGAAAAATTATAGTGGTTCTTATGGATTAGGCAATTAGCCTTCTGTAAGGATTTACCAGATGCCTCTGGGAAACTTTCCTCTGAAGAAAATAAGAGACAGTCAGACAGGCTTTGCAAGGTGTTTTTCCTCTTATTTTGCGGAGCATTCATTTTCCTTTACTGCTTTGTCATTCTTGGTATTTATTCTGAGAAGAGGCAGAGTAAACAACTGGCTGCACAACTTGTGGGCTGTCTTCAACCCGTTAAAAATCAGTATTAAAGGGCTGGGAAGATTGCTCAGCCAGTAAGGTGCCTGTCATGTAAGCATGGAGACCTGAGTTCAGTTCCCAGAATCCATATTAAAAATTCTGGGCATTGCCAGGTGTGGTGGGGCACGCCTTTAATTCCAGCACTCAGGAGGCAGAGGCAGGCAGATCTCTGTGAGTTCGAAGCCAGCGTGGTCTACAAAGTGAGTCTAGGACAGTCAGGGCTATTACACAGAGAAACCCTGTCTCGAAAAAAACCTAATAATAATAATAATAATAATAATAATAATAATAATAATAATAATTCTGGGCGCATCGCTGGGGAGGTGGAGACAAGAGGTTAGCCAGTGTAGTCTACTTGGGGTGCTCTGGGCCAATGAGAGCTCCTGCCTCAAAAAACAAGGTGGACCTCTGACCATCACATACATGTACTCACACACACACACACACACACACACACACACACACACACACAGAGAACACATGACCATGCAGCTACATGAACATGCACCTACATGTACACACACAAACACACAATTATTGGTATTTTCAAGAAAGGGCAACAGAGTAATTAATTGAACAAAGGTCCTTTCTAAATGTGACTACACAGCCTACTTAACTTGAAGCCCACTTCTATGACAGATGAAAGAGAAGATTCATGTATCAGACCTACCAAGTAATAAGGAGAGGAGGCTGGCTGCTTGCTTGACAGATTGAGAGTATGGGCTGTGGACAGTGTAGAGGAGACATAGGTAGGTGAGGGTGGCCTGTGGACAAGCATCATCCAGTTCACAATCTAACCCTAAGGGAACCATCAGTCTATTGTGCATCTCACACACAACAAGAATAGGCCTTGGAATCAAGGGGTGACACACAAGAAGGTATGCTGTCTGTCCACACAGATTGGAATCTTGCGGATTTAGTGATCCGACTCCCATGAGGGATACTTGCAGTAGAGGGAACAGTAAAAGCTGTCACAATGTTCTTGGGTACTTGAGGCTTCTTGTACTTAGAGTAAAGATGATGCTCAAGGACAGGGGCCGCTGCTCTCACAGGCATAGCTAGAACTAACCTTTGGATGAATGCTGGGCCTCTGTGATGTAGCAAAGGCAGAGAAGAATGCTTTTGGCACATATTGATTTCCTTGGGTGTCTTTTGATTGTTGTTGCTCCAGTTTTGCCGAAGAAAGGTCAGGACCAGCAGCATTTCTAAGAAGTGCAGATGACCAAGTGCTTGGACTTCTTGGTGAAGACTTCCATCTTCTCAAGTAGATGTGCCATCCATGGTGGGGAGTCAAGAATGTAGGAAGGAAGGAAGGAAGGAAGGAAGGAAGGAAGGAAGGAAGGAAGGAAGGGGGAAAGAAAGAGTAAAGGAAGAAGGAAGGGGGAAGAAAGAGGAAAAGAAGGGAGGAAGAGTAGGAGAAGGAAGGAAGGGAAGAAGAAAGAGGGAAAAAAGAGAGGAGGAAGGGAAGAAAGAAAGAAGGAAGAGGAGAAGAAGGGAACAAAGAAGAAGGAAGGAAGGAGGGAAGCAAACTTCAGTGATGGATGGAGTCATTGTAGTTTATTGCATTAACCGCCCTCTTCCAAATTCATCCCAGAAAAGATGCCCAGTGGAATCCTGAGGAGCTATTTCCAGACTTGATTCTATTAAGCCCACAACTGAGCTGGAGAAGCAAGAAGTAGACAGTTGTGGGCATTGCACAGTGCTGAGCAGATTGTTCCACGCTGGCAAGGCAAAGTAATTCCCTCAGCTGTTTGGGTTTCAGCAGCTGCAAGCTCTGAGCCAACTCTTTTCAAAGATTTGCCTTCAGCTACAAAGCTGCTTTGATCACTATTAGGAATTGGCCATATAATGCCCCATTTATGTGAGGATTAAGCTGTGGTTCCATCCCACTTCAGGGTGACAGGAGTTCACCCCAAGTTCAGAGTCCCTCTGGAGTCTTTGTGACTGCATCTCAGTCCAACTCCTCTGCTTGGCCAGTTCTGGCTCTGTTTTCTCATGGGTATTGAGAATTTCCTAATGAATTTCCTGTATGCAAACCTGTTGTATAGAATCAGCTTTTGGGAGAGTAATGGTGAGGAAATATATTGATCAATTATTAAACATTTTAACATTATTATATACATGCATACTGTACAATAATTAGAAAAATACAGAATAGTAAAAGGAAGAAAATAAAATCAGCCATGATCATTGTTTTGTAAGTAGCTTTTCTTTTTGTTTAAATGATACTATAAATATTGTATTACATTTTCGCCTACTGACATCATTTGGGAATTAGTTGAGACAGATGCTGAATGGCTAACAACTGAAATGGATTCTGGCTTAGTAAAAAACCCAGGAGTTTGTGGCAAGCTATTGTATGATTCACATAATTTTCAAGGATATGAAGAGCCAGGGTACTAAAAAGGAACCAGGCTGGGAAGACAGTTTATTCAGTGAATTGCCACACAAGCATGGGAATCTCAGTTTGATCCCCAGAACCCATGCCAAAAAGCTAGGTGCAGTGCTGTGCACTTCTAATGCCAGCACTGGGGAGTTACAGACAAGTGCACCCTTGGGGTTCTGGACAGTCACCCTAGTCTAATTGGTGAGCTCCAAACCACCTAGAGACCTTGTCTCAAAACACAAGGTGGACAGGCGGCTAGCTTCTGAGCAATGGCATTGAAAATGGTCCTCTGGTCTCTACACAATGTGTGTACCTCCCCCTGCAAACACACACACACACACACCCGCACGCACGCACGCACGCACGCACGCGCACACACACACACACACACACACACACACACACACACGAGGAAAGAGAGAGGGAGGGAAAAAGGGAAGGAGAGAGAGAGTGAGAGAGAGAGAGAGAGAGAGAGAGAGAGAGAGAGAACTAAGGATACTAGAGATGAAGCCTGCAGGAAGAGCGTGGGATGGAGGAAGCAGTCCTCTGCTGCTGCCTTTATTATCTCTTACTTCAGATTCAAGAATCTTTGTGGAAGTGTCTGTGAATAAACCAGCAGCTTGGGAGTGGGGGGAGCTTGTAAATGGAGTTTTTAGGGTCTGGAAAGAGAAGCAGCAGCCATTTTTTTTTTCTAGAAGTGTCTTTTCTTTGGTTCCATCTTGCCTATTGGAGGCTGTCTAATGTGCCTGGAGACCTGTGACTCTCTGTTAATAGAGAAGGATGGGGTAAGGTGCCTGACAGATGGCTGCCAGGGCTGGCTGGGTAAGCATGAAGCTTCTGGGCTTCTGGGTTTCATTGAGGAATCTCCGGGCCTCCCACCTCTAGGATTTTCCTCTTGACCAGGTTTGTTTCTGTGAAGATGAACCCACTAGTCTTCTACAAGCCTAACTGTGGTTTCCATGACTCTGAAACTTGGCTATCCTCTTTCTGCAGATCCAAATTTAATGACAGCCATGTTTCCCTCTGCCTTCAGGAGGGCTCACCTCCACTTCTGTGTGCTCCTGCTCTGGCGTAGCTTCATATATCACAGTTTTCCTTTTAAAGAACTATAAGTTGGAAATGGATGTTGAATTTTATAAAATATTTTCAAACGTCTATTACTATGGTCAAGTAAATCTTCCCTTTGACCTATCACAGAAATGGGCTGGGTTTTGAATGTCCTAATATTCACTCATACTTGATTTTTACATGCCCTTTAAAGTAATAAGGTAATAGTCTTTTAGAAGCCTATAGAAGTACATGTGAGATGTTACCATAGTAACCAAATATGATACTCCATTCCAAGGAGTTTCAGCCTGATCTGCAGGAGCCTGAAAGTATGCAGGCACTCTTCTCTTTTCACTGTATCCATGATAATGTACATAGGTACCTTTAGTGTCTGTCTTTTTTTCTGTAAAATTGGTATATACAAATGGAAGACATCTTATGGGAATGTCTCAAGAATTAGCTGAGTGAGTTTCCCTATGGCATAGTCAGAGATCAGAGAGTATTAGGAGAAAGACATTATTTAATTAAGCAGATTTCTGTAAGATAAGAGCAATTTGTAACCATAGGGTTCTAAAAGACATAGGTAATTTTGTTGGAATTGCCACTTCAAAGAACTATATTGTGTATTATATGCACACTTTGAGGAAGGTACATTTTATTCCTCTAGTTTCTATTTATTCCTTATGCCGGCTCTCATTTAAATATGTTATTAAGGTTGTGGAGAGGCAGCTCAGTGGGTAAGAACACTGGCTGCTCTTGCAGAGGACTAGGTTTGGTTCCCAGCATCCACATGGCAGCTCATAATTATCTGTAATTTCAATTTCAAGGGATCTGATGCCCTCTTCTGGGCTCCAGATGGTATGCATACAAAAATACAGGCAAATAAAAAATAAATCCTTTACAATTTTAAAATAATGTTATCGAATTAAATAAAAAATATATTTGAGTGAAAGTTCCCTGTACTTCTTTCTCCAGAAAGGTAGCAAACAAAAGAAGAGGAAATGCTGAAAGAGGGAAGGTTAAAACGTGCAGGGGATTTATTTTGAGTTGCCAGTAAATCAGAAGGAAGGAAACATAAATAGGAATTCAATTTGCTTTAAATATAGATGCATCTTTAGTTCATATACATATGCACAGTGTAATTTTGCGCTTTATCAATGATCAGCATATACAGTATGTGTGAATACAGCTATAAATGCTCAACCTAGCTTCATGTGCGTATAATAATTGCTGTGCTTTGTTGTTTTTGTCTTAATTGACTTGTATCAATGCAGATTCCAACCCTGATGTGATCAGCAATAAATCATAAAGATGACCTTATTGCTGGGTGTGGTAGTGAATCCTAGTATTCAGGAGGCAGAGGCAGGTGGATCTCTGTGAGTTCAAGGCCAGCCTGGTCCACAAAGTGGACAGTCCAGGACAGTTATGGATACACAGAGAAACCCTGTCTTGAAAAACCAAAAAAAAAAAAAAAAAAAAAGACAGTCTTATCTTTTTTGTGTCCTGCTCCCAAACATAGATCTATCTTGTGGGATATGAGAAATTGCTTACTTATTTTGATGCAGAAAATAAATTACTTTCCTATGATACTAGCATGATTCTTTAATCTTATTAGATAAAGAACTTCAAAGACTCCAAAATGATTTAAACGAGTTAATAGCATCTTAATTATCTCACATCATTCTAGAGAAAGTGGAAGTGTCCCTCTGGGGTGCATTTTGCCTCTGTAGGAATAATGACTGATGGAGGTCTAGGGAATGGCTGTTTATTCATGTATCAAATTCCTCAAGAAGAAACAAATGACTCAAGCCAGATGCACTAGCTGAGTTCAAATGAGAGAGGAAACACTGGCAAGTGGGAAGAAGGAGAGGTAGTGGACAAACACTTTTCAGTCTAAGTAATTAAACTGCATAGTTTAATTGTCTGGGACTAGTTTCTCCTGTAGGGAAGGAGTGAAGTCATGCTCAGTTGGCAGACACCATCACGTCCAGATGCAATGGCTTTGGCATTGCTGCTTTCCTTGGAGCAAACGCCTGATGAAAACCAATTGAGATGAAAGAACACCAGGTGCTGTGGTTTGGATGTAAAATCCCCTCCACAGGCTCCAGTGCTTCATTACTTGGTCTCCAGATGGTTGGGGTTGTGTTAGGAGGTTACAGAGCATTTGAAGTGGGAGGCAAGGCTGGTGGAGGTGGGCCACTCCCCCTCCAATGGCTGGCCTTGAGGATTAGAACCTCTTCCTGCTTCCTGGTTGGTCATAATGTGAACAGGTTGTAAGCTCTCACCAACAAGGACCAAACCATGCTGTAACGCCATCCTACCATGATGGTCTGTTTCCTCTGCGAGCCAGAATAAACTACTGCCCCCTTCAGTTTTGTCTGCCAGAAATTTGGGCACAGCAATGTAAAGTAACTAGTACCTGAGGATAGAAAGGGTTGGGTGAAATCCAACACTCAAAACCAACACTGCCCTGTGAGCTAGGACAGCTACCAGAAAGGAAAGAAGACATTTACAGACATTGCTGAATCTATGTTGACCCTTTTTGGAGCATTGCACCTGAAAGCATTCTATTTGCAGTGTTCATAGAATGAAGGTGAAGACTGGAAAAGAGTGTGTGGAGAGGAATTACTCGACAACTGAATTCTGTCAGGGATACGGTTGCTGCCCCATTTACAGGAGTGCACTGCAGAAAATGGAATCAAATGGAGTGGAAAACATGACACAACCTCTTCCCAAACTCAAGGGAAGACACATGCTAACTTTAGAAAAGAAACAAGCACAGAGGGACAAGAGTGAGAATTTCAAAGACTATTCAGAGGAACAATAGAATATAAGTACTTTTAAATGGACAAAAATTTATGGTTTACCAGTATGGGGAAAAAATAAACCAATGAAAAGAAATTAAAAATAGTATAACCCAGTCTGTTGTGATGCTGCACACCTTTAATCCCAGTACTTGGGAGGCAGAGGCAAGTGGATCTCTGTGAGTTCGAGGTCAGCCTGGTCTACAAAGTGAATCCAGGACAGTCAGGGATAAACAGAGAAACTTTGTCTCAAAAAAAAAAAAAAAAGGTATAACCCACATAGCACCAGGACTAGGAAAGGACTTAGGGTGGTTGTTCAGAGTGTCACCAGCCAGGACAGTGACATCGCTACTGTGTGGCACACCACTGTACCATTGGATTTAAGAGTGGATAATGAGGGGAAAAATTATCTTTGAACTCGTGAAATGGGCTATTAAGATGAAATGCTGGAATTTTTGTTTTGTTTTGTTGGTGTTGGTTTCCACATTTTTATTGGAGGGCAACAGGGAAGGGGCTTCTTCCATCAGCAGGAATATTCACAGGTTCATCAGCCATTCCAGGTTAGGGCCCTGAGGGTCCTGGGGGTGGCTGGGCACATGGAGCAGGTTCCCATTGTCTCCCACAGGTACTGAGTAGTTCTGGGGTGTGGCCTGGTTGATCATGCCGGCATACTTGGTGTAGGGGCTGACCACGGACATAATTAAAGCGAGGCCCCAGACATCGAAGGACACCACCAGCACCATTCAGAAAGGTGGAGATTCTCTCAGCCACATTGGTCTTGGCAGAGACTGAAATGGTGGGATTTTAAGGCAAAAGAAAAATGATGAATGCTCAGAAGTGGCAGTTCCAAGAGAAAGGGAAAGCAAGAGCCAGATGCCTCTGCCCAGAAACGTCAGATGGTGGAGTAAGTTGTACAGAATTTGGAGCAAAGGATACTTTAGTACACACCTCCTTTACTGTGGAAATGGGGTATGCAGCCGAGGTATTCTCAATATAGCCCTTTAAAGTATTCTGTCCTAAAATGATCTCTTAGCATCATGTTCCATTTAAGAGATGAATCAAATCAACAATATTATGAATGTAGAATTCATGATAGAAAATAGTTTTACGTCATTAAGTTAGTAATGCTAATTACATAATTATTACTAGCATAGCTCCATAATAGTGAAAATATTTAGAAAATCACTAAAGAAGAGCAAAACTATATAACAGAAATGTTTTAGTTGATATCCCCCAGATAAACTGAGACAAAAGGTGTATTTATATTTCCTTTTTCTTTAAAGATGGAAGATGAGTCATAATTACAGAGGTTGGCATGTGTAAGTATGGCCCAGGAGGCTCAAGACTCAGGAGATTTAGTTGAAGTGGAGAGGAAGACTACTGGCTGGACTGGTGCAGCAAATTTAACCCCAGGGACATGGGAGGCCAAGGTCGGATCACAAGATTAAGGTCTGCCTGGGTTACATATAGAGAGAATTCAAGGCTACGCTGGGAAAGTTTAGCATTCCAAAGAATGAAGGGGTTGTAGACATAGCTCAGCTGTGAAGATCACTTGTTGTTCTTCCAGAAGACCTGATTTCCCAGTGTTCACACCAGGCAGCTCACAAACACCCGTAACTCCAATTCCAGGGGCTGATACTTTCTGGAACTGTTTAGTTTTTGGTCAACTTGACATAGCTAGAGGCAACAAGGAAGAGGGAACCCCAGTTGAGAAAATGTGTCTACCAGATGGACTGTAGGCAAGTTTATGGGGGCATTTTCTTGGTTAATGGTTGATGTGGGAAGACCCAGACCACTGGGCTAGTGCCACCCCTCGGCAGGTGGTCTTGGATGACGTAAGAAAACAGGCTGAACAAGTCATGAGGAGCAAGCCAGTAAGCAACATTCTTCTATGGCCTCTGCCTTGGTTCCCACCTCCAGGATCCCACCTTAAGTTCCTTCCCTGGCTTCCCTCAGTGGTGGACTATAAGCTGTAAGCGAAAATAGACCCTTTCCTCCCCAAGTCCCTGTTTGTCATGACATTTATCACAGCAACAGAATACAATGGCAATTAATACAAGCCCATCAGTAATCACAGCTAGGGCCCAAAGAACAGTAATAGAACTGAGAAATGCCTAGCAGAAGAAGGGAGGTGTTCGTGCTAATATATTAGTAAACCAGTTTCACGCCAACAGACTTACCTGAACCAGAACCTTAGCCAACCAAACAGCGTCTCCCCTACTCTATTTTGTTTCTGTAACAAACCCTTGAGATAACCAGCTCCTAAATAGGTTTATGTAGGCTCATGGTTTCAGTCCATTGCTGTAGACCTATGAAGAAGCAGAACAAAACCACACAGCTCATTACTAGAAGGTGAAAGAGAGGAGAAAGAAGGGGCTGAATCCCATTATTAAGGGCTTACTCACTTGTCTTCAGACTTCAAGTTGCCTCCCGGGCGGCATCACAATAGTGACCAAACCTTCACTACACAAACCTGTGGGAGACATTTAACACTCAAACTACAGTACTTTTCCAAACAGAAGAAAAACCTCTCCTAATCTATATAGGCTATGTTGATCTGTTTTTAAGTGTTAGTACTCTGCCTCCCTGCTACCAATGTGAATGTGATGTTACCAGTTGTGGAATTGGAAAGAGGTGTGTACAGCCCGTTCTTGTGAACAGGTATGAGATGTTTATCCACTTCACATATGTACTAAACTCTCACATGCTTGGTCTTGTACCATAGTGTTTTAAAATATCAGCGTATATTAATTGTATCAAACAGTGAGTTTTATTATGACATTACCATATACTGTATAATGTAGTCAAATTTCATCTTTTTTGTTTATTCTTGAAATTCATTTATTCATTCATTCATTCATTCATTTATTTATAGATTAGAGCATCACCGGGTAACTCATGTGACCTAGACGAGCAGGTTGTTCTTCAGTAACTGGTGAGAGACAGAGAGAGACAGAGACAGAGACAGAGACAGAGAGACACAGAGAGAGAGAGAGAGAGAGAGAGAGAGTGTGTGTGTGTGTGTGTGATTGTGTGATAGAGAGAGAGAGAGAGGACAATAAGGGGTTAGAAGGTGATAGACAATAAGAAGATAGACAAGTTTGGGATCAGAAGGTCTTCGCAAGCTGTTTTATGCCAAACAAACTTATTCAGAAGTACAGCAGAAGAAAAATGGGACAGAGTCAGCAGAAACTATAATACAATGGGACAAAGTTAAAAGGAAGCTAACCAAGCAATGTTGCACAAAGGGAACACAGAGTATTTCAAGTACATTGCAGACTGAACACACAGAAGCCTTGGGACTGATAGCTCCAGTCTCTTCAGGAATGAAACTCAGATTACCAGGAACTGAAATCTTAAGTCCTTTGAGGCCCTGGCCCCAGACTGGGTATGCTAAGCCTGCCCCTGGACAAGAGCACATAACTATGTTCATTTTGTCTTTTCATCAGTGTCTCTGAGAAAGCCTTGGATGGATCTGGCTCTTAACATTCAGGCTGCCATGAACTTACCACGTGTGTTGATTTGAATAGGAATGGCCTCCATAGACTCATGTGTTTGAATTCTTGGCCCATAAAGAGTGGCACTATTAGGAGGTGTGGCCTTTTTGGAGTAGGTGTAGCCTTGTTGGAGGAAGTGTGTCACTGTAGGGGTAGGCTTTGAGGTCTCCCGTGCTCAAGCTCTGCCCAGTGTGGCACAGAGTCTCCTTCTACTGCCTGTGGATCAAGATGTAGAACTCTCAACTCCATCACTCTCTGCCTGTGCACTGCCGTGCTTCCCACCATGATGATGATGGACTAAACCTCTGCAACTGTAAGCCAACCTCAAGTAAATATTTTCCTTTATAAAGAGTTTCCATGGTCATGGTGTCTCTTCACAGCTATAAAACCTTAACTAAGACACAACATGGCTCAGGATGTTTTGGAGTTCCCAACT
Organism: Lophiomys imhausi; assembly: GCA_907164525.1. Taxonomy (NCBI): domain Eukaryota; kingdom Metazoa; phylum Chordata; class Mammalia; order Rodentia; family Muridae; genus Lophiomys; species Lophiomys imhausi. The sequence continues at coordinate 2,966,667 of CAJQZJ010033039.1, read as the reverse complement.
CTCCTGCTTCAACCTCCAGAATGCTAAGATTACAGGCATGCTTGTTCTATTAGTTTAATTTTATATATATATATTGCAACAATGGTTAAAGAAGAGAAGATTATAATTCATAACTTTGGAAAAGAGCAGAGCCACACAGAAGAGGTAGGATGGGCAGTCTGTGGTTCATTTTTTTTTTTAAACATTGTTTGAAATTCCTAACCATTTGACTGGGAAATTTAATCCATTTATATTTATTGTCACAACAAACATGTTTGGTGTTCTGTCTACTATCTTGTTTTATGATTTCCTGTAGGCTACCAGGAAAATGTACCAACTTATATTATCTTTGCAATAAACATGCTTGATTTTGCCCAGTATTTTATGGTTACCATTTTGTTCTTCCTCTTAAGGAAAATTGACTTTGACTGCTTCATCCTTTCTGGAGGATGGCTCAAGTTTATGTCTCATCTTACTCACAGTCTTTTACAGTGCTCTTTTTCCTTGAAACTGCTGTTAGTGTGGATTTTAACTGTCATTAGAACTTAGATTTTATTGACCCATTTTTATCACTTAATCTGGCATTTATATTTTACCTCTTTCTAAAAATTTTTTCATTAAAATATAATCACATCATTTCTCCCCATCCTACCTCTTTTGTGTGTCCGGGCTCTTTCCCAAAGTTATGATCTTTTCTTCTTTAACCATTGTTGTTATATACACATGAAAATGAATAAATACATAAATACAGCCTGCTGAGTCTGTTCATGCCTGTTATATTCTGCTGTTGCCTGCCTGTACATGTTTCTAAGGCTAGCCACTTTGTATTGGATTACTAATCAGGGGACTTATTCCTGGAAAAAAAAATAATTCTCCTTCTCTCAGCAGTTGTTGATTGCAGCCCTATGGGATTTCCTTTATCCAAGTTAGGACGGCAACTTTTGTTGGAATTGCTTAGATTTTGTTTAAGCAAATTTCATGGGTGTAGTTTTCTTGCTATAACTAGATGGCATAGTCTCACATTAGACTCCCTAGTTCTCTGGCTCTCATAATCTATCCACTTCTTTTTCTGGGATGTTCCCTGAGCTGTAAGTGCAGGAGTTGTGTTGTAGATGTACACATTAGGACTAGGCACCGCACAGTCAGTTATTTTTGCATTTTGAACAGTTGTGGAGTTTCTTCAATGATATCCATCTGCTGCAAAAATAAACTTGTTTGATGAGGGGTAAGAGCCACACTTATCTAAGGGGGTAAGAAAGTATTTAGAATGTGGTTAGTAATTATACTTGTTTTAGAAAGTGACAGTAATAGGTTTCTAAGATCCATGACCTCATTAGCCATGTGAATTTGGCTAGGTTTCCCAGTCCCATGCATGATTTTCCTCCCGTCAAGCTAGATAGATGGTTAGTTACTGCTGAGATATAAGCACCACTATTGCCCATTTGGGCATATCTTGCCATGCTGGACAGTGTTGTGGTTCATAGGCATGGGGTAGGACTATTAATTGCTTTCTTCATAGTAGCTTGCATAGGATTTTCAAGTATGATGAAACCTAGATCTCAGGGAAGAGGCTTTTTGGCCACTTCCAGATCAAATCTTTTGTGTTCCATGTCCAAGGTGTGTGGTATCTTCAACAAGAAGGACTCACCTTCAACTTCTGGCAAGTAGCTAAGGACAATAACTCATCTATATGGTTTTAGGAATCTCTTGTACTTCCTGACCAACAACTGGAATGGAGGTTTCTCATGCCCAGTACTGGGGTTTTTGTTAGTTTATAGTTCTTGTTGGGGGGAGTATTGCCATCGTAAGTGGTGTAACTTAATTTAAACTGTATGTGTATGTGTAGATAGACACACTGATGGAGAGTTTTAGGTAAATATAAAATAATCATTCACTGTATCTTTCCCAGGAATTCTTAATGTCATTTATCCCTCCTACCTTCTCTTGTATTGTCTTCCCTCTCCCTTCTGCAACTAAGTATTCTCAACTTTTCCCATTTCCCCTTTGTATCACCTGAATCCTGCTAGTCCCTGTTCTATTGTTCCCCTGCCACTCCAGGTCACTTTTAACTTCCTTGATTTCTGCAGTTACTAAAAGTTATGTACTCACCTCTGAAGATATGGAGCTAGGAACCACAGACAAGAGAGAGAACACATGGTGTTTGTCTTTCTCTGTCTGTCCCCACCCCATTTTTTCTAGTTCCATTTGTTTACTTGCATATTTTATGATTTCAGTTTTCTTGTTTTTGTTTTTGTTTTTCGAGACAGGGTTTCCTGTGTAATGGCCTTGGGTGAACTGGACTTGCTCTGTAGATGAGGCTGGACTTGAACGCGCAGAGATCCACCTGCCTCTGCCTCCCAAGTGCTGGGATTAAAGGTGTACACCACCACACCCTGCAATTACAGACAGCTGTGAACTGTCATGTGGGTGCTGGGATTTGAACCCCTGTCCTTTGGAGAAACAGCCAGTGCTCTCAACTGCTGAGGCATCTCTCCAGCCCCCGATTTTGGTTTTCTTCATGGTAGAAGAGTATTCCATCATGGACATGTACCATGTTTTTGTTATCAGTTCATCATTTGAGGACATTTACATTTACCATTTTTGTTTCTTCTTTTGAGAACTCGCTGTTCAGAACCATAGTCTATTTAAAAAATGATGTTGTTTATTTTCTTGACTGTGTTTTTGAGTTCTTTATATATTTTGTATATTAATTCTCTGTTAGCTGACAAAGATTCTTTCCCACTCTATGGGTTTCTTCTTCATTCAATCTATTGTTTCTTTAGCTGTACAGAAGCTTTTTAGGTTCATGAGGTCTCGCTTGCTAATTGTTGTCCTTAATTCTTGGACAAATGGAGTCCTATTCAGAAAGTCCTTTCCTACACCTATGTCTTGTAGGCCCTGCCTATGTTTTGTTTTGGTTTTTTTAAAAATCAGTTTTAGTGTTTCAGGTTTCAAATTGAGGTCTTTGATATGCTTGGAGTTACTTTTGTACATGGTGATAGATACAGGTCTAGTTTCAGTTTTCTGCATATAGACATCCAGTTTCTCCAGCACCATTTGTTGAAGATACTCTTTTTTTCTAGTGTATGTTTTTGACATTTTTGTCAAATATCAACTAGCTGTCATATATGTACTCAATTTGAGTCTTCTATTTTATGCCATTGGTCTACATGTCTGTTTTGTGCTAGTACCATACTACTTTTATTATTATAACTGTAATATATCTTTAAATCTGAATAGTAATTCATCCAGAATTGTTCTTTTTCTTTAGAGTTGCATGTGCTAGGTAGAGCCTTTTCTGGTTCCATAAGAATTTTAATATTTTTTTCTATTTCTGTGAAAAATGTTTTTGATTTTTATTAGAATTGTAATGAATCTGTAAATTGCTTCTGGTAGAGTGGTCATTTTCATAATATTAATTGGACCAATCCATGACATGGGAGGTCTTTCCATTTTCTAGTGTCTTCTTCAATGTCTTTCTTCAGAGATTTAAAGATTTCATTGTAGATGTCTTTTACCTCATTTGGTTTATTCCAAGATATTTTTCCCCCTTAGGGCTACGTAAATGTGAGTGTGCCCATGATTTCTTTCTCAGTATGTTTGTTATTGGTGTAAAGAAGTGTACTGAGTTTTCTAAGTTGATCTTGTATTCTGATACTTGGATTAAATTCAAGTGTGATATTTAGGGTATAATATCATATATCTGCATTTCAGCAAGTAGGGGTAAATTGACTTCTTTCTTTCCTATCTGTATCCTTTCAATCTTCTTCTTTTACCTCATCTCTCCAGCTAGTACTTTCAGCACTGCATTGAGAAAGAGTGGGGACATAGGACAGACCTGTCTCATTCCTCATTTTAGTGGGATTACTTTGAGAGTTTTTCTCCATTTAGAATAATTCTGGCTGTAGGTTTGTCATACACAACCTTTATTTTGATGAGGAATGCTCTTTTCAGTTCTTCTCTGTCTGGGACTTTTATTATGAAGGCATGCTGGATTTTGTCAAAGGCTTTTTCTGCATCAATTGAAATGAACATATGATTTTTGTCTTTAAGCCCTCTATATGAGTTATTACATTTCATGACTTAACACATGTTGCACCACTGCTGAATCTCTGGGATAAAGCAGACTTGATTATGATGGATGATATTTTTGATACATGGATATATTATATATTTATATCTGCAAGTATTTTATTGAGAATTTTTACATCTATGTTCATGAAGGATATTGGTTTGGTATAACTCTGTTGTGAATCCATATACTCTGAGATTTTCTTAAAAGTAAAAAAAACATTAGTTTTTTTTTTAACTTGTGGGTTTTTTTTGCTGTTCTGTTTCAATCTCCTTATTGATTATGAGTCTGTTTAGATTGTTGATCATCTTGGTTTAACTTTGGTGGTCTGGATGAATCTAGAAATTCATCCATTTTTAAAAGATTTTCCAACTTAATGGAGTGTAGGTTTTTTAGGTACTATGTTCTGAAGTTTTGGTGTCTGTTACATATTTTCATTGTTCATTTTGGACTCTATTATTTTGGGTCATCTTTCTTTCTTTTCTTTAGTCTGTTGAGTCAACTTTTTTATCCTCTCGAAAAACCAGCTGTTAAATTCATTGATTGTCTCTATTTTGTTCACTGCTGCTCTAATTTTTATTGCTTCTTGACATCTGGACTGGGTTTGGTTTGTTCATGTTTTTCTAAGTTTTTGAGTTGCATCATTCAGTCATTTATTTGTGCTCTTTTTAATCTTGTTAATGTCGGAGCTGCTAGCTATATATTTCTCTTGTAGAATTGCGTTCACTATATCCCAGTGGTTTTGTTGTGTGCTATTTTCATTTTTGTTTAGTTCCAGGGACTCTTTGCTCTCCTCTTTGTTTCTTTTTTAACTCATTCATCATTCAGTAAAGATCTGTCTAATCTCCATGGGTTTGTGCACTTACTGGTGATTAGTCTGCTGTTGATTTTGTTTTTATTTCACTGCGGTCAGACAAAATACACGAATTTTCTCCCCCCCCACTCCTGAATTTGTTGATTTTAGGGGGATATACTTTTTTTAACCTTTCATATTGTTTGTGTTTGGGGGGTGAGACCTGGGCATGTAGACTTCTTTTGTTGGTTGGTTGTGTATCTGATGTGAACACAGCAGGTGTGGCTGGCACATAGGATGTTGTGCATCCTGGGCCAAACCCGGAGGTTGGGGAAGGTACAGGTGGGACACTGCATGTGGAGCCAGAACATTCAAGGACTGAAGTGGTTACAGATGGAGTAGAGTTAAGAGGACAGATTTACCAGACCAGGCTGGAGCACAGGATGTGCAGCTGGGCTGGGCCTGGAGGGTGGACATGGATGTGGTGCTCTGAGGTTAGGCTGTGGACGGAGAGGCTGGCTTTCGCTTTTACAGTTTTATGCTTATATTTCATGGCGGTCTCTTGATTTCATCAACTTCTGTATCAATTATATCCGGATCTAATTACATGTAGGCATGAATACAGATATTAGATAAACATTTATTTGCCATTTACCAAAGAACTGTGTCTGCATTTATAATGGGGGCAGATATGGCTGTGACTATAAATATAAATACCTACTTGGTATTTGTCAACATTCTTTTTTGAAATCTGTTTATTTCATTAGAAAATTACTTCTAACTGAAGCTTTTCTGAGTCTGGAGGGTAATGTTCTCTTTCCTTATGTTTTAGTATCTTTTTATAAGCCTCAGGTGTGAATCATAATTTCATGGAAGAAAAGTATTCATGTCATTTAATGATTCCACCAAAATATTCTTATGAATAACAGGATCTGTGGTCTTTTTTTTATCACAATGGGTTATTGATCCCAAGCTATAAAGCACTAGAAAAGTATATTCTGTCTGTTTTGAAGTCCTAGAATAAAAATGGCTTTAAAATAACTCATTATGTACAGAATTTATTTTCTTCTCCTGGGAGGAAAGTCTAGCTGTAAGAGGAGTTGTTAGAAACTTAGGTAGATAGAAAACACTTGGTATAAAAAGTCTTATTGGGGTAGTGATTATTTATTAAATTAGGAAATTAAATTTATTTGCAGGTTTCCCAATATTCTACTTATAATTTGACCTTTTTAATCTTAATCCATAATTCCTAGATTTTAGCAACATGAAGCAATTTATAAGTTTACAAGTTTATTTATTGAACAACTTTTCAAATGAAAGGTAATGCTTCCTCACAGTTGACCTCCCCGCTGCTGCTTTTCTAGGAAGCCACAAAGCAGTACCAGAAGTTAGGAACATTCATGTCCATGCTCACATGTCAGACCTAGCAAGCCTCGCATGGAAGCAGAGCATGTTTACAAAAGACAGATGCAGCTTTCTAAATGCTGTTTGTTTCTAAGTGTTCCTATAAAGGTATACCAGCCATGCTTATTTTTATAGTCTTAGAAGACACACATATTGGAAGCACTAGGAGCGAGAAACACCTGCTGGTGTAGGAAGAGTCAGAGAGACTCTATTTTGACTCCAGACCAAGTATCAGTACCCAGCAAGAACACCTGTACTGAGAATTAGTCAGTTTCTGCCCTCACACTGCCTGCGTGGTGTTCTCTGTGTGGAGACTCCTTCGTGCTCCAGCAGGGTGCACTAACTTTACACGTCTGGATGAATTCTGCCATTTCCCTCCTACATGGATTGTGTACTCTGGAAGACTAGGCACGACCTTCCATCTCATGCCCCTGGGTTGAGAGCCACTGTAGCTGTGCTGCATTGGTGGCTCTGTCAGTTACTTTGTTGTTTGTTGTTGCTGCTGCTGCAATAAAATACCTGACAAAAACACTTTAAGGAAGGAAAGGTTCACTGGGGTTCACAGTTCTAGGGGCACATCTCATCATGGCAGGGAGACTGCACTGTCAGGAGGCAGTTAGTCACATTGCATCCACAGTCAGGAAGCAGAGAGAAGAGAGCTGTGAACACCATTGCTCATGTAGTTTCTGTTTTTTTTTCTTTGCAGTCTGAGATCAGCACAGGGAATGGTGATGCTCACAATTACGCTGTTCCTTCTGATCGCAATGAATACATTCTAGATAATTCCTGATTGATACACCTTGTCTCTTTGATGATTCCATATCTTGGTCAAGTTGGCCATCAATGTTAAGCACCAAAGTATATCACAAAATATCTATTCAGTAACTTGCCTTTGGTTGGTTCCCTAGAAACAGATTCTGAGATGTGGGTTCCATCAGAGAACCCATGTCTATGCCAGACATCATATGGAAAAGAATTTGTATGGGGCTTGTGACCCAGAACTAGGCTGGTTTCATATCCATTACTGTGATAACACACCCTGACAGAAAAGCATCTTAGGGGAGAAAGGGGTTTATTCAGTTTACAATTCCAGTTTATAGTCCATCACAGTAGGAGGGACTCAGGTAGCTAGTCCCATCCACAGCAAAGAGCAGAGAGAAATGAATTCATGTTTGCTCACCTGCTTGTGCTCAACTTGATTTCTCTACTCCTACACAGTTTAGGAACCTCTCTGCCTAGATAATAGTGCTGCACACAGTGGGCTGGGTCTTCCAATATCAACTAACTTAATAAAGACTATCTGTGGTGGAAGTTTTGATTTCTTTAAAAAACATGGTTGTGTCCAATGAATATGTTTTTTGTTTTTGTCTCAAATTTGGGATGTGTGATGTATGGGTGCTCTGCCCACTTCTGAAAAAACAGACTCGTGAGAAGGGCATGAAAAACATCATGATGTTTTGCCAATCGGACACTGGCAAGTGCAGGAAACATGCTTTTTTGTTGGAAAATATCCTTTGATGGACAGACTCTTTGGAGGACGCATGATCTTGATCAACAGGAAGTACCTTGTGTGGAGGGTGTGATGTTGCCAACTGGAAAAATATCCTTGTGTGGATTTTTAGGGGGTATAAGTAGAAGCCCCCAAAACACAGAGGGACTTTAGCTTGGCATCGCTTCCCATCACTGCTTTGCTTTGTAATACTCCAGTGAATGCTTTGAGACTTGCTTCTTCTGAGACTTACTGCTGCCTTCACTGCTGAAGATCTCGGCCCAGTTTGGGCTGAAGAGACTGCAGCCCCAAGCAGGGGTGCAGCAACTGTTGTCATCACTGATGCCAATACTAGTGCCTCTGTCACTGTTGGTGTCCCTTCTAGACCTCCCCTGAACTGCTCCTGGTTTGTGTTGTTGCTGGTACCTCTTCCTGTGTATGCTGGTTGACTGGACTTCTGGAATCTTAATGGATTGCCCCAAGAACCTAAGTTTAAAAAAGTCTACACTCTCTGTCTCTATTAACCCTTTTCCCCCCATACCTCAGGTTGGTGGGTTGGAAGGTGGGTAGAGATATTAATATAGCAATAAATAGTTTAAAAATATGTCTTCACATGGGTCTCAAGTTGGACCAGTCATTGGTTGGTCATTCCCACAAATTCAGCACCACCTTTATCCCAGCACATCTTGCAGGCAGGACAAATTGTAGGTTGAAGGTTTTGTCGCGAGGTTGGTGCCCCAAGCTCTCTACTGGAACCCTTGCCTGGTTACAGAAGATGGCCAGTTCAGGCTGGTATTTCCCCATTACTATGAATCTTTGCTAAGGTCACTCATGGATTCTTTGGAATTTCCATTTTACTAGGTTTCTAACCTACCTCCAAAATACCCCTCAATTCCTGTCATCTCTCCCAGTACTCTCTCTTCATCTCCACCACCTATCTGATCCCTCCTGTTCCCTTCCCCACCCATCCCCAGTCCACCAAAGAAATCTATTCTATTTCCCTTCCCAGGGAGATCCATGCTTCCTTCCTTGAGCCCTCCTTGTTACTTAGCCTCTCTAGGTCTGTAGATTATAGCATGACTATCCTTTATTTACTGATAATAGCCACTTATAAGTGAGTACATACCATTTTTGTCTTTCTGGGTCTGGTTACCTCACTCAGGATGATTTTTTTTTTAGTTCCATTCATTTGCCTGCAAATTTTATGATGCTATTTTTTTAATAGTTGAGTAATATTCCCTTGTATAAATGTACCATAATTTCTTTATCTAAACTTTGGCTGAGGGGCAGCTAGGTTGTTTCCAGTTTCTGTCAATTATGAATAAAGTTGCCATGAACATAGTTGAGCAATGTTCTGTAGATATCTGTTAGATCTACTTAATTCATAATGTCTGTTAACTCCCATTATTTTTCTGTTTCGTTTTTGTCTGAATGACCAGTCCATTGGTGAGAATGGGGTATTGAAGTCTCCCACTATTAATGTGTGAGGTTTGATGTGTGATTTAAACTTTAGTAATGTTTCTTTTACAAATGTGGGTGTCCTTGCTTTTGGGGCATAGATGTTAAGAACTGAAACATCATCTTGTGGATTTTTCCTTTTATGAGTATGAAATATCCTTCCCTGTCTCTTTTGATTAATTTTGGTTTGAATTCTATTTTATTAGATATTAAGATAGCTATATCAGCTTTCTTCTTGGGTCCATTTGCTTGGAAAATCTTTTTCCAACCTTTTACTTTGAGATAATGTCTATCTTTGCTGTTGACGTGTGTTTCTTGTATGCCTCAGAAGGATGGATCCTGTTTTCACAGTCATTCTGCTATCTTGTGTCTTTTTATTGGGGGAATTGAGACCATTGATATTGAGAGATACCAATGATGGTTAATTTTTCTTATTTTGTTGCTGGTGGGAGAGAGGGAAGGAGGGAGGGAGAGAGAGAGAGAGAGGGATAGAGATAGAGATAGATAGAAATCTTCCCCTCTTTTGGTTTTATTGGTGTGGGTTATTTATTTCCCATGTTTTCTTGGGTGTAATTAGCCTTCTTGGGTTGGAGTTATTCTTGTAGTATTTTTTGTAAGGCTGGATTTGTGGATAGTATTGTTTAAATTTGACTTTGTCATGGAATATCTTGCTTTCTCCATCTATGCTGACTGAAAATTTTGCTGGGTCGAGTAGTTTGGATTGTCATTTCTGTTCTCTTAAGAATGTGCAAGGTATCTGTACAGGTACTTCTGGATCTTAGAGTCTCCATTGAGAGGCTGGGTATAATTCTAATAGGTCTGTCTTTTTATGTTACTTGGCCCTCTTCCCTTGCAGCTTTTAATATTTTTCTTTGTTCTCTGTGTTTAGTGTTTTGATTATTATTTGGTGGGGGGACTTTCTTTTCTGGTCCAATCTATTTGGTGTTCTTTAAGCATCTTGTACCTTTATAGGCATGTTCTATTTAAAGTTAGGAACATTTTCTTCTATGATTTTGTTAAAAATATTTTGTGGGCCTGGGATGTTGATGATGATGATTCTTCTTTTTTTATTTTTCTTCTATTTCTATTCTTAGGTTTGGTCTTTTATAGTGTCCCATATTTCCTGGATGTTTTGTGTCAGGAATTTTTTAGATTTAACATTTTCTTTGACTGATAAATTAGTTTGTTCTATTGTATCTTCTATGCCTGAGATTTGTTGTTCTATCTCTTGTATTCTGTTGGTGATACTTATGTCTGTAGTTCCTGTTTACTTACCTAGATTTTCCATCTCTAGGATTCCCTCAGTTTGTTTCCATTTTCAGGTCTTGAACAGTTTTATTCATTTCCTTCACCTGTTTGTTCATTTTTCTTGGTTTTCTTTAAGGGACTCTTTTTTCCCCTCCAATTGTTTGTGTATTCTCAGATTTCTTTAGGGGTTTTATTCATTTCCTTTTAAAGGAACTCTATCATCTTAATAAAGTTGGTTTTAGGTCATTTTCTGGAGCTTTAGCTGTGTTGGAATATTCAGGGGTTTCTGTAGTAGTTTAAAAGCTGGACTCTGGTGTGCCATATTGCCCTGGCTGTTGTTGATTGTGTTCTTACACTGGCATCTAGGCATCTGGATTTGGGAGGAATATAGGTCTAGGTGCTGATTTCTGAGGGTATTTTTTTTTTGGATGGGTGTTTTGTTTCTTGCTTTCTCTTTCTTCTTTGGCCTTCTAGTCTTTGTAGTTTCTATTTCTGGTGGCTGGCATGACCTCTGGTCCAGCGGGGAGTCTCTGTCAGAGTTGGGGGCTCTACTTCTTTCAGCTAGCATGGCCTTTGTTGGAGTGGGGGGGGGTGGGAAACTCTGTTCTTCTGAGTAGTGTGGCCTGCATCACGTCTCCTGCAGAGTTGGCCAGCATGTGCTTCATGGTCCTGAAGTGTGAAGCTGAGCAGGTGTGCAGCAAACATTTCACATATTAATAGGTGAGAGAAAACACAGCAGCCCAGGATTTAAGAAGCCCCTAGGGTTATAATTTTGTGGAATGCATGCTGGTGTTCTTTCTGTAGCTGTGGGATCCTTTTCTAATGGGCCTTGTGCATGCTGAGCATGCACTAGTCACTTGAGCTGTATCCGCTTCCCATCTCCCAGTCCCTAGTGGATGCTTCTAATGATCAAAAGTAAACTAAGTATACTAGCAGAAATGATACACATCATGCATCCACAAAACAACCAGCCTTGATAGATCCTTGGGAACTCTGCAGCCTTGTCTTAATAGTACCCATGGAAATAATAACAAGTCAACAGAGGCACCTGCCACCTTGCCAGCAGAAAATGGATGAGCTCATGGGTGGGGTCACCAGAGAAACATGGGTGACCTTAGAGTAGGTGCACTGAAAATCTATATGGATGATGGCTTACTCGTGGCCCCCAACAAATACATTCTTATATTGTGAGAAAGGAATGAAGAAACATGTTCAACACCACAAAGTGAGCATTCTCACAAGCCAGTTTCCTTATATTGCTGAACCAAACCACAGGCAAAATCATTAGCTATAGTGATTTTACACAATAATTTAAAGAGAATAAAATTATGAGTGGCTGCCAAATTCTTACTTGGTTAATTCAGGACATCATAGAGATAACACCCATGTATGATGACCATCATCTCATAAAAGAATTGACATTTTATATAATAACCCAAATGCTAGATGGCCACTTATTCTTGTCAATGGCCATTCTTTCCTGTCAGTTCAAGAACAAGGAGCCATGCCATTTGTTTGCTTCAATGAACCTTTCATCACTCTCATTCTCCACCTTCCAAGTACAGATTATGGCCAACATGGTAGAATGAGGTCCCCATGTGATGGGGTGATGTTAAGCATTCTAAATGTTAATTAATTGGTCCTGCTTGCTGTCTGTTACTTACATTGACTCTGATTGATTGAATAAATGCTGAGGCCTGAGATTGGGCAAAGACAGAGATAGGCGGGACTAAAGTGCGTGGGCTTCTGAAGCAGAGAGGTTGATGGGAAGAAGAAGTCAGGAGCAGGAAGAAGGACACATGCCATGGGTTAGAGAAAAGAAGATCATTCCATGTGGTCTGGAACATCAACGTAGCGTGGAGAATAGCAATCCAAGGGGACGTATGTATATATGGGGTCATATTTGATAAATAAAATTAAGAGCTAGCTTAGATGGGCTAATATTGCACAATTCAGGCCAAGGCTTGTCAAAATCCATATGGTGTCTGTGTGCTCACTTATAATGGTGAGTTAAGGATTAACAGCTGCCAACCAATTAAATACAATATAAGTACTAGTAAATAATTTAGTTAGCCATTTTTTTACACCCATGGATATTTGGAAGATCAGCTAAGCCTGAGCAGCAACAACTGGATTTAGCCTCTACTCTTCTGGGGGTGTTAACTCCTGCTTCTCTGTTTCCACTTCATTGGTTCAGAAGAATTGCATTGGCCTACCTCTTGAGTGATTTCCCACTTCAATAGTCATTCTTTCTCTCTTCCTGGACTCCTAAAAGGCTCTTATTTCCCTGAATCCTCTGTTGATAAAATTATGTGGCTGGTTCTGGCCAATGGCTGAGAGTTGGAGTGCTGTTGGTCATTCCTGGGTGGAAACACTTTGGAGCTTAGTGGATTTGTTCTGAGTCCCAACTTGTAGAAAGAAATCTGTTAAAATACAGTAGCCACTGTACAGAGGTCAGTGTCCACAGACAGCTGCCTCATCTCACAGAAATCTCTGCAAGAGCAAGACATACATTTACATAAAGCCCCTGAAATTTTGGTATTACCTCTTTACAGCAGCTCAGCTGGACACGCTGGACCTAATGACATCTTGAGGTCTGTGTGACCCAGGCAAGCATGCTGCCGGTGGTATTAATACTGATTACAGAAGAGTAAGATTCTACTTGAGAAGAAAAAAATCACCAATTTTCAATTTTGAATAATATAAGACTCAAATTCTCCTGTATTCCTTTCCATTTAATCCAGCCTAGGAAGCCATGTTGAATTCTTTTATTAATGAGCTAATGAAAGTTTCCTAAACTAGTTGGAGGGTAAACATTTAAACATTCAGAGACCTTACTGACCAAATGTATGTGTGCTTTCTCTCTCTCTCTCTCAGTTTGTTTCTTTGAGATAGGATCTCATGTAACCTGGGCTGTCCTTGAACTCACTATGTGGCAGAGGTTGGCCTTGAACTTCCGATTCTTCTGGTTCCACCTCTCAAGTGCTGCATATGCTATTGTGCCTGTTTATGCAGTGCTGGGGATTGAACCCAGGGCTTTGTGCATAATAGACAAGCATTCTACCCACTGAGTTATATATCCCCAGCCTCAGACAGGCTCTTAAATCAGCATTAGTCAGCTGGGACAACAAAACATAAAAGCTCCCATACTGAGTGGACTTGATAAGAGACTTTTGTCTTCCCCCCAGTTGTGAAGGCTAGAAACTTGAACTTAGAGCATCAGCAATGTTTTTCTGACATCTTACTTCTAGTTGGTCAAGTGCTGTATTCTGCCTATCGCTTTATGTATTGTTCCTTGTGAATATTTGTGGCTTGCTCACTCCCTTCTCTTTCCTTTCTTTTTTTTTTTTTTTGTCCTTTCATTTGACCAGGTCATTTTGTTGCCATGCAGGCCTGAAATTTATGATCCTCCTTCCTCAGACTCTCAAGTCCTGGAATTATGGGTATGACCAAGAAGAAAATGCTAAGATTTTGTCTATTTTAATGAAGATACTATTTATTGGATTAGGGTCGGGGTAATGACTTTCTGTTCATTGATTACTTAAAGACCTTATATTAAAATTAAATTATTTTCAATCAATTATTCTGTGGTCACTTTCCAAAGTCCTCTGGGTTAGCACTTCAAGGGCTTAAAATTTTTGAGAAACACAATTCAGCCCGCAATGAGGAAATTAACTGTGGCTTCAGTTGACTATGCCTGGGTCATGTGTCCCATCAGGGCTGTGCTATGGTTTGAATGTGATCTGTTTTTTGTTGGCTCATGTGTCTGAAGTTGGTCTCCTGTTGGTGCTGTTCAGAAGGTGGTACCTCACTACAGAAAGTAGCCTTGGGGAGTGAGCCTTGAGCATTTTAATCATTCTCTTTTGGCTAGCCCCACTACCTGTCCATTCTCTGCTTCCTGTTCCACCATGATATAAGGTGAAGTTGCTAGTGCACACTCTTAACACCATGGAGACTCCTGTCATTTTGCTTTCCCCTCCACCATGGACTGTTTATTTGTTGTATAATACTTTCCCTGGGGAGACACATTATAAACCCGAGACAGAAACCAATCACAGACCTGAGTTCAGCTTGGAGAACCCATGAGTTCACTATGGTTACTTATAAGGGTGTGGGTGATAAGTTTCATGTCGGAACAAGGACAATTCAAAGATAGCTGCATCACCCGAGGTCACTCCAGCACGAGTGACGACTCACAAAGGCTTCAACTCTAGAGCTCTTTGCAGGGCTTGCAGGCAGCTCCATGGGTTGAAGAGTCATTTCTCAGTGGTCTTGGCTGCTTGTATAACCTTGAGGAGGACTGGAGACTTGCCCATGTGGTAATTCAGGGACTTCCTGAGACTTGTGAGTTGTTTACTTCCTGATTCTTAAGAAGCCTTCCTCAGAACTTCCTCTTGATGAACTGCCCTCCAGAAAGAATGTTTCACTTCAGAGGAAACTTCTACACAGCAAGACTCAAGTACCCTGCTCTGCCACACACTTGTGTTTCTTCTGCACAAGAAAACTGTAGAACTAGGGGCTGAGTAGGGGGAGGCCATTTTCAAGTTAAATCCAGGGTGTTTCACTGTAGTAACAACATAGTAGAAAGGATGTTTCTGTTAAAAAAAAACCAACAACAAAAAAAAAAACAAAAACTAATGTCCAGTGACATTAAATTGTTCTGTGTCTTTTAGAAGAAAAATATGTGGGCTGATTGGCGTTGAAGGGAAAGACTTTATGTTTGTCTGTAGTGCAAAGTAATCTGTAGAAGTAATGATCAAGTAATACAGTGCAAGGGAGAAGCTTGTGCTCCCTTCAAATGTAGAAAAGCCAAAGTCATCACCCCCCTAGCCCCAAACCTGCACAATGTGGCTTTGAGCTATTGTCTGAGAAAATTCTGGCAATGATGACCAAGGGGAACAAACAGCATGTGGACAAGATGAAGAGCCTACCATGGCAGGTGTGTGTTCATCGCATGGCTCACTGCCAGGGTGCAAAGTCTACCTTAGCAACTTAGCAAGGGCTCGTGTGGGAGCAGATGTGGAAGGGCACACAGCCAACACATTACAAGAAAAATCAGGCCAAAAGCACAGTTAGAGGTGTTTGGGAGTGGAATTTTTGGCTTAATAAAAAAGAAAACTGAAAATGAGTCAATTCCTGGTGGCTCCTTTGCTTCAAACCTGAAGAAGAAAAGTATGCAGAAGATTCCCAGGGAGGTCCTCACGAGCATAGGAATTGTAAAGATCCATGAAAACAGGTTCCAGAGATCTGTACTGTGGGTCCTCCACCTTGGCACACTAATTTGCATATGTGGACCTGACTGAAGACAGGCAAATGTTAATGATGCACCAATACAATACCAAAGCCTGTGGGAGGAGGCAGGGACTTTTCAAAATAGGTTATAAGTTAGATTAGCAGACTGCCGGTCACATGATTTCTGAGAAGCCAGTTCTCTGGAGGGGAAACAGAAGCTGAACTGACTTCATCCTGATATGATCTTTGTCTCTACGGGGTTGAGTAGGCCCAAGCCTGATTCAGGTAGCAAGTGGCCCCACTCCTTCTGTGCTCTCTGAGAGAAGTCCTGAGTATGAGCAATGTTCTACCGTCCCTCATCTGGCTTGGGAACCCACACTACACTGTAAAGAGCCTACCAGGTGATGTTTACATGCTAGGGTTGAGAACCACCAAGTCAGTGTATGCAAACTTGAAATCTCTAAGCTAAGGATTATTCTGTTGGCTAGGATAAGGTTCTGTAGTGTGTAGGGATTTAGTAAATATCTAGGGGTTTCCGATACAGTCTCTTAATTCTGGGCATGAAGATCAACTTGGCTGTGAGCAATTAGCTTATTAGCTTATGGAAAAACAAGGATGAAGTCAGGTGAAAACAGGAAACAAACAGGAGACTTAATGGACTAAAAAACAAGGTTGAAGCCAGGAAAAACAGGAAAGACTTAATGGACTAGAAACAAAGTATTTGGCCTGGCATAGTTTTCAGCTGCTAAGTGGGCAGAGCCCAAATTAAGCTAAAACAGGTGGAACAAGGAGCGATCCTATTAAAGGACAAGTGGATGAGCCCCGGGGAGCCCCATCCTAGAGGCCCCCATGTTAGAGAGCTTCGACGCTAGCGAGTCCTGATGGAGAAAGTGCTGGTGAACTGATGGCTGGATTTCCCTGAGGCAGAAAGAAGCTGGTGAGCAGAGAAAGCCTCAGCAAGACAGCAAAAGGCCAAGGACTAAACCCTGTGGCTCAGCTTTTGCCTAGAGGGGTTTGACCTGTCTGAACAGCGGCCTAAACAAAACTGTGGCCAGCTTTAAGGACTGAGGCAGAGCGGCAGAGTTGCTGATGTGAAGGAAATAAGTTGGCCTACAGACGGCTGAGGTCTCCCAGAGAGAAGAAAGCCTCAAGCTTTATTTAAGGTGAGACTGCTATAGACAGTTTACCCCAACGAATCTACATCTGAGATATTCCAGAAAAAAGAACTGCTACGTGCATTAAAGGGTCTACCACAGAGACTGTGTTCCTGATGACTGAGGACCTGCCCCAGAGACTGTATCCTTCTAAAAGGTTAGGAAAATAGTTGTAATAATTATCAATAGGTTTACTGGTTAGGTTAAAGGGGTTGTAGGAATTTGTAGGATTAGCAGTTAAATGTTTATATTTTTATAAGTGAATATTATTAATAAATAAGTATTGAATACTTTTTAAAAAGTTTGGTTACAGTAGTGTATAAGAGAAAACTAAAATAATAATGGCTTTTTTTTTTTTTTTTAACTAGTGGAAGTCCAAGATAGGAGTTTGGAAATGGTGACGTGACTTCATGATCATCAAAGACACAGGTTTCTTACCCTTTTCCCTTCGGAAGCATAGGCTCTTGGAGCCACAGGGCCTCTTGGTTCAGTGTGGCTTCTAGAGTTCTTACTGTCACGTGATCTCTTCCAGGCAGGAATTAGAAAGCTAAGGAACAGGGGGAAAAGCTTCATGTCTTAGCTGGGTTAGGCTTCTTCAGAAATCTGGGCCCCTACATTGATTGACTCTCATTAACTGTGACCATGAACCGCTCCTTCATCTGGTCATGTTACCTCATTACCTCAGGGTTCTCTAGAAGAGCAGAACTGATAGAATGAATCTCTCCTCCCTCCCTCCTTTTCTCTCCTTCCCTCCCTCTCTCTCCCTCCTCCCTCCCTCCTTCCCTGTCTTTCTCTGTCTCTGCATAAATATAAATTATATATATTATATTATATGATATATTATATTATATTACAGGCCACAATCCAGGTAGTCCAACAATGGCTGCTACTAATGGAAGGTCAAAGAATCCAGTGTCAGTGCACTAGACTGGGCATCTCAGTTGGTCTTCAATACACACTGAGTTCTGAAGAAGTAGGCTCTAATGTCAGTGAAGGAATGGACTTTCCAGTGAGAATGAGGACAAGCAGGCAAAAAGAGAGCTTCTTTCTTCCATGTCCTTTATGAGGGCTGACAGCAGAAGGTATAGCCCATATTAAAAGTGGATCTTCCCACCTCAAAAGTTCTGAATTAAAAGTGAGTCTTCCCACTCCACATGATTTAATTAAGAGAAATCCCTTATAGGTGTGCCCACTTAGGTTTTAGTTAATTTCATATATCGTCAATTGACAACCAAAACCAGCCACCTCATCCACGAAACAGCATTGAAGAGGTCCATAGATTTGAGGCTGCAGCTGAGCAAGCCTGAGTGTCTTCATTAGAGTTTCTATTGCTGTGATAAACACCATGACTGAAAGGAAGTTGGGGAGGAAAGGGTTTATATTTCAGCTTATATCTCCCAGGTCACACTCCATAACCCAGGGAAGTCAGGGCAGACACTGACAGCAGCGAGAGGCAGGACCTGAAGCAGCAGTAGTGGGTAACTACTTGCTGACCTGCTCATCATGGCTTTGCTCAGCCACCAGCCCAGGGGTGAATACATACACTGGAACTCTAATGTATGTATTCAAATTCATGCAACTGTCCAGAGAGAGGCTCAGTGTAGACAAAGCCTCTTGTTGTCAGTCCATGAGGGCACATCCTGGCATGGATGCAGTCAATTTCCAGCAGTTCTTACATGGGATGTCTGGTGCAATGGCTCATTACAGGAGCTACTATTTGTCACAACACTTTATGGCCTTAAAATATTTTGTGTGCCAAAAAGAAACTAATGTTAAAATATGTTATTGAAAATGCAATCAGCAAGGAGCCAAATGAATACATTTATTTCAGCCCTAAACAATAAAATACAAGAATGTGATATATTGATTTTGAATTCCCTTCTAAAGACAATTATTATAACATGACAGGAAAGTCTAAGTTAAATTTATAATCACAGTAGCTGAGACTTAGAGCAGGTTGCATTATGGTAATAGCAGTGTAGAGTCAAGAAGCAAGGATGATGTGGAGACCAACAGTGACCGGGAAAGACAGAACCAGGAAAACTGAAGCACAGTTCTCTTTTTGGCAGTTTTCATGCCAAGAGCTCAGTTTCACCTAGTTTTCTGAATGCTTCTCTTGAATCTAGGTAGCAGAGATATCAAAGTGGGGCTCTTATCCAGCAGGCCAGTGTCCTTAGTTTGTGAGCTTCAAGTTCAAGCCCTAATGAGACAGAGTGACCCATGAACCCATAGGATTAGCACTTCATAAAACAAACCTGATACACATAAGAAAGCAGGACAGTAAACTACGTAAACTACTTCTCTTAAACATTATGTATGTAATTTTATGTGATATATATATATATGAGAGACAAGTTTTTGCTGTATAGCTCAAGCTGGAATTGAACAAGCCATTTTCCTGCTTCATTCACCCCTGTGCTGGGATTACAGGCATGCACTACTATGTCTGCTTATGCAAAGTTTTGTGTTGAGACGGAATCTCACCAGGCTGGCTAGATCTTATAAGTGGTAGAGAATGATCTTGAATTTCTGATTGTCCTTCCCACCCTGAAGTATGGGATTACAAGTATGCACCATCATGCTCAGCTTGTTTGAAGTGGTGGGGATCAAACCCTGGGCTTTGTGCATGCTGGGCAAGCACTCTACCAACCCACTATCATTTTCCCTTTCCATTCCAGAATGTGGATAGTTATGCCAAAACTCTTGGAAATGGGTAAAACCCAGACTGAATGGTTCTGCCCTATTTTGAAAGTCAGCCGCAGGAAGGACCATATGCTATCCATATCACAGCGCTCTCAGCGTTCCCTGGGTACCCTCTTCCTGCATTGCAGGTGCCAAGCAGAAGAGGGTGGTGGGGAGGAAGGAGCTGCCCATGGACAAGCACCATCCCTAATCACCACCGCTGCACGCTCAAACCTACACCATTCCTTTTCATTTCCTCCTTGCTGTAATTGTAAGGGAAAAGCAGTATTGCAACACATCCAATTATAACCAGATTCTCATCCCCCAAGGCTCATTGAAGAGAGAAAAAATGTATTTATGGCTGTGAGAAGCTGTTAATCTCCACAGTTACGGCTGTGCCTGGTTCTGCAGCAGCTGTGAGATGGGCACCCCCTCTTCCTCGTCTCTCCAGAGATGCACCCACTAGGTTCTCAGCAAATTAGGCCCTGGTGCTGGTTTCATGAATGCCTTGGTTAGCATTCCTTGAGCAAGATTTCTTCTGCAGCCTCTTAACCCAACATCATCCATCCTAGCTGGTTAGGAACTTGTTAGCACAAAACTTCTTAGCAATCAAAAGTATTTGCGGTGGAAACATTGAGAAGGTGAATTACCCTTGAAAAATGGGAAAATGGCTTATTTTATGGTTTTGGTTGGACAAATGATTGCTAATACTTAGTAAGAATAAAGGACAAGGCGGGGGAGGGGTGGTGGTAAATGCCTTTAATCCCAGCATTTGGGAGACAGAGGCAGGTGTATCTCTAAGAGTTCCAGGAGACTCTGTCTAAAAATACAAAAAGAATCAAGCACAAGTCACCTTTTATTGTTCTTCTCTTAAAAAAAGAATTATTTTAAATTAAGAGTGTGTGGGTATGTGCACATGGATGCAGGTGTCCGAAGTGGCCAGAAGAGAGAATCAGATCACCTGCAGCTGGAGTCATAGCTGTGGGACTCTGTGTTTGTTACCACAGTCAGTGCTGCAACTTGAACTCTGGTTCTCGTACTTAAGCAGCAAGGCCTCTTAGCTGGTGAGCCATCTGTCCAGCCCCAGATTCCCATTCTTACCCATTCGAAGATCCTTCCAACAAGGGATTTCCAGATAGGAAATTTACATCTTTTCTATCTTAAAGGCAGATGTAAACAAAGGACAGACAGATGTCAGCAAAATCACTGCCATGGTCTTGTATAGTGTAATCATTCAATCAGGTGCATACCAGCACCTTGTCGCATTCTTTTGGTTGAAGCAAGTTGAAGGTCATAACCATACTTAATGGTAGGAAAAACAGAAGAACATACTAACTGGAGTTAGTGTGGCTACCCTAAGAATTCATCTTTCATATTGATTGTCATTATCAATATCAAATATTGGTAATATTGACATAATAATATTAACAAGGTTAGTAAAAATATCAATGCTAGTAATTATTCTTCAGCATATGAATTATTTACTTTTCTCCTTGCTCTGATAATATATCTGAGCAAAGCTTAAGGGTTGATTTTGGCTCACCATTTGAGAAGGGATACTGTCCATTATGGTGGGAAAGGCATGGCAACAGAACTGTCAGACTGCTGGTGACATTGCATTTATAGTCAGAGAGAGCCAAGAGGGGTGAGTGTAGGTGCTCAGCACCCTTTCATGTGCCCTCATCCTTAAGAACACCTTTCCTGGAGGCTACTTCAGGAAGGAGGCTGCTGGCTGTCCTTTATCCCCTCAGGGACACTCTAATCAGGGCTCATTGTCTTAAGGACTCTTGAGACCAACAAGTTTTTCAGCTCAGCGTACTTCCCTCCCTTTGGTCTCTTTCTTGTGTCTCTTGAACCACGGAGGTTTGTGGTTTTGGAAGGCTTTCCTGGCCTCAGAGATTCACTCCACCCTGAAGGATTAACTAAAGCCTGTTAAAATAGAGCAGGAAAGGCTTCATCTGGGTCAGTTTTTGCCCCATGTGGTTTAACTGGCCAGTTTAACTGGGGAGGATATGGATGAAAGTCTGAGGAGGGAGGCTGGATAGAGAAGACTAATTTCATCACTCTGTTCCAGTTCCTGACTCTGACCTAGTACACTCTCAGTTAAGACAAAGAACACTGAGTTGAGAGAATAGGAATTGGACTATTTGTATAACCTGGACCAGAGGCAAACTAGAAAGTTTACTCAGATATACAAAGTTCATGGACACATCTAACACATTAAACTCTGACAGGGTCATTCTTGTAAAACCCCAAGTGCCTGTATGTCTTATTCTCTCACCAATTACCCACAGCAACACGAGCAATAAAGAGAAGTTCCCAGTCACTGTTTTGGGCCAAGCTCCAAATCTGCTGAGAAACATGTCTGCCTTGGGGTGACGGGGCGGATGTATACACAGGCTGTAAAACCTAGCTGTGAGGATGTGTGGCAGAGAGAAAGGCCCAGAAACCCCTGAATCTTCACCAAAAGCAGCATCTTCAACACACTGATCAGAAATTGAACCTCAGATGAGAAGACATATTAGAAGCCTCCTTGACAGCTCTCTTAGGTCAGGAGTACCTATTGTCATGGGAACAGGACAGCATGAGTGTGGTTGAGTGGTATCAGTAGGAAATTATCAAGCTTCTCGAATCCACCAGGAATGGCCCCTTATTGCCTCAGAAGGAAGGAAAGAACCTCAGTGTCCAACATGTGACATTCACAAATGGCCTTGGGCCAATATTTTCTTCCTGCTCCTCTCCTCCCCCTCCCTCCTTTCTCCCCTTCTTCCCTCTCCTCCATCTCTTACTCACCTCCTTCTCCTTTCCCTCCCTTCCTTCCTTCTTTTGTTTTGAGACAGGGTAGATCCAAGGATTACTTTGAACTTCTGATCCTACTGCTGCCATCTCCCAAGTGCTGGAATTACAGGTCTGTGTCACTATGCCCAGTTTATGTGGTCCTGGGGATGGGACTCAGGGCTTCATGTATGCTGGGCAAACACTTAACCAACTGAGCTATAGCTACAGCCTTTCAAAGATTATTTTATAAACTGAAAATTACAGTAGTGTCCAAAGCCTTCTCCCACCAGCTTTCTACTCTTTTCTTTATTTCTTTATATTGGTTTTTTGTTTTGTGAATTTCACATCATGCACCCTGTTCCAACTCATCTTCTACCTCCCCTCAGACTCACCCTGTACCCTTGCAACCTCTCCCAACAGAAAAAAAGTCTCATTGTGGAAGTTGCAGTGTGTCTCAGTTTGTCCCAAAATATTCCCTTTTGTCTACACTTTTGCTTACAAATATTCATTATAATGACTTCTTGATCTGGAACAAGGCCTCTGGCTTCTGATACTTTGTCAAAACTGGAACCTCACTAGGACTTCTCTCAGATATCCTGTTGTTGCCCTGTGTCATGGAGATCCTGTAGTTTTGGGTCTGTATAACTGGCCTCTTCATGAACTCCTGCCATTTATCCACGGGGTATTTGTTGGGATAGGCCAACTCAATGCCCTGGTTCTGGGCCTGCAACCCCCACATCCAGGGCCAGTTTTACCGTACTACCCAGGTAAGGTGCAGGGACTGGTCTCCTGAGTGCTGCAGCATGTGAGGAGCAGGGACAGCTCTCCTGCCATTGTAACCCCTTTAGGGCCAACTCTACTGCCTGCTACCTGTGGTTAGGGAAAAAGGGAGGGAAGGGGATCTCTCCCAGGCCAACACTACCACAAAACAGGCAAGAAGCAGGGCTGGGTCTCCCATACTCACACCCTTGGGGCTGGCTTATGCACAACCTCCACATTCAGGGCCAAGCATAGTTCTTCTAGATCTGGCCAGTTTCCTGTCCTGGGAGCCCATCTGGTGCTTACCTGGTGCTGGACTGGTGGTTGTCACATGCTAACTCCCTGTTCCAGCCCCCTGGTGCTGAACTGGTGGTGGTTTCAGGCTTGTTTTTTTTTTTTTTTCAGGAAATATTAGGTTACTATTCGTTCAGGTGTTCATAGGTCAGAACACTGAATGTACACATAGCCTCTCTCCTCTCTTTCACCTACTGCTGACACAGTGACACAGCAGCCACATCTACAATGCCTTGAGGGGCAGATCAACTCTTTTCTACATGACTCTGGAGTCCCTACTTACATGAAGCTGGAGTGGGGAGATGGAGAGACAAGCCTCTGCCTATGTAACCTAGTAATAATAGCTTTGAATAGCCTTTTTGGGTTACTCTTGAAAAACCTCAGAAGTTCTAATTCTAGATTTTTCATATCAGTTAAGGAGGTGTTTGACTGCAGGTAGCAAATAGTGGATTAAACATCACAACTTGTCTCAGGTGACAGAAGTCCAGAGGTCAGCTGGCTGAAGGGGCCCTCAGTTCTGCTGTAGCAAGAGCGTATGTTGACAATGCCCACACTTGTTACACTGACCAGTTGAACCCACAACAAAACATGTTTAAGTTCCTGTTTGGGCCAGAATTTAGCTTCATTGTCTGATACTTGCTTTGTGCAACTTTGAAGCTGATATGTTTTCTTTTCTTTGTTTGTTTGTTTTCTGCCTGTAGGGGAATTTATCTTGCTTCAGCTCATGTCATTGAAGCCTTAGCTGGAGGCTCCTCATACTCTGAAATACAACACAAGCATCCCAAGGAAAAATGTGGGGGGACTGCCCATCTGTCATTAGCAGCTGTGTGCCGTTTCCTCACTCAGGGATTCAGTGTCTTCATATTTACAATGGGACCAACAGTAGTCCTGACCTCTTAGAGAGGGTAGGAGGGTTACTACTGAGTTACCGTATTAAGCTCACTTCATATGGCTTGCTGTAGCTGCCGGGCCACAGAGGCTGTCAGGGATGCATGCCCTCAGGGCCTGACTTGTGCCAATTGCTGGGGAGTCAGGAGAGATGTGCTGGTCCGAGCTGAGTCTCTGGCAGGAAGTGTCATAAAAGTCAGAAAACAATATTTTGCTTAGAAAAAGCCCATTAAAAAAAAGAGATGGAAATGCCAGGGCCAAATCCCGAGTCTAACCTTTTGCTCAGAAAGGCTTTTCTTCCTGAAGTTTGCTCAGAACTGTTTGCTGAGTAGGTAGGCACATGCACACAGCTTCTGCCATCCATGGAGGTGTGTGAGTGTGTGCATGTGAGTCAGTGTGTGTGTGTGTGTGTGTGTGTGTGTGTGTGTGTGTGTGTATGTGAGTATGTGTATCCCATCATGCAAGTATAGAGTCAGGGCAACCACATGGGGTTGTTAGTTCTCTCCTTCTTCAGTGGGGTTCTGGTGATTGAACTCAGGTTGTCAGGCTTGGTGGCACCTAGAGATCATATTTAATGACTAAGAAATACATTAGTGTCTTCTCTGAGTATAAATTTTTGCTTTAAGGAAGCACGGGAAAAGCACATGTGTCAAAACAAAACAAAAAGCAGCAGGAGAAAAAAAAGATCTGGTATATGTTGTGACCCTTGTCTCTGTAACAAATTCCCCAAGCTTGTCATTGCTCCCTCTCTGATTGGGACAGAACCCTAGCTCTTCTGTCTGTCTTTCCTTTTACCTCTGTTGAACCCGAGAGGGGCTCACCGAATCCTGATGCCACAGACCACCAATGCCCCCCGATTTGCTGTAATAAACATGAGGTTTATTAAACTGACGTGCCAGGGTTCGATTCCCCCGTAGAGGAATGAACCCCGTAAAATGGTTCTCTGGCCCTTTAAATACACAAGCAGCTACAAAAAAGGTGGGGGCACCAAGGAGTAGTTTTTTTTTAGCAGGCAAGGCAACAGCCACAGGTGGTGATAAAGGAACAAAGAGTATGTTAAGTTAGGTGGTGACCAAAGTGGGGAGTGTAGAGGGGGGAACCAGAGGGGAGTCTGAACAGACTGGTCAGCTATGTAAGCTTTGATGTTTTCAAGGACTGAGTTCTGTAGAAGGTTTCCAGAAGGAGTGAGGTCAGGGTCTCACCAGAGAGGAGAAGGCCATGTATTCATTAATTTTTACAGCCTTACAACTCCTCTTCTCCAGAGTGGTACTTTGTCCCATCCCAGTGGTAAATATGTCTCCGTTGAGGTTGATTTATTCAGCAGTCCACCTAGGTGAAATTACATGTGAGGAGCAAAGGTGAGAAGTAGGAAACACACTCATACAGGGAAATCCTGCCTTTAGATCGATGCTGGTGGCTTCCCACCAGGCTTCAACAGGACAGCAAAGCCAGACACATACAATTCCAATATCAACATATACCACAAAATGAGGTCACAGGCCATCAGGAAAGGAACAAGGGAAGGTGCTCCCAGAATGGAGACTATGGACCATCAAATATGAACTAAGTGACTTGACTCTGGCTGGGAGATGCTGCCGATTCTTCTGGCATCACTTTGCTATCTGTCCCCAGCAAGGAAGGTTGAAGGGGAGGAGGGGCAGCCGAACTGATGATACTGTGTAAACAACAAACAAAAACAACCAAACAAAATACCCCAAACAAACAAAAGAAAAAACTACAAAAACAAAACCCCTAATACCTAAAATAAGTATGGCCAGCTAAGAGCTTTGACATTCAAGAAGCAGTGGAGGATAAGAACTGCAAACAGCTGTTACTTACGTGGCTGTTAACTGTAAATCTTGGTTCAAACCATTAAAAACTTGCCTTGGTGGTATGGGAGAGCAGCTGCACTTCTCTGCTTCAGCGAGAAGAGAGGAAGGTGTGTGTGTGTGTATGTGTGTGTGTGCACACTGCACACAAAGACACACACACACACACACACACACACACACGGTAGGAGTTTATTAAAACCAATTGTGAGAATGTTTTTGTTTAATCCCAGGTGGGCTGTTTAAAACACAGGTGTAAAGTATTAACTGTCTCGTGAGCTAGCAGGTGTGTGGCTTAACCAGCTGAGCAAGTTTAATTCTGAGGGAGAGAGGAATAAAATGCCAGAGTCCTGAAGAAAAGGGGGCTCTACAAAGGAGGAAAAATAAAAAGCCAGAGCCCCGAGGAAAAGGGGACTCTACAAATGAGGGAATAAACAGCCAGAGCCCCGAGGAGAAGGGGCTCTACAAAGAAGTAGGAAAGGGGATCTACAGGAGGGAAGAAAAGTCAGAGCCCTGAGGAGAAGGCGGCTCTACAAAGGAGGGAAGAAAAAAGCCAGAGCCCCAAGGAGAAGGTGGCTACAAAGAGAAAAGAGAGAATGAGCTTTACAAAGAAGTAGGAGAAAGCTCTACAAAGAAGAGAAAGGGCTACAAGGTAGAAAGTGGTTGCTGCTCTCCCAGTTGCTGGTGCTCCCCCAAACTGCTGCTTGTTCTTCCTGCTGCTGTCTCCTGGTTTGCTGGTCTCCTGATTCACTGGTTCGCTGATCTCCTAGTTTACTGGACTTCTAATGAGACTGGTATTACCCACAAAGAATCCAATAACCCTAATCAGCAGGAAGTAGCTCAAAGAGAACTCCGTCCTTTTTCCCTTTAACCTTCTTTCTCTCCCACCTAGGGTTGGGGCATTGGGAGAAACAAAGGGTGGATGGGAGGCATAAGGTATTAAGGATAGTAAAATAAATTAGAGTGTATAATATAGTAACAAAAATGAAAGCCACTGTGCTACACACACACACACACCCCTACTGTATTCCTTATCTTCCTGTTCCCTGACTGTAAAGAATGAAAGAGCTGTTCTCTTTGTTCTCTGGCTGCCCTGCTCTGTATGTTGAAAGGCAGCAATGGGGGGAAGAGACAAGGTATCTTCAGGTCAAGAAGAAGTAGTCCCAACCACTCTTTGTTGGCTATTGGACACTGAGCACCTTAGAAATGCCTTCTTTTTGGTATCACAATGTTGTGAAATTAGGTAGCACATTTCCCATTCTGTGTGTATGTGAGTGCACATTTGTGAGTGTGTGTGTGTGTGTGTGTGTGTGCAGATTGAATAAGGATAGGATATCAGGTGTCTTCCCCAGTCCCTTTCCACCTTTGTTTTTGTTTTGTTTCATTTTCTTGAGACAGGGTTTCTCTGTGTATCTATAGCTATCCTCAGCTCACTTTGAAGACCAGGTTAGCCTGGAACTCCCAGAGATCCACCTGCCTCTGCCTCCTGAGTATGTGAGGCTGTGGAAAAATACCACTGCCCCTCCCTAGGAAGGCCTTCCTCTCTGTTCATGAGAGCCTGACCTTATGATCTTGGAGACATTCCACAGAACTCCGTTCTTGGAACTACTTAATTACAAGGTTGCAGCTGTTACCACAAACAATGGTTCCGCCCTATTGCCAAAGGCAATGGTTGCTGAAGATTAACTGAAATGTTCTCCTTGTACCCCCACCTGTTTGTGGGTTTTGTGTTTAAAAGCTGCCTGTAACTGTTATTCGGTGTTCACTCCTTCCTGAAGGCAGTTGAACCCCGGTGTGTCGGCTTAATAAAAATCCTCTTGCGTTTTGCAATGAACCTTGGTCTCTGGGGGAACTCTGGGCGTCAGGACCTCGGTGGATCCTCAGGGTCCAACAAGTGCTAGGATTAGATTAAAGGAGTGCACCACCACGCCTGGCTCGACCTTCGTTTTTGAAACAAGGTTTCTCAGTGAATCTGAAGCTTGCTAATTCATCTAGACCATCATTCTCAACCTGTGGGACATGAATCCTTTGAGAGTCGAATGACCCTTTCACTGGGGTCACATATCAGATATCCTGCGTATCAGATATTTACATTATGATTCATAACAGTAGCGAAATTACAGTTATGAAGCAAACAACACAAATAATTTTATGGTTGGGGGTCACCACAACATGAGGAATTATATTAAAGGGTTGCAGAACCCTTTAATTAGGAAGGTTGAGAACCACTGATCTAGACTGACTAGCAAATGACCATTAGGACTCAAGGATCCTACTGTCTCTGTCTACAGAGGGCAGAGGCTATAAGACGGGACCACTGTACCTGTTTTTTTTTTTTTTTAATGTGGGTTCTGGGGATTGAACTCAGGTCCTCCTACTTGCTTGGAAAGTGCTTTACCATGGACCCAGCCAGCCTTCAATAGCTATTTTTAAGCAAGCTGTTCATCTTACAGTAGTTTTAGGTAAGCAGGGATGTCACACAGTGTTTTATCACACCCAACATCTAATTTTCCCATCAGCAAGATTTTCCATTCCCAGGATGCATCTGTGCAAGTGAAGTAATTGGCTAATCAAATTATTTATTGTACTTGGAGTTACCTAGTGTTTCTGAGGATGTAGTCTGTGCTCCTGTTCATGCCCATGATGCTACCATGCATGGAGTTATCACCAACCCTTAGTCTCTTCAGGTCTGTGACAGTCTGTCTATTGCTGGGGCCCATGCCTGGGACTCTTGGGGACAGGGATGAGCTGGTGTGAAATCAAAGACCCAGATTCTGGGGTTCAGTAAGTGGCAAAAGCAAACCCATTTAATTCAAAAAGAGGGAGCTCCCTTTATACTCTCCACCCAAAGTCCCATTGGCTCCCAAACTGCAGGCTGCTGCGGCTCTTCCTCATTGGCTCGTGTCTCATTACCTGGTGTGGCATCATCAATCTCCAGGCAGATCCAGGCAGGTCTCAGGCTGAGCATGTTCAGGCATGCCCATGCAGATCTCTCAGGCCAGTTGCATATGGAATCCTAGCCACTCATGCGCTGTTTAGCAGCAGGCCTTGTTCCTCCCACAGCTGTCAGTGTTTCTTTTATTTACCTGTTCTTTCTAGCCTTGCAGAGGACACCCCCCCCATATTTTAGACAATCTAGACATTCAGCCTCATGGACGTGTACTAAAGTTTTCACATGTGTGTAGTCTGATGGTTAATGTCAGCTGTCAACTTGATTGGGTTTAAAACTGCCTAGGACAGTAATGGAGCACAATCCTGGGTGTGTCTGTAACAGATCAGGAGGACTCTGTCTTCATCATAATGCACTGACGATTCAGAACGTGAATAGACTATTAAAGGGTTGGAAAGGTAAAGTCCCCAGGGAGTGTCACTGGGAACTGTGTCTTGCTCTCACCTTATTGTTACCATTTGTTACCTAACTACTATAAAGTGGCCTGTTCTTTCTACTTACTAGATAACATATTGTGAGCTTCTCTGGTCTGCCGTGCCCTCCCCATCATGATGGATGGAGCCCTCTGAAACTGTAAGTTGAATAAAAAGACGATTCTCTATCTTAGTTAGGGTTATGTGCTGTGACAAAACAACATGACCAAAAACCCAGTTGGAGAGCAAGGGCTTTATGTGGTTTACATTTCCATATTGCTGTTCCTCATCAAAGGAAGTCAGGACAGGAACTCAAGCACGGCAGGAACCTGGAGGCAGGAGCTGATGCAGAGGCCATGGAGGGTGCTGTTTACTGGCTTGCTCCTCATGGCTTACTCAGCCTGCTTTCTTATAGAACCCAGGGACGGCACCACCCACCATGGGCTGGGCCCTCTACCACTAATCACTGATTGAAAAAAATGCCTTACATATTGATCTTACAGAGACACCTTGTTAATTAAGGTTCCCTCCTTTCAGATAACTCTAGCTTGTGTGTCAAGCTGCCATAAGTCCAGCCAGCACACACCTCTTAAGTTTGTCCAGTATCCCATGCCAGTGACAAGAGAACCAATAGCATGCACAGGCTATGGAAGCAGTGCTGAGTCATGACTCAGCCAAGTTCAAGTCCATTTCTCAGACTTAATAGGCCTCACGCCCTCCAGCAGGTTTTCTCTGATGCTGCTGCTAATGTGGTGACCACCCTTTGAGAACCACAGTGTGAAACCAACACTCAGAATGGAGTAATTTTTAGAAAAAAGTCCATTTGTGATATCTACCCAGATCATTTAGCTTTTTCAAGTATAGATTTGAATCTGAACTTTGGAGCGACTTTTCATTCCCGCCTTCTTCCACCCTTCCCTCTTCCTACTGCCTGTGTGCAACTGGCCTGAGAGACCTGCCTGGGCATGCCTGAACATGTCTGGCCTGAGGGCTGCCTGGACCTGCCTGGAGATTGATGATGCCACACTAGGTAATGAGACACGAGCCAATGAGGAAGAGCCGCAGCAGTGTGCAGTTCAGGAGCCAATGGAACTCTGGGAGGAGGTTATAAAGGAGCACCATCTTTTTTAAATAAACAGGTCTGCTTTTGCCACTGACTGGGCCCCCGGAGTCTGGGTCTTTGACTCTGCACCAGCCCATTCCCACCTGCAAGAGTCCTGGACATGCGCCTCAGCAGCACTGGGCTATTGCTCATTCATATTTGGATTTCTTCTCCTCTGTGAGGTGAGAGTTGTGTTTTTGTGTGAACCAATCCATGAGGTGATGGATTTGAGTTGTTTTGGGTCACTCACCCTCCTGTAACTCCTCATTCATGCTTTTATACTCATTGGTTCACCCAGTTAGACTTGGGTACAATCATTTGCTTGGTCTGCCATTGCCCTATCTGGAGTGAACAGAATTGTGTACAAGTCTCCCCAGGAAAAGTTTTGGTGACCAATATCACACCTGTCTTTTGGTCTTAGCAACTTTTCCTTCAGGGGGCTCATAAAGACCTGGACTCTGAGCTGATGGACTCACCACAGACAGAAGCCTGTCAGCTGAGGCTGAGGTCTTAGCTTCCCCATGGGGAAGTGGAATTTCTTCTTTGAAGAAGGTTTTCATTGTATTGATTCTGAATAGTTAGTTACTATTGCTGTGATGAAACACCATGACCAAAAGTGACTTGTAGAGGAAAGGGTTTGTTTGTGTTATGTTTCTACATCACTGTCCATCATAGAAGGAAGTTGGGACAGGAACTCAAACAGGCAGGAACCTGGAGGCAGGAGCTGATGCAGAGATCATGGACGGTGCTGCTCACTGGCTTGCTCCACATGGCTTGCTCACCAGGCTTTCTTATAGAACCCAGGACCAGGGATGACACCACCCACAGTGGACTGGGCCCTCCTCACTCAGTAACTAATTAAGAAAATGCCCTACAGGCTTGTCTACAGTCTAATGTTATGGAGGCATTTTCTCAACCAAGGCTCTCTCCTCTCTGATGACTCTAGCTGGCGTCAAGTTGATATAAAACTAGCCAGCACAGATTCAAACTCAGTTCAGATTTTAAAAACTGCTAAGATGTGCGAAAGCCAAATCCAAACTTGGTGGACTAGTAAGTTGAGAGTTAAGCTGCATGGGGGACATGGTCAAGGCACCTTGCTAGAGAAGACAGGCTCTAACCATAAACATGAAATGTCAGTGAACTTGAGTTGCAATGCTACAGCCTCCAATTGTCTGGTACTGACTGAAGTCACAGGTTAAGAGCCACTGTCCTATGCAAAACAAGTGACCCTCGATGTGCCTTGTTTTATGGAGCTATTCACAGATTAGACCATTAAACTCACGTTTCTTCCTTTACAACACCTTGCCCCTGGAACTATTTAAATAGTTATTTAATATGACCTGACAGGGCTGGCAAGATGGCTTAGCAGGTAAAGGTGCTTGCTGCCAAGGCTGAGGACCTGAGTTCAAGCCCCAGAGACCACATAGTGGAAGGAGAGAATTAACTCCCTAAAGTTGTCCTCTGACTTTCACACTTGTGCACTGTGGCATGTGTGTATGTGTGTGCCCACAGACTCTCCTCTCTCTCTCTCTGTCATACACACATATCAATAAATAAAATATGCAGTCTTTCACTGTCACCTTAGAATTTCCCGAAGTTCCTCTGAGGCCTTGAAGAATTCATAACCTTAAGTACTCTCTATTAATGATTAATAATATTTCCAAGCTAACTCTCTTGTTCATGTTTTGATTAGAAGCTCTGTCTGACTTTTAAGTCAGGTCCGATTTTGCAATAAAATATGATGCAGCTCCCTCTCCTCTGCAGGCCTGTATCTCTGCTTCTTAATCATTTAAAACACTGCCACACAAGCACACAATTTCTCAAACAAAGAACAAATCATTACACTCAAAGGCCTGGGGCCAGAGACCAGAATCTCGAGTGTTTTAGCATATTTAATCATTCCATTTCAGGAGGATAATCCGTTTTGGTTTTCTTAGCATTATTTTTCCTCCCTTCAAAGAGCAACTTGACAACAATTTTTCTTCTCAACAAGGCGTTAGGTATCACTCCCACTCTGGCTGACTTCAGGGCTTTTGGGATTGCGTCTGTGTGCCATGAGTTTCCCAGTTGGCAACTTTTATGAGAAGGGAGCTTACAGCCCCTTGTAGGAGAATTATCTCATAGAGATTGTTGACAGGGAAAAGGAAGAGAAAGAAATACCCATGTTTTTGGTGTTTTTTTCCATGCTTGAATCCAGAGCCTCCTGCATGCTAGCCAAGTGTTCTACCAGTGAGCCACCTCCCCAGCCTTTGCTACTTTTCAGACTGGATCTCATCATACAGCTCAGGCTGGCTTCAAATTCTGGATCCTCCTGCCTCAGCCTCTTCAGCCTCTTGAGGACTAGGGTTTCAGGGGCGTGCCACCTTGCCCTGTTGGCTCCTCCTGCTCCTCTCCTTCTTCTCTTCACTATACACTCCTTTCTTCTCCTCCTTTTCCCTTTTCCTGAGGCAAGGTCTATAGTTTCTCTTCATTCCTGTAAAACCTTTCCTTCATTAAGAGACTTAGGGAGAGGAAAGGACATTATCATATTACACACACACACACACACACACACACACACACACACACACACACACACAGAGAGAGAGAGAGAGAGAGACAGAGACAGAGAGAGAGAGAGAGAGAGAGAGAGAGAGAGAGAAACACCAGGGGTAGACAGGTAGACAGTCAGAGCTGGTGTGTCAGTAACACAAAATAATTTGAGATTTCATCTCTTCGAATTTCCATGCTTACTCCATGACTTCATTCTCAAGATCACACCGCCATCCAAGATGGTTCCCAGAGCACTAGCCCTATTACATTTGCATTTTTGACAGCAGGAGGGTTGAAAGGGTGTTTCTGCTAGTGCAAATAGCTCCTTTTAGTAGGTCAATCTCAGAAATCACATAGAATATTTCTACCAGACAGGACTTAGTCCCATGCCATCTCCAGCTGAAGGGGAGGCTGAGAAAGCAGCATCTGGAGAGAATGGGATGAAGCCAGATACTGTCAACTGTATTCACTGTGTGTCAGTGTGCAGGGGCTGCTGTCAAGCTCTTCTTACTCCTTGACGCAGTGGTGCAACACAGATGCAGAAGAGGTCCTTGCCACTGTCCCTGGAGGCAGCAGGGGCATGGCAGAGACCTTCATACCACAGGAACGGGGCTTGGAATAGGCATCAGGCAGGGTGGCATGGAATAAGAAAACTTGGGTTTTGCAAGTGCACCAAGCTTGTGGATTTACTCTGATGACCACTAGTGTTAGGCTGGGTTCAGCTTCAATTAAATCATTTATGGCCGGGCATGGTACCATATATCTTTAATTCTAGCATTGGCAAGGCAGAGGCAGGTGGATCTCTGAGTTGAAGCCCAGTTTGGTCGACAGAACAAGTTTCAGAACAGTGAGGGCTACACAGAGAAATCCTGTCTCAACAAACAAAACAAAACAAATATGACTTTTGTTTTTAGTTAAGCCACACATCTCAGTTCATTGTTTTTGTTGTAAAAAAAAATGTCATGACAGAAGACCTGAGCAGCGTTTTCTAGAATGATTCTATTTGCTGCATACAAGGCTGTATTTTTAAAGGCATTCCATACATGTCTGTTAAAAGACTAACTGGTGGTGATTAGGAGGTTTCTGTCCCCTATGCTACCACACCCCTGTACTGGTTAGCAGTTCAGTTCCAAGCAATAGAAATTGGAGTTATATGCTTAAGAGAAATAGTAATTTACTGGCTCTTCAAAAATGTTCATTGTTTGTTGTCAAAATTTCTTAAAATATTTTCCTTTAAGTATATAGTGGACTTTATTCACTCACCCTCCAGTACCTCTTTCTTTTCCCACTTATAAATCTCCCTCCCTTTCCTAAATATCTCCACCTCTACTTTCATAATACCTGTCTATCATCTATCTATCTGTCTATCTATCTATCTATCTATCTATCTATCTATCTATCTATCTGTCTACTAATAATCTCTCTGAAAACTGGACATTCAGCTGCCCACTCTAATTCTGACAATGGAGGATTCTGCTCCACCTCTCACTTCAGTCAGGCTGCCGGATCGCTCAGTCCATTTCTTTGAGTACCAGAAACTGTGCATCCTCTTGGCTTCCTCTTCCCATAACATCCATCTTTCCATCTTAAGTTCTGCTTGGCATGCTTTTCCTGTCCCTGTCTGCCTGTAAGTCTGCCACAACACTGTCCATAGTTGTGACTGTTCCCAGGGCATATGGTACATGCTCTGCTAGGAAACCCGTTTCAGTCTTTTTATTATTTATTACACTGGAGTAGCTGGGGTCTCTTGACTTCCTTAAGACATGAAACCCATCCCTCAGGTCCTTAGGTCTCTCCAGGATGCCTGTGCACTTTTACACAGTTTGCACACTCTGCTTCTGGTATTCAAATACAGATATTGTACATATTTTCTCTGATTTTTTACTAGTAACCTGATGTGAAGTTCTTACTGTTGTAGCAAGCTAATTTAGAGGTGATTTTTTTAAAAGCATTGTTTGTAAACAGTAATGCTTTGTAACACTTTCTATAAAGGATCAGAAGGTATGTCTCTCTGTCATCTTTCTTTCTCTATCATCTATCAGTTTATATGTATTACCTCTACACCCATCCATCCACCCATCCATCCATCCATCCATCCATCCATCCATCCATCCATCCAACCAACCATCCATGCATCTGCCTGTCTGTCTGTCTGTCTTCTATCTGCCACCAATCAATCAATAATAAATCAGTCATCTATCCATCATTTGTTTTTCTTCAGTACCAGATATTTAACCCGGGCCACCTTGCAGGTAACCACTCTATCACTGAAGAATACTCTCAGCCATAAACCACATGCACGCATGCACACACACACACACACACACATACACACGCCCCCTCAATGATGCAATGATGTAACTTCTGTTGCAACTACTCAGCTCTGCTGTTCCAGGGCCAACCAGCTACAGACCGTTATTAAACAAATGATATAGATGTGCTTCAATAAAGCTATTTACAGAACAGACAGTAGGTCGGATTTAATTGGCCAGTAGTGAAGGCTCTCCTAGGGAAGGAAGCTCGGAGTTTTGAGCACATTACATTTATGCTTTTAGGCAGTTGTTTTTTACTCTCTCTCTTTTTTTTTTTTTTAGGTTTTCTGAGACAGGGTTTCTCTGTGTATCCTTGGCTGTTTTGGACTCACTATGTAGACCAGGCTGGCGTTGAGCTCACAGAGATCCACCTGCCTCTGCCTCCCAAGTGCTGGGATTAAAGGCGTGCGCCACTACACCCGGCAATTACAGGCAGCTGTGAACTGCCATGTAGGTGCTGGGATTTGAACCCGGGTCCTTTGGAAGAGCAATCAGTGCTCTAAACCACTGAGCCATCTCTCCAGCCCCTCACTCTCTCTTTTATAATATTTTTTCTAGTTGATTCTGAAAACTTGGCATTTTCAGGTATGCAAATCACATCTGCTGATAAGGACTCCCTCCCTTCTTGTCCCTCACCAACTGGGTCTTGCCCTTGGTGAGTCTTCCTAGCCTGCTGAGGCCAATGAGGTACGAATTCTGACAAGACTCTTTGTAACCGAACTTTTAAATTATTATTTAACACTTATTTATTTATTACTAAATTCACTTATAACAAACACCAACAATTTCTTAACTATTAATCCTATAAATTCCTACAACCCCTTTAACCTATCCACTAAACCTATTGATAATTATAACAACTACTTTCATAACCTTTTAGAATGATACAGTCTCTGGGGCAGGTCCTCAGTCGTCAGGAACACAGTCTTTGTTGTAGATTCTTTAACACACTTAGCAGTCCTTTCTCTGGATCTCTCAGATGCAGGTTCGTCAGGGTAAGTTGGTTATTGCAGTCTCACCTTAAATAAGGCTTCATGCTTTCTTCTCTGTGGGAGACCCCAGCCGTCTGCAGGCCAACTTACTTCTTTTGAATCAGGAACTCAGCTGCTCTGCCTCAGTCCTTAAAGCCAGGCACCGTTTCCTTTAGGCCACTGTTTGGACAGATCAAACCCCTCTAGGCAAAAGCTGAGCCACAGGGTCCAGTCCTTGGCCTTTTGGTGTCTTGCTCAGGCTTTCTTTGCTCACCGGCTTCTTTCTGCTTCAGGGAGAGAGCTGGCCATCAATGGCCAGCCCTTTTTTCAGCA
Organism: Lophiomys imhausi; assembly: GCA_907164525.1. Classification (NCBI taxonomy): domain Eukaryota; kingdom Metazoa; phylum Chordata; class Mammalia; order Rodentia; family Muridae; genus Lophiomys; species Lophiomys imhausi. Next base: position 2,929,995 of record CAJQZJ010033039.1, on the reverse strand, counting down.
GGACTCTTGGAGCTCTCTAGCATCAGGGGCCTCTTCTCTTCTGGGCTCCACGCACTGTCGTCAAATAGGAGGAACTCTGTTTCAGCTTAATTTGGGCTCCGCCCACTTAGCAGCTGAAAACAATGTCAGGCCAGATACTTTGTTTCTTCAATTCTATTGAGTCTTTCCTGTTTTCCTGACTTCAAACTTGTTTTTCCGGCTATTGAGTCTTTCCTGTTTTTTGCTGACTTCATGCTGATAATGCTCTTCAGGCCCCGAATTAAGAAACAGAATCAGAAACTCCTATATATTTTCTAAATCTAATTTATCTAACCCCTACAACTCTTCCCTAGCTGGCTCCTAATTGTCTAACTCCTCTGAGTGAGCTCTCTCTGAGGCTCATACCCTGTTCATCATCTGTCTTCCTCATTTATCCTGTGTCTGGAATTGAGCTCAGTTTTCCTCCTTGTGAAGATTAGCAGTGAAGTTAACTGTCCTCTTGGCAGCATCTAGAATCACCTGGGAGATGGGCCTCTGGGAAAGCCTGGGAGCTTATCTTACTGCTAAGTGAGAAGGGAAGGTAGGCCCATTATGGGTGGGGTGCCTTCCCATGGTGGGATTCTGATTCCATAGATGGCAAAGGGAGCTGAGCCCCATGGGCACATCCACTACGTCCTGATTGTGGATTGCTGCTTCAAGGTCCTTTTGCTGTCCTGACTTCCCTGACATGATGGTCTGTAACTTGACCTGTGCCTTTCTTTCTTCTGCAAGTTTTGTTGTCAAGGTATTTTATCCAATGACAGAAAAGTAACTCCTCAACTGTGGTCACTTGTTCCTCTATGCAATAATCTTAACAGATCTTCTCTGCATAATTTATTTATCCCGGTCTATTTTCCTTTGACACAGTGTAATGATTTTTGTTAATTTCTTCTGGTCTCACTTCATTGGCCACATTTGCTGACCTATGTTAAACAATAGTGTGACAATAGGCGACAACTCAACTCGAGTTGGAATGAGGGCAGGAAACAGAGCTAGGAACAGTTTTCAGGGAGTTATAGGGCTAAGGGACCGACCCTGAGATGCTGCTAAGGCTAGCAGTGGTAGACACACTGGCCACCTGTCTTCCTGTCTTTCAGTGGTTAGCAGCAAGTGACAAGTCCTTAAAACACAGCTCTCAGGGCTAAATGTTTTATTACAGGCTGGGGAGATGGCTCAGAGGTTAGGAGCACTGGCTGCTCTTCCAGAGGTCCTGAGTTCAATTCCCAGCAGCCACATGGTGGCTCATAACCATCTATAATGAGATCTGTGCCCTCTTCTGATGTGCAGGGATACATACTTCAATACAGAGCATTGTATACATAATAAATAAATAAATATTTAAAATAAAACACACAACTCTCAGGAGACACCCCTGCAGTGATGAAGCTGTGATGACCCTTTAGGAGAGGTCAGGAGAGCTCCACCCCCACCCCAGTGTGCTTTGGGTATCATTTCGGGAAAATCACCTACACAGTGTGGCTGATGTTTTTTTGTTGCTGGTATTTTATTTAGGAGTTTTTCCGTGAATATTTGCATGAGAAATAGAATGATCTATTTTCTTTCATTCTGTGTTATCTGTCTCAATTCCAGGAAGATACACACAAGAGACCAGCAGGTGAGATGGCTCAGTATATAAAAGTACTTGCTGTGAAAGTCTGAGAGTCTAAATTTGATCTCCCATACCCATAGACAGGTGGGAAAAAGAGATCCATTCCTACAAAGCTGTCCTCTGGTTTCCACATGTGCACCATAGCATGCACACACCCTAATCACCAATAATAATAAATAATACACTTTAAAAAAGAGTTCAGATCTCTCATCCAAGTACTAACTAGGCCAGACCCAGCTTAGCTTCCAAGATCTGGTGTATTCAGGGTGGTATGGCTGTAGACCTAAATGGAAAACCTCCTTTGGATATAGTGAGCTTTCCCTGCATATGGGCTATAACATTACATGTTTTTTTCTTTGTTATTGATATATGTTACTTGCTTTTAGGAAGCCAGCCATCTGGGGAAAATTGTAGGTGTAAATGAAAAAAAAACATTGATGAAGTATTTTATTCAGATACTTTTATTTAAATAGATTATTAAATTGTTATCTTTTTAAAATATTGATTTATTACCTCAGGTTACATTTCCATCACAGTGTCCTCTTTCCAACCCTCCCAGACCTGCCCTCCCACCCTCTACCCCCTAACCCTTCCATCCTACTCCTCTGGAGTGGAGTGTCCCTACATAACAGTCCCCCGCCCCAGTTCAGCAGTCATATAAGAGCCAAGAGCCTCCTAATACACTGGGGGCCTACAAGGCAGCACCACTAGGGCAAAGTGTCTCATTGACAGGAAAAAAAAGTCTATGTTCATGTTCCCTTTGGTGCATTGGTTGTTATCTTTAAAAATTGAAAAAAGAGTACAGATCTGAAAAAAATGCATGAAGCATTTCCTTTTCTTTTTGAAGACTATTTCATCTGTCCTAAAGATGAAATTAAACTTGGGAATGCACCCCCTATAGACTGGTTTCCTATTCTGACAAGGGTGGGCCCCCTATAGTCTGGGAGTGAATCAGGGGCTCAGCTATTAAGAGTGATGAGGGTCTTGAAATAAACCCAGTAGGGAGACTGAATTTTAGACAAAGGTTTGCAAAACTATTCCATTTGAAAAGCAGAGGCCAGGGAAAGGGTGTCAGCTTGTCATGGACACAATCTTACCTTAGAATGTGATAACCGCACACTGACTTCTTCATCATGAGAAAATCACTATCATCTGTGTGTGTGTGTCTGTGTGTAAATATATATGTATATATTTTTAGATGATGTCTCACTATGCTACACCAGTTGGCCTGGAACTCACTCTGTAGACTAGGCTGGTCTTTTTTTTTTTTAATTTACATTATAAAATTTTACCCATGAGCCAAATACAATAAAGGATATCCCTTTGATACATAAATTTTGGGGAGATATCTCACTACAAAAGAAACAAACAAACGAAAAAGCTATTTGAAAGTTGGAAAGATGTAGAATCATAGATTCCCTATAATATTATAAATTTTTTTTTTTTTAGCTAGAAACAAGATGTGAAGCCAGCCAGCCCATTATAAACTAGGGCATTTTTGTATTATCTTATCTGGCTCATGAAAGGGATACCCTTAGGTCCTAAAGCAAGAAAACATTTTGAAATTTAATCTTTTATATTAAAATGTACATCTCAAAGACTAAAGGCTTAAATAACATAAATTGCCAAAGCAAAACAGATAGGAGCATGTCAAGGCCAGGCTCAAAGGATAGACAGGAAAACCCCCAAACCAAGGGAGTCCAGAGTTTGAAGTACAGGGTTTCTCCACGTGTGCTGGTTCAGTTCCTTAGGGCCAGTCAATTGGTCTGGGGGGTCTGTCTTCTCTACCCAGGTTGGAATGAGCATAAATCATAGGTAGGCCTGGAAAACCTCTTCCAACAGCTGGTCCTGGCAGCTGTTGTTTCCTTTGGCTACTGAAGGCATAACACAGCAGGTGCAGGGGCAGCCAGCCGCAGGCAGCCAAGGGTAGTGCTGTTCTTAGTGACAGACCTCATATGCAGACCTGAACTCTTAGCCCTACAGTGATAGACGTTACAACTCTTTTAAAGGCCCGGGGAGTCAGGATTCACCAGTCCTAGGCAGCAGCTAGTATCACGGTTTCTGGGGGTCTGAGGTGCCTGAAATCTTTGGTCCTTACAGCCTGATGACTGACTCTCTGGAGCTCTTCCAGTGACCGTGTTCGACAGTTTTGATTCTCTGGCTCTTTCTATCCTTCAGCCTCAGCTCTGATCTCTCTGTCCTTCTCTTTTCTTCTTCCATTTCCTCTTTCTGTCCTGGACACTCCCCAGGACTTCTCGGCTTCCTGTTATTGTTATTGCTACTGTCGTCACAGCTGTTGCTAGAGTCACCAATCTTCACATCCAAGAGAAGACTTATTGAACCTGTTCTGGTGACTCTAGGTGCCAGAAGGTTAATGGAAGTGTCAGCACGTCCAGCATCCGCTATGCAGTGGTGCAGACCTCTTTCTGTGTGCTTCTCCAGCATGAGTTCTCAGTCAGTGAGGACAGGAGAGAGAGAGAGAGTGTGGCCAGCCGCATGGAGTCTCTGGCTTATGTAGACTAGGCTGGTCTTGAACTCACAGAGATACTCCTGTTTCTGCCTCCTGAGTGCTGGGATTAAAAGTGTGTGCTACTACCTCCTAGCCACATTTGTAAGTTACCGAAAAACAATCCATGTTATGTACTTTGAGTTCAAAATCTGTGAAATAATCCTCTTAACATCTGGCATGTCATAGCATTTATAGATAAGGGTGATGTTTTGGTGAGGATCATATCCATATAGACTGTTCCTTTTGTGTTTAAGTGTCTGTAGTTTTTCCATGTAAAACTCAAACATTTTGGTGACATTTGTTCTTAGACACACTTCCCACTAGACACATACTGGAAACACACAAGTACATGCTTACATACATTGTAGGCCATATATATGATTCCTGGATATTTATCCTATGTCTCGCAATCTTTCATTTAGATTTAAATCTTTTTATCTGTTTGTGTATCATGTGTGTGCAGTGTCCTCAGTGGCCAGAAGAGAGTATCAGCTCCCCTCAAGCTTCCTGAAATGAGTGCTGGGAACCACACTCAGAACCTCTGTAAGAGCAGCAAGCGCTTGGAACCACTGAGCATCCTCTCCATTCAATTTGCCATCTTTTACAGCTATTATTGATTCTCATTTCTTCAGTGGATTTTCTTTTTTCAAATATATTGTCTGCACACTATTTATGTTCTTTTCACACCATTATTTGTGAATTACTTTTAACTTGAATTTGTTTGGAGGATAATATTTATCCTTGCAATCCAAGCCCAAATTACATATTACAAATAGATTGTTTGCTGGAGAACTGACCCATGTTTTAAATTACCTCTGGAGTTGAATAGGATGATAATTGTGATGATTGTGTGAGATACCATTTTAGAAATTAAAAGTTGTATTTTTCAACTTCCCAGGTAGAATAGAAAACAGGCCCCTGTGAGAGTGATTGAGTTTAATGTGCTGTTTACACGGTCTCCATGTGCTTCACATGCAATCAGGAATTTATTTCATCTTGAACTAAGAAAGAAAAGGTCAGAGATTTAAATACACACCCCCTCCCACATGGCCGTCAATTTAGAACATAAAATGGGCCCCGGTTTCTAGAAACACTGATTCTGCTTGACATTCAGTAAGCAGCTTGTGTTTGTTTATTCATTTGTCTTTTAATCATATGGACCTGCATGTTTTGGTGCAAGTGTGTGTGCACATGCGTGCATGGAGCATATGAAGAGGTCAGAGGTCACTCTCCATGTCAGGCCTCAGGCACTTGCTGACATTTTGTCTGAGACAGGGTCTCTCATTGGCTGGAACTTCACGGTCTTCACACTGGCCTTGGAGTTTCCAGAGATCTGCCTTTCTCTGCTTCCTGCCTCGTCATCCCTGGGATCACAGATGCGCACGACCACACCTGGCTCATCACAGGTTCTAGGGTCCAGTCTCGGGTCCTCAGGCTTGCAAGGGAAGTGCTTTACTGACAGTCATCTCCTTGCTTCACAATTTGTATAGTGGGAAGTATACAGAGAGGGTATCTATATCTAACATAGTGCAGACATAGGGTAGGTCTGCAACACACATATATTTCCATTGTGTGTGTGTGTGTGTTTTCAAGGTCTACGACCCAGCATTTTCAACTCCAGAAGCTCTTGCTAGTTCCCAGCAGGCCTTATCAATTGGCCCCTGTTCCAGCTCCACACTCACCTTACACTACTTTCTCCTTATTCCTTTGACTCTGTATCCAAAGATCTTGATGTTCCTTAAGCCTTTGTACTGACTATTCTACTTAAATGCTTTTATCCTAGTCTCATGGCTCTGTCCTGTGGCATCCATTTATAATTTGCTCTAATATCTGCTTCTTGGAAGGGAAGAGTCCATGGTGGTACTTCCTTATCCTCTAATCTCTTTTATGCCTTGTTTTTCTAAAAGCATAGACATGTTTTTATATTTATTGTATTTGTTCACATAGTTGGTGCTTCTCCCTCAATTCCAAACATACATACTAGACTGTCAGCTCCATGAAGGTGGGAACGAATCTGCCTTGCTCTGTTCCCTGTGTGTAGTAGAGTGCTTAGTATGTAGAATGTAGAATGTGGTCAGTACATGTCTGTTGAAATAATGCCTGAAGGAATACCACACTCAACTGTGTTATTTGTGTCTGTGTGTGTCTGTGTGTGTGTGTGTCTGTGTGTGTGTGTGTCTGTGTGTGTGTGTGTGTGTATGTGTATGTGTAGTGCTGTGAATTATACCTAGAGCCCCACTGTACTAGACAAGCTCTACAACACTGAGTTGCATTCCCACTCTAGACATCCCTTTGGCTGAGTGATGAAATGATAATTGCAGAGTCAGGTTTCCAGATGCTGATGTTTTCTGGGCAGGGGACATATTGGGAATTGTGCATTGTGGCTTGAGCTTACAGTGATCATTTGTGAATAGTCTACCTTACTCTATAGTCCATGACAGAAAGGCTGGAACAGAGAGTCATAATCAAAACTTGGATTGTTAAGAGAAGGGTTTGAGTTTAGGTTTATTTTGTGTGTCTCATAAGTCTTGGACCAGTGGGTACCTGGGTCATGATCTCTTCATCGTGAGTGGCAGGTACATAACAAAGTGAGCAAAAAGCCACATCATGCTCGTCAGGTCACTCCTGGGAGCCTGCACACTGTCATTTAGATTCAATTATATTGGCCAATTAATTGAACAGGTCATAAGATCCAGCCCAGTTTCTGGGATGGGGAAGGATGCTCTACCTGCTCTAGCGGGGACATTTCATGTCAGAAGGTACTGACTGATACAGTGGGGACAGAGGGAGCTGTCAGGACCTATTTAACCCATCATACACTCAAGATTGATATGACCTGAGGGTGACACTAACATAGAGGAAAACCAGACCAATTCAAGAGGTGGATAAGTTTGGCATATTAGTGCCTGAAGTTGGACTGATGGGTAGAAACCAAATACAACCAATTTAAGCTTAAATGAACCTCAATTTAGAGCTCATTTAAGTAAAAATACCAGGCAAGTGCAGTCTGAACACACAGTATGGGATGTAGTATTGTTTGTGGACACAGCATCTCCCAACACCCTTTGAAGATGTCTTTATGAAATAGTTTGTAAGGTTGCTTAGCTTTTCAATTCAGAGAGCTGGTGGTCTGAACATGTCTCAAATGAGCCTATTTAAATATCACCAAAGGGACTGGGCAAACTTAGGGTTTAAAATATAATACATTGTTTTTTAAAAATGATAAGAAAAACACCTCTTAGAATTTATATTTCTTTTTTTTTTTTGACTTGTTGAAAATTTGAAAATAAAGGAGAAAGAAGATGAGACTCATACATCTTTAATTGTGTTTGGGCAGTAGTTACTGATGTGATTTGGTATCTCAACCGAGACAGAGTTGGTGTGTTTGTTGTTCCCTTGCCTCTATGATCACAAGGTGACTTTATTCCTGTATTATCTGTCTCAAGGCTACCTGCTTATATGCCTTTTAATCACTGAAATAAGACACTTCTCAGAAGAACTGCTCAACATTCTTCTACTACCTGTATTATGTCACATGACTACCCCTAGCTGCAAGAGAGTCTTGTAAGTCAAATACTTGGTTTCTATCATGGAAGATAGCAAGAGTAAGAAATGAATTGAGTGGTCATTTGGAGAGATGGCTGGCTCATCAGTCCAGGGTACTTGGTTCTATTAAAGAGTGCCCAATTTTTGATTCTCAGCAACCAAAATGACAGCTCACAAACATCTGTAACTACAATTACAGAGGATCTGGTATGCATACATACACCTGGGCAAAACCACTCATACACATAAGGCAAACCTTTACAGAAATGAACAGAGAAAAATCAATAGGGCTTGTCAATCCACTGAAAAATTGGAATTTGTTCCAATGCTTTAGAACCCTTTGAAAACATTCTGGGGGAAAAATATTGGCTACTTATGGGTATAGCTCAGCTGCTCCCCTGGAGCTGAGATGGAAGAGTGATTTATCTGACTGCCAAGAGTGATAGGAAGGTGTTTTCTTCATAAACTTCTTTGTCCTCACTGCTTGGCATGTTTCCTTTTCTTCCTTCTGCTATGGCTCCTGATAGTATCTGGCAGTTTTGCTTAGGAAAAGGTAAGAAGAAGCAGAAACCTTGGTCAAGCAGAGAGACAAGGTCAAGACACCATGTGCCTGGTGTTCTGATGCTTCCTATCTCATACTTTCTAATTGGGTTAAAATTTCAGATAGAGATGCACATACCAATCTCAAAAGCCTTGATTTTTGTGCCAGTTTACATGATACATTTATTGATAGCTTTATGAGTTTATCATTGTATGAACTGAAATAATCTCTTAGTATCTTTGAGTACTGGTTCTAGGTCTCCACTCCCACCCCCAACATGGGCACCATTATTTCAGGATGCTCAAGTCCCTTATGTTAGATAACATCAGGCCAGTGAGATTGTCTAGTGGTTGCAGAAATTTGCTCCTGGGTCAAATGAATTGAGTTCAATCCCAGGGACCTACATCATGGAAGGGAGAACAGAGTTCCACAAATTGTTCTCAGGCTTCCACCTGTGTGCCATGGTGTGTGTGCGTGCATGTGTGTGTGTGTGTGTGTGTGTGTGTGTGTGTGTGTGTGTGTGTGTGTGTGTGTGTGTGTGTGTGTGTGTGTGTGTGTGTGTGTGTGTGTGTGTGTGTGTGTGTGTGTGTGTGTGTGTGTGTGTATGTGTGTGTGTGTGTATGTGTGTATGTGTGTGTGTGTGTGTGTGTGTGTGTATGTGAGAGCACGCTGGCACCTGCTCAGACTTGCTTCCTCCGTGTTGGTCTCTGATGATGATGCTCTGTGGCATTTATTCTGCACTATTGTATGGTCTCATCAGTTCTGCTCATCCTGTAATATTGGCTTTTGCATCCTGCTCTCATCCACCCTGTGTTCCCCTCTGGCCCAGGAGAGCAGTGTCTCAGCCATCGGTCAATGTTAACATCCCAGCAGTCTCCTGGAGCTTTGTTGAAGAGAATCCCTGTCCCGATTTATTATTCTAAGATGGTTGCTTGGGCAGCATTGATGGATGGTCAGTTTCTACCTTACAAAGTAATCATAGAGCCAAATGAAACTGTAAGAACAGAGGGGGCCTCTTGAGCAGGTATGAAACTCAGTCTTTTACCAGATTTTCCTGAGGCTGCCCCTCTAGACATTATGTGTGTGTGTGCGTGTGTGTATGTGTGTGTGTGTGTATGCAGAGACACTGCCTTTGAGGTTTTAGAGTTTAAAAGCATATGTGTATATATGTATGTGCTGTGGGGGGGGGGGGGGGGGCTGCATTGTGCACATGAGAGCAGGTGCCCATGGAGGACAAAAGACGGTATCACAACCTGTGGAGCTGGAGCTACAGGGAGCTGTAGGATGACTGGTGTGGTTGGTGAGTCCTTGCAAGAGCACAAGGCACTCTTAGCTGCTGAGTCATCCATCTGTCTACCCGTCTCCACTTTTGAAATGGATGGTGGCTTTTAGATGACAGCTTTCTGTATTTTGGAGTAGAGTATTGTAACATGTGGCAGAATAGCTTTTGGGTCTCTAACATACGGTAGGGCCCCCCCGCCCCCATAAAATATATGTTTAAGATAGGAATTTATAGTTCTAAGTTAGCCAGACAGAATGTACACAACAATCAGGTTGAGGTAGCTCAGTTAGTAAAACATTTATTGCATATGCCTGAGGACCGGAGTTCGGTCTGAGAACCCATGTAAAAATGTGGGGTACGGTGATGCAAGCTTGTGATCTCAGCAGAACAGGCAGAAAGGCAGGTATCTGTGGGCTCACCAGCCGCCCAGTCTTGCCTCCTTGGTGAGCACCAGGCTACTGAGAGACTCTGTCTCGAAAAATAAGATGAGTGGTTCCTGAGAAGCAGCACCCAAGGTTACAGATGTGTGCCTGCATGGGCATGCAGATGCAGAGAGAGAGAGAGAGAGAGAGAGAGAGAGAGAGAGAGAGAGAGAGAGGAAAGTAAAAAAAGAAGACAACAGAATTAAGTTGCCCTTTAAGATATGAAAATTATATCAATTACAAGATGAAGGTCATCAAAGCCTATCATATTGATGAATGGAAGCTAGCACAGAATGAATGAGTGAATGTATTTGCGTGTTGACATATGTCTTCCTCTGTTGTTCTCCACATTATTTTCGAGTGTGTAGAAAAACTGGTGTGAACTGCCATGGCTGGCTTTTTATATGGATGCTGATGATCAATGGTCAGGTCTTCCTTTTCCTCCCAGTGTCTCTCCAGCCCCTAGGGAAGTGGTTTTTATCAGCTGTACAGCTTTCTCCTTCCTCACTGGTCACAACTGCTTTACCCAGGGGTCCTGGTTCCAGGGTCCCCCTGATTTTCTAGTGGTTTTGCAGAAGCCATTTGGGGGAATCTATGGTTAGCTAGTTACCCCTTAGGTCCCAGGGCCTGGGTTTTACTTTTGCTCCTTGTTTCCTGCTCAGTAATTTTGGGTATATTTTTGAGGCCACCTCACCTCAGTATCTGTCATTTGTAGATCAGGAACTCAGTGTTAATAACTACACTGGGCGTGGAGCAAGATGAAATGGATCCATGCATGTTGAATACTCAGTACAGTGGATCCTGGCCGGCCCTTGGTGATTGTTAGCATTTAGTTCTGTTGAACTCAGGACTTAATGAAGATGACAAAATGAAGATTAGCCAAGAATGACTGAGCCATCTGATGGGATAAGGACTTTATAAAGTCTTCTGTGGAATTAGCTCAGTCAAATATTTACAATAATCACGAGAGAAAGCACAGAGGGATAACAATCAGTCTGAGGGGAGCAGGGTGGCTTCCCAGTGTTAGCCTGGAGCTTACTATCTGCATCCCACGCTCTCCTGGCCTTACTTGCTGTCCACCCGCTGTTCTCAGGCTTCCTGGTCTCTCCTGAAATAGTGCTTTGCTTTTCACACTTCAAACTTCCAACGCAGAACATTTCTTTCTTTTGATTTGCTTTCTGTATGTGCATGTACAGTATGTGTACGTGTGGTGTGTGTTCGTGCCGTATGTGCGTGTGTGTGTGTGTGTGTGTGTGTGTGTGTGTGTGCGTGCAGATGTGTGCCTGTGTAGGTAAGCGGTTCATGTTAGGTGTCTTCCTCTATCTTTTTCCAGTTTTGTTTTTGTTTTTTGAGACAGGAGCTTTTCCTGAATTTGGAGATTGCTAATTGCCTAGAATGGTTACCCAGCTATCCGTGGGGAAACATCCTGTCCCCATTTACTGGTGCTGGTATTACAAACATGAGCTGCCATGTGTAACCGAACTTTTAAAATTATTCAATACTTATTTATTAGTAATTATATTTACTTATAACAAATATAAACACTTTCTTAACTACTAACCCTATAAATTCCTACAACCCCTATGACCTAACCACTGAACCTATTGATAACTATTACAACTATTTTCAGAACCTTTTAGAGGGATACAGTCTCTGGGGCAGGTCCTCAGTTGTCAGGAACACAGTCTCTGGGGTAGACCCTTTAACACACTTATCAGTCCTTTTTCTGGAATATCTCAGATGTAGATTCGTCAGGGTAAGTTGGCTATGGCAGTCTCACCTTAAATAAGGCTTGAGGCTTTCTTCTCTCTGGGAGACCTCAGCCGTCTGTAAGCCAACTTATTTCCTTTGTATCAGCAACTCTGCCGCTCTGCCTCAGTCTTTAAAGCCGGGCACAGTTTCGTTTAGGCCACTGTTCGGACAGGTCAAACCCCTCTAGGCAAAAGTTGAGCCACAGGGTTTAGTCCTTGGCCTTTTGCTGTCTTGCTGAGGCTTTCTCTGCTCACCAGCTTCTTTCTGCCTCAGGGAGATCTGGCCATCAGTCCACCAGCACTTTCTCTATCAGACGATACAAACGACTCGTTGTCCTTTCTAGTGTGAGGAATCGCTAGCATCGGAGCTCTCTAGCATGGGGCCCCTTTGGCTCCATCCACTTGTCCTTAAATAGGATCTCTCCTTGTTCCACCTGTTTCAGCTTAATTTAGGCTCTGCCCACTAAGCAGCTGAAAACAATGCCAGGCCAAATACCTTATTTTTAGTCCATTAAGTCTTTCCTGTTTTTCCACAAGCTGATAAGCTAATTGGTCACAGCCAAGTTGATCTTCATGCCCCAAATTAAGAGACTGTATCAGAAACCCCTAGATATTTACTAAATCTAATTTATATTAATCTAACTCCCTACAGCCATGCCTGACTTTTCGTATTAAATGCTAGGCATACAGCATCAGGTCCTCGTATTTACTCAGCAAGCACTTGGCCCATTGAGCCATTTCTCATACTCTGATGGGGAGCACTTTGTTAGCTGCATTCCCCACAACACAGTTTGCAAAATGTCTACTGTGTTTCCCCAGGATAGAGTTTCCCTTTGCTCCTCTCTATAGCTCTTACTCTCCTGCCAAATTTGGATCTTGACTTTTATGAATTTTAAGTGTGTGGTGGTAGAGAGTAAAATACACATGTAAGTGTACAGTTCTAATGAGTGTAGTGAATGTTCATAATCCCAGCTCCCAGATTCCTGTTAGACACTGAATATATTCCCAATCTAGAAAGATCTCACATACCCCAGAACTCCTCCTCTCAGAGACAACTGTGGCACTGACTTATATTGTAAATTAGTTTTTCATATTGTTGTGTTATACTATAACAATTAAAATAAATTGCTCAAATAAATTATTTGACAAAAATAAACATTTGCTCACCCAGAGAGGGGATTAACAACAAAGCAAAGTAAGGCTAGCACCAAAGTCCAGCTTAGTGAACCAATGAGTTTAATTGGGGTTATTTGTAGGCATATGGGTGAGAGCTTATTTTCCAAGAGCAGAAATGACTCAAAGACAGCTGTATCACCAAAGCCCACCATATAGCTGGTAACAGTTCATGAAAGCTCCTCCAGCCAGCTCACGCGCTCTGAGCCCCTGCGAGGCAGCTTACCTTGTCTGAAAGTGTCTCTGTGCACTCCTATTGGACAGAAATGGAGGAGTACAGTGAATCTGGTGAGTTTCAGGGACTTCTTGAAGCTTCTCAGTTGTTTATTTCCTGAGATAAACATACTTCCCTGCAGGATGGAATGTTTTACCTCCATTTAGCACCTTATTTGTCTTAAGAACCTCCCTCCAAGATGGAGCTTTGTTTTGGAAGAAACTGCTACCCAACACATGTTCTTGGACATGGAGGGAGGGAGAGAGGAAAGAGAGGATTGTCTTGGAACTCAAAATGTAGACCAGGTTGCTCTCAAGTTCACAGGGATCCACATGCTTCTGTCTCCTAAGTGTTGAGATTAAAGGGGTGTACCACAGAGTCACCATCCTCATCCCATTCTTTTTTTTTTTTTTAGGTTTTTGAGACAAGGTTTCTCTGTGTAGCCCTGGCTGTTCTGGACTTGCTCTGTAGACCAGGCTGGCCTCGAACTCGCAGAGATCCACCTGCCTCTGCCTCCCGAGTGCTGGGATTAAAGGCGTGCGCCACCATGCCCGTCCCCCTCATCCCATTCTTAGTGGCAGTTGTTGAGGCTCTCCAGTATTAAGCATAGCTTGTTGTATATTCAGGCTCTGAAATGACTGGAGTTTTGTGGAACAATGGTGGCATCAAAGTGGAAGCAGTGCCCATGAACAGTTCTTATCGCAAGGCTTCTGAGAACCTCACCAATGGAGAACTCATATGGTAACAACCCAATGAGGTAAGTACCTGTCTTCCCTGCTCTCTCCACCACAACCTCTGCTGCTTGTACTGTTGACATAGTGGAAGAAGAGGCTTGAATATGGAGCAGATTCTTGTCCGTATCTCAAAGGGGAGCGGGTTTTGGTCTTGAGAGATTTTGCAAAGGCTAGTTACCAAAATGCAGGAGGGAGAGAAGTACATAGTGCCCTGAAGTGACATGCACAGGATGGGTAAGAAAATTATCCAAAATCTACGCCTCAGGTATAGTTTTGTTCACCGTGCACTTTCTAGTACCCTAGGATGGCCATAGCATTAGTGGACAGAGTTCAGGTGTTGGTCGAGCTTGACCAATACATTTAAAGTTTGTAATAACAAGTCTGTGTCTCAGTAGATGGCCCCACACTCATGTGCGTATATAGTCATCACTATTTGTTCTCAGGGTGCCAATAACAACAACAACAAAAACAACACATGAAACTGAGAGGGGGCACACTGTGAGGTACCAGAGAGTTTGAATGGTGGCAGTTAGGAAGTAGATAATACTAAAATATATTGTATGAAATTTTCAAAGAATTAAAAAAAAAGTTAAAGCAAATCTGACTAAAGACCAACAAACCATGTCTCCGGTTTTGCTGAGCATGTGGAAAGGGGGTTTTCTGAGCTCTTCGTGGTTTTAGATAGCTGTGCTCAAGCAGAGTGAGCCTGGGACTCTGGGCTAGTAGCTGCAGTGGGAATTTCTAAGGCAAAGCTAAACTGTGAACAGAAGTGCCTGCTTCTCTTGGTGGGTCAATGTGTGCAGTTAGGAACCTTGGAGTGCTCCCACCTCATCCTTACATGTAACCACAAGATGGCACTCTGATGTCTGTATTGGAAACTGGGCTGGCTGTTGCTCGGGCTCCCTCACTACTGTCATCCACAGTTGCCTTACAATCTGTGGTAACGAGATGCTGTAATTTTATTCCAAATGTGTAAAATATCATCATGTTGCCAAGCACTGACGTTCAGGACCACCAGGGAAGGGAGGATCCGAGCAGAACTAATTCTGTCTTTTCTGTTATATTTTCATTTGGGCTTTATCACACTGTAATATGGGTTTTGATGGGACCATGGTTCTGACCTTTGGCTCTGACAGTAGGCTCTGACTGTGGGGACTGTGTGTCCTGAAGCAAGAATAAAGGATTCCTTCAGAGGCTGAGAGGTACTGCTCAGGCTATGATTTGCTTTCTCCCATTTTCTCTGTTCCCTTGATTGACTGTTGCCTATCTTAAGGTTGATTCTTGTGGGACTGAGGATTCTATGGGAAGTTAGATCACAAGTCTTCACAGTTTCCGTAGAGGAAAGCCCCTCATCCCCCCAGTTATCACCGTTCACTGTAGCCTGGGAGCTTTGAGTCCCACCTTCAGTGCAGAGAAGAGGAAGTGCCTGAGAGAATGTGCTGCTCTTCTCTTGGAGCCACTCTTGTCACATGGGTAGCTGCTTCAGGAAGACGTGCTCTGGAACTGCCCAGAGGATTCTGATTTTAAGCAGTTTCTTTCGCTTTCTCTTCTTGCTTTCTGAGGATCCTGGAGAGTTTTGGGATGAGGAATTTCTTTAAAAGCCAACACTAGCCAGGACAAAAATCAAAAGCGAACAAGGAATACTTGCAACCTGCCACTCTTGCCTCCCATGACATGAGATTGTATTCATTTGCCACTTATTAGAAGTCCCTATGGTTGGAAGTGACAGAAGTTCAATTCAAATTGCTGTATTAAAAACAAAACAATAGTACATAGTGGGCAGGGAAGATGGTTTAGTGGGCAAAGTGCTTGCTGCACAAGTGGGTACCCGTATCTGGAACCACAGCACCCACATAAGAAGCCAGGCATTTCAGTGTGCATCTTTAATCCCAATGCTTTGAGGACAGAGGCAGATGGATCCTGAGTCAGTGAGAGACTCTGTCTCAACCAACCAACAAACCAACCAACCAACCAACCAACCATTCAAACAACCAACCAACCAAACAAACAACCAAAAACCAGCCAAACTAACAAACCACCCAAACCCAAATGATTGAAAGCAACAAAGCAGGATGGAGAGAAGTAGAGGAAGACACTGAACACAAATAATTAAAAATAAAATAGTGCAAGTGTGATTTCCTGGGGTATGGGGTAAATCAAGGACTCTAAAATTTGCTTTCAGGAACAGTTGAATTCAGGGGTGCACATGCTGTTATTAGCACTCCTTTTTCCTGTCTATAGCTTGTCTTCACAAGGCTCTATTCTATCTTTGTGTGTGGTCACTATAGACATCCTAGACTCCTAGTCTACTTGCTTGGTGGCCTCAGTGAGATGAAATTTCTATCAAAAGTTAGGGGTTGGGAGGGTCCTCCTCACATTAGCTTTGGATAAGTAGCCAGGGATGAAGCCATCTCAGTACCAGGGCGGTGCTGTGCTGGCTAGGTCCTGGTTATAGGATCACCGTGGTGCAGGGGATGGAGGTGACTAACGGCAAGTGGATTAAAGAGGCTGAAGCCATATGCTTTTGCTATGTCTTACAAGTCATTGGGAAACCCAAGGCCATCTGGATTTTTCTATTTTTTTTCTAGTTTTGCCTTTTTTATAATAGGTATGTGATCTCCTCTGAGTTGCTTTTGTGCTGGTTGTTAAGATCTGTGTAGCAGTTCAGTGCTTTGGGTACATAGATGGCAGAAAGTTGAGCCTATCTTTCCTTATCACATTGGTGTTCCTACTTTGTCAGACAGTCGTTTTCCTTTTTATTTTTATTTTATTTTATTTTCTCAGACAGGGTCTTGCTACAAAACTTAGGCTGGAATGAAAGTTACTGTGTAGTCCAGAATGGTCTTGAATGTGCAAGCCTCCTACCTCTGCCCCCTGGGTACTGGGGTTACAAATGTGTGTTACCATGCCTGGCAATTGGTTGGCTTTCTTTATGTGGTCCTGTTTCTGAATTCTTTACCTATTCCATTGACAATATTTTTTGCCTAGTCTTTTTTTTCAGTAATATACCCTGTGATGATGATGATGATTATTTGGTTTTTTCAAGACAGGGTTTCTCTGTGTAACAAGCCCTGGCGGCCCTGGACCCACTTTATAGTCCAGGCTAGCCTTAAACTCACGGAGATCCGCCTGTCTCTGCCTCCTGAGTGCTGGGATTAGAGGTGTGTGCACCACCACACCCGGCAATAACATACAGCTGTGAACTGCCATGTGGGTGCTGGGATTTGAACCCGGGTCCTTTGGAAGAGCAGTCAGTACTCGTAACTGCTGAGCCATCTCTCCAGCCCACCCTGTGATTATTTTAACCTTGTAATAGTTTTCTCAAATTTTGATTGACACATGAATTTGTGCACATGTATAAGGTATTTTATAATTTTTTTTAAAGACAGGTTATCATGCAACCCAGGCACATCTCAGATTTACCATGTAGCTGGGGATGACCTTGAACTTCTGATCCTCCTACTTCTACCTGCTTGCTGCTGGGATTACCAGTATCCCCAATTTGTGTGTGCTGGGGGTGGAGCCCAGGGTTTTATTCATGGTATGTGAGTACTCTAGCCACTGAGTTATACCCTTAAACCATTATATAATGTTAGATAATAAACATTATACAACTGTTGTATAATGTTCTGATGGATGTGTATATTGTGTGTTCAAATTGGGATGAGCGTATCTATTTCCTCAAACACTGATCACTGCTTTGTGGTGAAAACTAACCAGAGCTGAGGGGGTGTCTCAGAGGCTGAGCATGTTTGAAGCTGGGTATCCAGCACTGAGAAACAAAAAGACCCTAGATTTTACTTTTCTTGAATCATATGATATGTACAATCACTCTGTTGTGCAAAAACCAAGTAGAACGTACTTCTCCTTCCTAACTGTAATTAGCACCCACCGACTGACCCTTCCTGCCTCTCCCTCTTCTTCCCTCCTGCTTCTGGTAACCATGATTCTACTTTTAGTATAGTAAATCTTCATGTCAGGTGGTGCCAACTTTCCATTTCTCTCTTTCTTTTTCCTTTTTTGGTGGTCTAGGCCTTTGTGTCTTTTGTGTCTAGGGCTTTGCATCCCTGAGAAACTTGAGGACCACCTTGTCAATATCCACAGAGTTATTTATTATGCTTTTGATTGAGGTTGTATTTCTACCACTGAAGTCAGGAAGATTGACAGCTTGACAACACTGAGTTTTCCTATTCATGAATATAGACTACCTCTTAATTTATGTAATTTTTTATTTATTTCTCTCTGTGTGAGAGAAAGTGGTGTGTGTGTATATGAGGGAGGGAGGGAGGGAGAGAGAGAAAGAGAGAGAGAGAATTCATATTACATCATTAAATGGCAGAATTAATTAGCTCAAAATCTTGCTCTCTGGACTTCTATCTTAATAAGCTACACTGAGTGTCTGAGGTGGTTTATTTTGATTGTCAGTTTAACTAGATGTAGAATCTCTGGGCATGCCTGTGAGATATTTTCTAGATTGAGGTGAAAAGACTCCTCTAACTGCCTGACTGAATAAAAAGGAATAAGGTGCTTCTTCTATGATTAGGGCTTGGGAAGAGCTAATTTCCTACTTAAAGCCAGAAGAAAAGCTCCCAATCCCCTTAGTCCAGAAAGAGGGACTAGCTGACAACTATGACAACTTGATCCCTTGTTCTTGCCTCCTAAAGTGTGATGTTTGGGACCTTTGCCCAGCACTGGATTTGCTTGTCACTTTGGATGTTGTCAGAAAGATTTGCAAAAGCTCTCAGCAAACTTGCTGACTGAGGGAATGAGTGATGTGGTTGAAACTGGAATTTGCTGAGAGATGGAGTTGAATAAAACCCCACTGTCAGAAAATTCAAGAGAGTCATATCTCTGGTCAAGGACAACATTATATTCAAGACACTGGGTCTGTTGCAAGAGACAGGACCTTATATTTTAATTTTGAAAAGTTTTGAAAATAGAGAAAGCTTGAATAGGCATTTATTCCCAGAAGACACACAAATGGGCAATACACAAGTGAGCTGATATTCAGGTCTTTGTTAGGGCAATAAGAGAAAAGTCATAGTGTAATATAAGACACCACTGTAACACTTCATGTCTACTGAAATGATTATAACTAAAAGCAAAAATGTAGAGATGGGATATGAGTTAGTAAAGGTAGGGAGAAATTAGAGCCCTCATGTGTTGCTGGTAAGAATTCAAAACGGGACAGATGCTGTAGAAAGCAGAATGGAAGTTCCTTACAAAGGAAACATGGAGATACTATATGACTTGGCAGTTGCAGACTTAGGGAGATGCCAAGGAGTTGGAAACAGGGATGCAAATAGTCACTTGTGTGCCAGTGTTCACTGGGGCGTTATTTAAAGTGGTTGTGGTGGTTTGAATGAAAATGGCCTCCACAGGCTTACAGGGAGTGGCACTATTAGGAGGTTTGGCCTTGTTGGAGAACCTGTGTCACTGGAGAGGTGGGCTTTGAGGTCTCAGTAGCTCAAGCCAGGCCCAGTGTCTCTGTCCTCTTGCTGCTTGCTGATCCAGATGTAGAGCTCTCAGCTCCTTCTTCAGCACCATGTCTGGCTACATGCCGACATGCCTCCTCCTGCCATGATGATAATGGACTAAACCTGTGAATCTGTAAGCCATCCCAAATTACATGTTTTCTTTTATAAGAGTTGCCACGGTCATGGTATCTCTTCACAGCAATAAAACTGTCATGTCACTAAGACAGCGGTCAGAAGACAGATGAACCACAGTGCCATCAACAGGTGCAAAACCTGGGCTTTGCACACAGTAGGATATCAGTAAGCCACAATCAGGGTGAAGTTCCTGAACATGGGCCACATGGATGAACTGGGGTGCATTGTATGAAAAGGGAAATGAACCAACAGAAGGACATGCGTTACATGTGTGTATGACGTCTAGAGAAAGCAATTCCATTGTAAAGGATGGTTGGATGGTTAGATGGTTAGACGTTCCCAAGGGCTGAGGGAGAGGGAAAGGAAGATTCACTGCTCAGGTCTTTTTATAGTAGAGAATGGTAGAAATAGTGCTGATAATTGTACATATTATGAATGTAATTAATAAAGATTAAACAGCAAGTACAGACAGGAACACAGAATTATATAACTACCCATAGGTATAATTACTAAATACAATTTTTTTATCATACCTACTTAATAAATTTAAAAAAAATTAAAGCATGATTGGTACGGTTTCTCCCCAGTAAGCAACAAGACTAGGACTCCATGTTGTGTCCCACTGGTCATGCTCTTCTCTCGTGGACAATTGCCGTGCCAACAACTTGGCTTTTCAGTCACATGCAGCTTTGTTTGAAGAGCCCTGCAGTGGCAAGGGAGATGCTGGTCCTGGCTATGTGATCCCAAAAGACCAGAGATGCAGTGATTTGAGGCCAAATCTTACTCGGACTGGAAAATGATTATCCCTGTTTCCTGAGTGGCTAGATACTCAGGTGAGGGTCCAATTATCCTCCCTGCTCCCTCGTTCTATGAGGCAATAGCAACAGTCAAGAGGCCCAGCTGTAACAGTCTTTGGCCAGCTGACCTAGCTGGTCCTGTGAAGACCATGGCTGTTCTGTTGGAGGACAGTGGTGCACCCCATCCTCACAGGAGCTTGAGGCTACAGCATCTCTTACATCATCATCTGTCTTGTGGCAGGTCAAGAAGCAGAGGATGGGATTGAAGAAGAGTTTCAAAACCAGAACCTCCCTAGTGACCTGTACCCTGAACTTAGGCCTCACAGTCCGAAGGCTCCACAGCCTCCCCCAGTAACTGACACGACTGGGCATCAGATGTTCAAACACAGAGTCTGTGAGGAAAATTTCAGACTCAATTCTAGAAATTCCCCATCCACTCAATAAACGAGCTTTCCTTGGCCCCTTGCTCTGTTCTCAGAAGAACTAAAATCAGGGATCCCCTTCTCTGTGACCCCTTGCTCAGTTAGAAGGATTACTTCCATGCAGCTGGTTTCAGTGCTGAGGGTCTGTTTTCAAATGTCCAATGAATTCAACAACAGTAGATAACTTAATGTTATAATTTCATATATTATAAATTGATAATTTATAAATGGTGTTATATCATGTGTGTGTATTTCTGCAAGCTGTTTTACTGAAACAATATGTTTTCAAGGTAGTTCCATTATGATAATAGAGATCCCTCCTTCCACCTCTCCATCTCCAGTTGTGTGTGTGTGTGTGTGTGTGTGTGTGTGTGTGTGTGTGTACCTATGTGAGTGAGTACTCATGCACATGTGTATGTGGAGGCCAGAAGTCAGTACTGAGTTTCTCTAATGCTCTTCATTGTGTATTTTGAGACAGGATTTCTCACTAAACCTGAAGCTCAATAATTAGGCTTGACTAGCTTGCCGCCCAACCTCAGGAACCCTCCTATCTCGGCTTCCAGTGCTGGGATTTTAGGCGTGGTCTGCCACACCCCATTTTTTTTTTTTTTTAAAAACATGGCTGCTGGGCTTCTAAACTCAGGTCTTCATACTCGCCTTGCAAACATTTTACGAACTGAGCCCTTCCCTAGTCACCTGCTGTGCATATTCTAACTGCATTTTGAAAAGTCTATTTTTTATGTTTACATTTTGTTCAGCCACTCATCCATCATGAACATTTAGGCTGTTTTTGCTATCAGAAATGATGTTTCCACGGATATCCTAACACCTTTTCGTCTGTCTCTGTATGTGTTGTTTGCATAAATATTTGTTCATGTGCATTTGCGGGTAAAAACACACGAGTGTGTGTTTGTGTAGAGGCCGGGGTGGGCTCACTGTTGGGGGTCTTCCTCTATTACTTCTTACTATTTTTGAGATGAGGACTCTCACTGAACCTGGTGTTCATCAGTTAAGTTGGCTGACTGGCCGCTGAGCCCTGGGGGTTTTCCTGTTTAAAATCGAGGCATAAGCCACATAACCCAACCGCTGAACTCACACTGTGTCTAGTAGCGTTTAGCCTACCTCAAAGCTATGCAACAAAGTTTCTATTTTCAAAACATGTTATCAGTTTGAAATGAAACCCTGCACCCATTAGGCAGTGCTGTAAGTCGCATCTGGAGTGTCTCCAGAGACCTGTGTTTGAAGGTTTGGCTGTCAGCGTGTGGTGCTGTTGGAAGGCTGTAGGGCAGTGGTTCTCAATCTTCCTAATGCTACAACCCTTAAATATAGTTCCTCATGTTGTGGTGACCCCCAACCATTAAATTGTTTTGTTGCTACTTCATAAGGGTAATTTTACGACGGTTTGAATCGTGATGCAAGCATCTGATATGCAGGATATCTGATATGCGACCACTGTGAAAGGGTCCTTTGTCCTCTGAGGGAGTCATGCCCCACTAATTGCGAAACGTTGTAGAGCCCATAAAATGTGGAACTGACTTAGAAGCTGGGCTACTGAAAGTGTGGGAAGGCATGTTGGAGCCCAGTATCCTCTCCCCCCTCTCTCTTTGCTTCCTAGCCTACATGTGGTGGACAGATCTCCTGTGCCACACACTCCCACCAAAGCAACATGGCCAGGAAGCTTTAAAACTGCGAGCCTAGAACCTTTTCTCCTTATAAGCTGTTTGTTTCAGAGATTTTTGTTACAGTAATGAAACACTGAGCAATAGACACAATTTCTGCACATTTGCACTGTCAGCCCTAGTCACCTACCTTTCAGTTTTTTCATTATAATATATTTCACTTAAATAAAAGTCTCTTAAGTGACCTTTTGTGTCTGAACTCTTTCAAAGGACATTCACATGTTAGCTTGTGTCAATGTTTCTGCTATTCCTCCTGTTCCTCTTCCTCCTCCTCACTGTCCTCCTGCTCCTCCTGTTTAACAACTGAAAAATAATCTCACTAACTGGACAGAACTCATTTGCTTACCTATTATTCATCTTTTCAGGTTACAGGGGAAGTAGAGTGAAGATGCAGGTCTGAGTTCTACCAGAAGTAGATCCTCAGACAGGGGTTTAAACGGTAACAGTTGAAAATGCTTTGGAGAATAACAGGCGAGGAAGGGGGGCAGAAAATGAGGGACTGTACTTGATAGCAGCACCAAGGCCCCACGCAGGTGGCTATCTCTAAGCCCTTCCCCTTAAGCAAGGGGGATGACGTCACCCAGTTCACAGAAGAGGAAACTGAGGTAAGACACAGGTCTGGGCTTTGAGCTCAGACCCAGCTGGAGCACCTTTTCTCTTCATGGTCTCAGACTGAAAATGAATTCTCCCCATGCTTGACTTCATTCAGATCTTCAAAGTATCCTGGGCCTTCTGCTGCCGGAGGAGCCTCTGCCTCCCTTTTGTTAACGTGGTGGATAGATAATGCTATGGGCCCTTCTTGCTCTGGGATTGAGGTTGAAAGTATTTTTCTTAGTTCCTGGTTGGGGACTTGACTTTCTACCTACGTACCTACTCTTGTCTATGATCCCACTGAACTCTTCTGGAATTGCTTTGCAACAGGACATTAAGTAAAAACAAAAAGAACCAAAATGGCAACAGACCCCCCCCCCCCCAAAAAAAAGTGAAAGGTTTGAAATTTAAAAAATCTGAAATTGATAAGTTATTCTCTGCCGACAAAATGAGTCAATTCAAGGCACATTAAAGTATATAAAGGCAGGTTTATTGGGAAGCAGCTCTTGTTTGGGTTCACTGGTCCCAAGAAACAAGGCCAGGGGAGTCGCCATGGGGAGGGGCCAGAGAGGAGGGAGAAAGAGAAATAAAAAGCCTGTGCACACAGGGAGAGAGAGAGAGAAAATGGGAGGGGGAGAGAGAGGGAGAGGGAGAGAGAGAGAGAGAGAGAGAGAGAGAGAGAGAGAGAGAGAGAGAGAGA
>CAJQZJ010033039.1:2838364-2906385 GCA_907164525.1 Lophiomys imhausi | reverse complement strand
AGAGAGAGAGAGAGAGAGAGAGAGAGAGAGAGAGAGAGAGAGAGAGAACAAAATGTCTGGATTACGTAAGAACTTCTGGGGGAGGGGAAGCCCAGTCCCTAAGCAGAAAAGTTCAGAGTAGAGGGCGGGGTATGCAAGCCGTGCCCTTTAACAGGTAGGGACTGAGGGATGCTGGGAGAACGTGAAGGCCAGGTCCACTTAGGTGTGTTAAGTATGTGCCCCACCTGGATGTCGGGAGTCTGAAACCCAACATTAATTAGCCCTGCTCCTGGGGTAACGCTCCCACCGAGGCTGCTTAAGCTGGTTATTTGTGGATGAGAATGAATGAACTTTGGGTGCAGGCTGCTAGACAGCTTTGTTTGAGGGGAGCTCTGGGAGATGAGGGGGATAGATTGAAACAGCCCTTCACGCTCAGCAGTTCCAAGCAGCTGGTTTTCAGCACAGTTGAAAGCAAAGGAAAAACCAATGCTGTAGCAGTGGGAGGCAGCGGATTAGCAAGGCGGACACAGGAACTGCAGCCTTCCAGGAGCGGTGCTCTTCCAGCATTTCAATAAAGTGTTGTGTAAACTACAGCCAGGCTGGGCCCTTGTGGATTTATTTACTGGTCATTAGCTGCTCCAAGGAGGATATAAGGAACAATAAGCTGGGAAGCTTCAATTAAAAGTTAGGAATTCCAGCCACGGAATAAGAGGAAATAGTCATGTAAATCTCCAAGGTAAATTCACAAAACAAAAGAAACCTCTAACCCAAATTCTGTTTGCAAAGCTGGGCCCAGGCTGCTGCCTCTGTTTGGTGTCTGTATCTGCTATTCAGTCACTTAACTGGCCATTTCTTTTTCTAGGAAACCTGAAGAGTTAAATAAACAATGTTTATTTCCCCAAATGTCATGCGGATTGAGCACCTGCTCTGTGTCACTGGCAGAACTTGAGGCCATTGAGCTGGCTGAAGCCAGAAAGGAGAGTGAAAGGAGGAAGGACAACAGCTTGTAATAACTTCTTCCCAGAAATGAAATGCACAGTCCATTAGCTGGCAATAGTCACATGGCCCACTGCAGAGGAAGCTGGGAAGTGTCCAAGGGAATATGGAATAACTGGTATTGGGAAAGAATCTTCTTGGTGTTACACAAGGAAGCACACTAATGAAGCAAAATTAAGCTAGCAAGGCAATTACTTTTTGTAAAAGGGCGAGTCATGACACACACGGAGCTAGAAAGCACACATGGTTTTGTTAGGCAAGTTCACTTAGCTCTTCTAATGCCAGTGGTGAGTGTGTCTTGCCCTATTGGTGAGAGCTTGACCCCACTTGCTGTCCTGTTTGTGCTTCATCTTCCACTGAGTTGTGTGGAGGTAAGATGTGCCACCCTGTGGTGGTTTGAATAAGAATGGTACTCATAGACTGTGTTTGAATGCTTGGCCCGTAGAGAGAGGCACTATTAGGAGGTGTGGGCTTGTAGGAGGAAGTGTGTCACTAGGGAGTGAGCTTTGAGGTCTTAGGAGCTCAAGCCAGGCCCAGGGTCTCTCCCTTCCTGCTTCCTGTGGATCTGGATGTGATCTCTCAGCTCCTTCTCCAGCACTGTGTCTGCCTAGATGCTGCCATGGTTCCTTTCGTGATGATAATGGACTAAACCTCTCTACTGTAAGCCAGCCCCAATGCAATGTTTGCCTTTATAAGAATTGCCGTAGTCTGGTGGGTGATTCAGGGGCCAAAGGCTCAGCTGACCACTGATCCTTCTAGAAGTTTCTGAATGCTTTTCAAAAATCTTTACTCTGTTCACACAAAGAAGAGTCCAGGGAGTGGAAAATGCCCCAGTGGTAACTTGAGGAGGGGGATTAGTTGCTGCAGATTCTTTTAAGCAGAAAGACTGATTGTTGGCTGCAGACACAAAATGTTTACAGAAAGAAGTCAGGGTAGTCAGTTCCTGATCCTTCTCTTTCCCAACACAAAGATGAGAAGGGGAGGTTTTATTCTGGCTGCTGCGGCTTCTCTAGACTTCCCTGAAAGTTTCAAACCTGAAAAGATCCCCCAACCCCCACCATGCAAAGTTATATGTTCACATTATAAAGACACAGTTCCCAGCCTGTATATACAATGAAAAGCCTTTGACATGCCCACTACCCAGGACCAGCAGTATCCTTTAATATTTGCTGAAATTTCCAAGCACGCCTGCATTCCCTCCCTGTATCTCTGCCTCTCTCTCTCTTTCTCTCTCTCACACACACCCTTACACATGCTTCCATGTATCCACAATTACAGGGTTCTCACACATTCATACACACTCTCACGTGCATCCTCACACCCACACATGCTGCTATGTAAATGAGATCGTGTCGTGACTGCTGGCTAACCTGCTTTTTCACTCAACATTCTGCCATGGTCTTCTTTCTGGGTCAACAAATTTAGAAATATCTCATCAATTTTAATGGCTGCTTAAAATTCCACTGCGTGGTTAAAATGTATACTGTTTAACCAGGCCCCTATTGGTGGACATTTGGGTTGATTCTGATGTTGATCACAGAGTGTTGCTGTGAAAACCCAGTGGTTACAGTCACACCCACATGCATAATTTACTGCTCATTTAAGCACACCCTTTAAAAAACATATATCTTGTTGTATTAAATGCAATGGTCTTATTTGGAGGTGTGTGTGGATCTGAGGTGAGAAAAATATTGTTTCCTGAGACCCTGAGTTCCCTAGAGACTTCTCAGTATGGAAATGGGACCAGAAACCAGGGTGATGTCAGGACTCCCAGGGTTTCTGAGGATAAGGATTATGCTAGAAGTTCTGGGCTCTCTATGACCTCTTGCACAACGGTCCTCAAGGGTGGAATAGAGGCTCCAGGCAAGAATGAGGTCAATCAGGGAGAGAGAAACAAGAGAAAGCTGTGGCCGCTCATGAAAATCTTGGCTGGTTGGCATAACTCATTTTAAGCTGAATTCCAATGTCTCATAGGAGCACAGAGCCCCAGAAAATTACGCTCTTTCAAGATGCACTGTAGACACCCGTATAGAATGCATTGGAGGGAACAAGCTTAGTGGTGTGAGGGTCTGGGAAATGTTCAGGAGGAAATCAGCCCCAAGGAAGTGCTGTAAAACTTCCAGAAACCTGGTGCTGGATTAAGTTGGATAGGGAAGACCTCCATGGGATGAGGGAGCTGATATTATGGCCAGGGGATAGGTAATGGTATGAGTCTCACCTTCACAAAGCCTCACAAGTAGACAAAAACCAGGTAACTTTAAAGTACTGTACTAAATGTTATGACCATGGGGAAGTACTTGATGTTGGAGAAAGCTTAACCATGACTGTATTCTCCTGGAGAGTTTCTCTAGTGTCTTATCTTGGAGTCCAAAAAGATATTTTCCTGTAAATCAGATACAATAGATGGGTATTTGCCTCAGTGTGCAACATCACTGTCTTGTTATGAAATTAAAGAATCGATGAATAAAGCTATAAATAAATTATAAATTATTATGGTTGGCATTAAATTTAACTCTCCACAAGTCAGTATCATCTGAGAAGGGAGCCTGACCCAAAGAGGTATCTTGATTACCTTGATTGATACTGGAAGACCCCCACCTGGAGAGGGTGGGTCCCTGGGCTTTTCTCCTCTTGGCCTCCTCTTGCCCTGAGGTGTTTTTCTTGTTGATGCTGCTACGTCTTCCTTTGCTGATGTCAGGACCAGCATCTGCAAGCTTTCATCATGCACAAAGGACCAGCCTGGCTCCTGGAAAACTCTGGGTTTACAGTGCCAGATTGGAACTACTGGGGCACCCTGCCTTGTGTCAAGTAAGTTATCACCCACCCAGGCAGTCCTTGGGGTTCTCTGACTGCAGAGGTACCAGCCCCAAGGACCAGGTAACTGCCAGGTTCTCAGCCTTCAGGTGTGATTCTGCTGCTGTTACTATTTTAAAGCTGACTTATTAAAAAAAATATATATATATATACATATATAATACAATCTCCCATATATACATAAATACATATATATGTAAAATCTCTCATTGGCTTTGTTTCTCTAGAGAACCGTACTAACATATAAGTCATGATAAATACACAAACACAGACACACACACACATGTATGGCTTGTTTAATGATCAGCAGCACCAAATTAGTTAGAACAGGGTCACTATCTACAGTCCCCACTCAGATAAAGAAGTGATCTAGGAACTTCCTGAAAAAGAACTCAAAATAACCATCTTAAGAAAGTTTAGTGAGATGTAAGAAAACACAGGTTTACACTCAGGTAATAAATAAACAAACAAAGTTAAAAAATGTTCATGTTGGCACATGCTTATAATCTCAGTGCTGAGAACCCCTGGGGACTACCAGCCTAGCCAGTAGCACTGCCTCAAAGAACAAGGTGGGGAGAAACTGAGGAAGACACCCAGTGTTGACTTCTGGCCTTCTAATATAGTCTTTGAGCACACACTACTCCTTCCCCACCAATGCACACAAACCTACTCATCCCTGTGCCATGCCTTCACACATAAAGAAATAATAAGTAAATAGATAAACCACCATAAAATAGAACTGAGAAGACATTCTGGTGCTGAAGCAGTCAATGAGAGAAGCAAAAAGGTGGATGGAAAGAGAACTTCAACAGAAGTGAGACAAGCTGGAGCAGAACATTTGCAATAGCCAGTTTGAGGAACAAAAAATGAGATGGACTGAGTGAAGGAAGCAAATGGGCTGAAGGGACACCCTCAAGGTCTGGAAAACCAGTGCTGGTGCAGGTCTCCCAGTGGCTGAGAAGGAACTGAAGTGCTCATAGTGCAGGGGCAGAACGTAGGTGCATGAATGATGCTGGGATCATGTTATGATTATTCCTGGACTTAGAGAGAAGAAGCGGGAAATGCTTCATAGCTGTTTATGGAGCTGAAATTATGGAAAAGGAAACTAGAAGAGATCGTTTAAGGAAACTGAAATGTGCCTAGAAATTGACCTGACATGAACCCTGTATCTAAGAGTCCAAGCTCAAAAACTCCAGACTTGGTCTATGGTAGTTTCTGAAATTACTGTGTCGAGCTTGCTTGTGGCAAAGGCCTGTGTGTGAATGCTTGCTTCCATATGTGGAGTGGTATGGGCTGGGATTATCAGTGTGCTGTTCATGAACTCCGTCTTTAGGGTCATCTAGAAGCATCTGTCCTGAGCATCCTTAAGTCTCATCCTAGAACCCTGGAAGGGTATTTGTCTAACACCCATCTCAATGACCTTCCCATTTCCTCTTTCTTGAAAGAATCAAGCCTTTGTTGTGCAGTGTTCACCTGACTTTTCATATAAAGCTTCAGTAAGCCTCATCTTAAGTATAACCTGATTTTCTCTGAGGAATTGCTATTTTAAAAAAATTTTTTTTTCTGTTTCAAGAATGGATGTCTGACTCAGTTGTGATTAGGAAAGAGATAAAGAGAAGCCATTCAAAACTCCAGCAAGTCTTCCTGTAATAGAATAGCATAGGAAAAGACAACCTTACTTCCATTGAATTGGAATCTTACACCCAGAATGGTTGCTGATGGCATTTGTGACCTACTTGAAGATCAAGCCAACACTAAGGAACACAGAGAGGAGACTGGAGGAATGTCTTAATTTCATCGCTGAGTGGCTTAATTCACCTGCACCAAGTCCACAGCAGTACATCCCACTCTGTGATCTGGTAAACGTGTTCATGGTTTGTGTTTTCATGACTTGAAGTCCGAGTATCATAACCAATACATATCTGCTGATTGACAACCTCTGTTGATGAGTCTTCTGGAGGTCACTCTGTCTTACACTCAAACAAGCAAACCATGGTCCAAAACAGACTCCCCTGAGCAGGCTTTCACAGGTCCATTGTCTGGTCCTTGCTCTGCCACTCTGTTTCTGAGAAAGCTGGGGCTATTCAATTTTTTTCTTCTGGGCCCTAGTTTCCCCACAGATGAACAAAGGGACATCTTGGAGATCCTCTTATGTGTCCTCCTGTTCTTCCATTTTGGAGTTCTAGGTGCCTTGCGACTGCCTGTAATAGGAGAGAGAACACAGATAAAAGATTTTACTAATACTTTGACATGGGCCCTGTAGAGCAGGAAGGAATGTTGTTTTATTTTTATTTTTTTACAAAGCCATCTGTAGGGGGCTGGAGAGATGGCTCATTGGTGGAGAACACTGGCTACTTTTCCAGAGGACCTGGATTCAATTCCCAGCACTCACATGGAGCTCACAACTGTCTGTAACTGCAGTTCCAGGGCTTTGACACCCTTAGACAGACATGCAGGCAAAAAAACAATTAACATAAAAATTCTATCTATCAGCCGGGCAGTGGTGGCGCATGCCTTTAATCCCAGAACTTGGGAGGCAGAGGCAGGCGGATCTTTGTGAGTTCGAGGCCAGCCTGGTCTACAAAGTGAGTCCAGGACAGCCAGAGATATTCAGAGAAACCCTGTCTCAAAAAACCAAAAAAAAAAAAAATCTATCTATCTATCTCTTTATCTATCTATCTATCTATCATCTGTCTGTCTATCTATCTCTTTATCTATCTATCTATATCTATCTGGTGTAGACTTTACTTTCTAGAAGAATGGCATGATTACTCTGAGGAATTTAAGGTTTTGTTATTTACAAAAATACATTTATGGACTCTTTGACTCTAGTATGCAGCCAACCCTCTATTCCCTTGTAGTGTCTGGTTGAATGATTATGAAATAGGAAAAGTTTGGGTTTCTTTGTACAACATATTAAAACTCAGCAGAATCTTTCATTTCACAGATCACAGGGAAAAGGGAAAGGATTCAGAGGAGGCAGCTGTAAAGAAAGTTTAAAGAATGAGATACCTAAGGTGATAGGTGATAAGAAAGGACCCCAGGAGGATGTGGGTGCAGAGAGAATTTTTAGGATGAGTTGTTGGCCATAAAAACTGCATCATTGATATGGAATGCTGTTGCTAGGTCCCTTTGTGCTGAACTGCACCTCTGTCCCATAACCCTAGACCTTCAGTGAAATTATGCAACATACTTCCTGTTCCTCTGTTTTGGGTACTTAGGAAAAATACTGTAAGAATGGAGAAGAAAATTCATTGTGATTTTAAGACAAGAAGAAAGACTGTCCACATCCCTTAAAGAGATTTTCAGAGATGAACTGACTCATCAGAGGCAGTAAAATCACACAAGAAGTGATCAGGTACACTTGGTCCCGACATCTGAGAACCCTTGGAACAACTGAAGGGTGATCACTAAGATGAACACACAGAGTGAGAAGAGGACATGAGCCATTTGACATGAGGAATGTGGAGAAGAGTAAGCTTAGAGACCACAGACCCAACTCTGGGGTCTGGAGGACACCCAGGCAGATGCACAGGGAATTAGTAAGTGGGAACCAGGTGGTTCCTTATTAGTTCCATTTTCAGATGTGAGGTCTGATGCTCAGAGATGGTTTCTCAACTTCCTGCTGTCTTCATAGCAATTTCCCAGTTGGGTTCTTTCCCATCTACTGGAATTGATTGCAGCTTGGCCCACAGAATCCCACTAGAGAGGAGGTGATGTTCCAAGCATTGATTAATTAGCATTTGCCTTTTAGTGTGCCTTGTAACGGTTCTTTGATGGTGGAACACAATGCGAGAATGATAAAATGAACTGCTGTAAAACGGTTGTCAGAGGTGTGGTACTGAGGTCCGGGTGGGAATCATTCTATAATGAGTCTTTGAGTGAGTCTGTGCTTCTGAATTTTGCTTCCCAGTTTCCCCTTTTCCTCCTTGGTGACACAGGATGGACTGAACTGGCTGGAGTTGGGAAGTGTATTTCCTTCTGGCCAATTAGGTTCCTGTTAAACCTAGGAAAAAAGTTAGGTTCTGACTAAAAAGACTCTTCTGAGGGCAGATCATATTAAAAAGAGCGGTTTCAAAATGGTTCCTTTCTTCACCCCTTATGGGCATGCATTCCAGCACTGAGCCACTCCTCCAGCCCTTCCTAGGTTCTTTGCATGGGAAATTGTACTCCGGTAATTATGACAGGGATTTGAAGACTCCAGTGAGCAATGACTGCTAGGCTATTTGCCATTTCTTTTAACAATTTCATATGTGTAACTAATGTCTTTGGGTCATTTTTTGCTCCATTGTCCCCCTATCGTCCCACACTCCTGCTGAATCTCTTTCCCTAATATGATCTACTATTTTTATGTCTCTTTTTGTGTGACCTCATTGAGTTCAATTAATGTTGCTTGGATGGAGCTTGGGTGGGGGCTATTTACAGGAGCACGGGCAATTTACCAGTGGCATATCACTGAAGAAAGTTATTCCCCTTCTCCTTAGTGACCATTACCTGCAAACAGCTGCTTAAGTGGGGTATACAGCAATCATGACGGAATGCTGTTGGGCTCTGCCTTGTGCGGGTAACCACAGCTGCTGTGAGCTCATTAGAGCAATTTCTGTGTCATGTTCAGAAGACAGCATCTCATAATGTTCCTTCCCATCCTCCCAACTCTCTTTCCACCCCTTCTTCAGTGATGTTCTGTGGGACGTGCAGATGCCCCAGTTCCAGTTGAGCACTCAACTGTCATTCATCTCAGCACTTTAATCTCTCCCAAGTCTCTCCATTAGCTCTCATCCGTTGCTAATTCCTCTCTTTTTGTTTATCTCCACGTGAGTATTGGGAACCAAACCTGGGTCTTCGGGAAGAGTAGAGAGTGAACCTAACTGCTGAGTCAGTGAACCTAACTGCTCCAGTGAGTCAGTCAGTCTCTCTCTCTCTCTGACAGTCTCTCAGACATTTGTTTGGGGTCTTGTCACTGCAAAAATTTGCCAAATCCTGACTGATATTTTCAGGCAAACAAGGTGCATAAGGCTAAGAGAGCTTTATGATGTCAGCATCCACTTTTGACGACTGGGGACCTGTTCCCCAGTGTGCACAACCTTTACTAAGATGGAAACAGACCAGTGACACCCTTCAGTGAGACTAGAGGTGTCCCAACCAGTTATCTCTAGTCGTTCTGGGAAGCAGTAATGAAGATACAGTTCTGGGAAGCCAGGGTGTGCATTGGTGTAACAGGAGCAGATAATTCCACAGATCCTTACAACTCCATTGGGCAAGTAATTGTGCTATTGGAGCCTCTGACTCCTGCAGCCTTATTGAACAACTCAGTCTCCTCCTATTCTTGCCGTACCCCATTAAAGCTGCTTCAGCAGAGCTTCTGGATTTGTTCCTCCCACCTTACAGCTCTTCCCCTTGCTGGTGAATAAGAGCTATCCCAGCTTCTTTTTTCTTTAGTTGGGCATCAGAATTCTTCAACTGCCTCTTAGCCAGTGTCACAAAAAGAATCCTTTGGCTTTAAGTAAAATTTATAATCTTTCCTGTCTCTTGGTTCTTATAATTATCTTCTTACAAATACTTTCATGAGATGAGAGCTTTTTTGTTTTTTAGATTCTGGGGCCAAATAGATAAGCCGTCATGGACAGTGGTACTAGTAAATTTTAATTACTTTTTTAGTGC
Source organism: Lophiomys imhausi (assembly GCA_907164525.1). Classification (NCBI taxonomy): domain Eukaryota; kingdom Metazoa; phylum Chordata; class Mammalia; order Rodentia; family Muridae; genus Lophiomys; species Lophiomys imhausi. The sequence goes on along the minus strand of CAJQZJ010033039.1, from coordinate 2,896,935 downwards.
TCAGTAGCAGCTCACATTACCACGGGCGCAGGCTTTGATTTCCATTAGTGACTTATTGTTGAGTCTCCTTCAGGGAGTGGGACATGAGGGCAAGGGGGTGTTCAGCAGCCCGTTTTCAGGGAGACTTGCAGAAGCCAGGAGGACATGGCACTGCTGCCTGAGTTGATAATGGAGAACAGCTTGTTTGGGATTCTCCAGTTTGTGAAAACATCCAACTAGAGGCCCAAAGTCACCTCATTATTTTCCTTCTTGTAAGGTTTGAGTTCAAGTGTTGTGTCTGCTGGAAATAACCAGGAAAAGCAGTTAAGGAACTATCTCGGTAAAGTGCAAGGAAAATTAGATTTTCTGTGTGTCAGCTTGACCTATCTTTCATTCCACACAGTTTTATTTGACTTTGTTTTAGAACAAAAGAATAAGTCTTCTAAATCATGTTTTATTAAGGTTTAGGATGAGATGTTATAGAAATGACTCATAGAGAGGTTCTGGATTATTATTATTTTTTGGTTCCTGTGACTTTGGATCGTATATTTAACCCCAAAAAGCTAAAATTTCTTACTTATGAAATGAAAGTAACTCTAGATTAGGTGTGTGCTAGCCAGGTCTCTCTTCTAGTGATAAACACAATGGCTGAAAGGACTGGAGAGGAAAAGGCTTATCTGGCTTACACATTCCTATCATAACACCATACCACTGAAGGAAGTCAGGACAGGAACTCAAGGCAGGAACCCAGAGGAGGAGCTGAATCAGAGGTCATGGATGGAGGAATGTCACTTGCTGGCTTGCTTCCTATGATTTGCTCAGATTTCCTCTTATATCTGCCCAGTGATGGTGTTACCTTCAGTAGGCTGGGCCATCTCATATTTTTTTATTAATCAAGAACATGCTTCTCAGACTTGCCTACAGGCCAGTCTGATATAGACATTTTCTCAATTGATAACCCCTCTCCTCAGAAGACTCTATTGTGCTTTTTTATGCAACCTGGGACCACCTGTTCATTTGTGGTACCACTCACAATGGGTTGGGCCCTCCCATATCAATCATTGATCAACAAAATGTCACACAGACTTGGCTCCAGGATAATCTGATGTTGGCATTTTCTTAATTGACATTCTATCTTCCCAGATGGCACAAGCTTGTGTCAAATTGACAACAATCAACAAACTAATTAACTAATTAACTAGGACAACGAACATAAAGTAGTTTTCAACTGATGTCCATTGCCAAAACTAATGTTTTGTGGTAAGATTTCTGTAGCTTCTTGAAGAAATAAATAAATGTTTTTAAAAAAAAAAGAGTTCTGCAGCTGAGCTATGATCAACTAGTGATGTCGGCCATGGGCACAGGGTGGAGGAGAAGCAGCATAGAAGACAAGCATTTTTTTCCATTTTTCATTATCCTTCAGAGGTTCTTCTAAAACATACAAGAGGCCACTCCAGCCAAGCACGTAGGCTAACTGTTGAGCTCCACGGCCCCCCTTCCATTCCTCCAGATCCAATGCCCCAGCCTTATCCCCAGCTCTGTAGAAGAGCACCTACTGTAGCATCCCTCACCTTCCTCATCTCCAGTGGATCACACAGATATTCCCTTCCAACCCTTCCCTATTGCTCTATCCCAGCCCTACACTCCAACAGACTTCCTCTGGGAAACCAGCAGCCCAACCTGACCCAGAACCAAATAGGCCATTGAAGCAGGTAGGTGAGCTTCAGATCTGAGCTCTTCCTCCTTTCCTCCATATACAATGACCCCTCACCTCATCCCTAGCTCTGTAGCAGACTACCTGTTGTTCCTTCTTCATTTTCTAGGAACTAAGCAAATCCTTGGGAATACCTTGCTTTCCTCCTCCTGTGGACTCCCTTAGGCCATTCCTCCTAGCCCACTCCCATTTCTAATTGTCAGCTTCTAATACCAAGGAACACATTTTACCCAGAATCCCCAGTGCCCACACTTATCAGGAACCCAGAAGAATTTCCTACTAAGTAACACACAGTCACACACTCTTCTAAGAACCACAGAGGGCAACGGAAACCAAGGAACAAAACACTCACCCAGCAAAGACAAGATATCAGCACCTAGAATTATGATCTTCCTAAACCCAAACCTTCCATCTAGATGCTGAGATGCAAGAATAAAAACACAATCAGTAACAGCCGGGACAATATGTCTCCACTAGAGACCAGCAATCCTACCAAAGTAGGATTTGCCCTGAGTGTTACAACATAGATGAAGGACAAGACAAAGACCTTAAAATAACATTTGTGAATAAGATAGAGATCCTTAAAGAGTAAACTAATAAATTCCTTAAGGAAATCTATGAAAACACAAATAAATAAATGAATAAAATGGGTCAAGACATGAAAGAAGAAATAGAAGCAATAAAGAAAACTCAAATTGAAGGAAATCTGAAAACGAAAAATTTAGGAACTCAAACAGTGACCTCAGAGCCAAGCCTCACAAACAGAATACAAGAGATGGAAGAAAGAATCTCAGGCTTTGACAACATGATAAAAGAAAACATCCAGGAAATCTGGGATGCAATAAAAAGATAAAAAAATCTAAGGATAATGGGAATAAAGGAAGGAGAAACCCAGGACAAAGGAACAGAAAACATTTTCAACAAAACCATAGAAGAAAATTTCCCTAACCTAAAAGAGATGCCTACCAAGGTACAAGAAGCAGACAGAACACCAAATAGACTAGACCAGAAAGGAAATTCCCTTGGCACATAATAATCAAAACACTAAACATACAGAACAAAAAATAATATTGAAAGCTTCTAAGGAAAAAGACCCAAGTAACAAATAATGGCAGACCTATTAGAATAACACCTGTACCTAACTAACTTCTCAAAGGAGACTCTACAAGGCAGAAGGGCCTGGACAGATGTGTTGCAGACTCTAAGAGACCATAGATGCCAGCCCAGACTACCGTATCCAGCAAATTTTTCAATTACCATACATAGAGAAAAGATTTGATAATAATACCAAATTTAAGCCCTACCTATCAACAAATTCTGGGCTATAGAAGGAGCTAAAAGGAAAACTCGAACCTACAGAGGTTAACCACACCCCAAAACCCACAAGGAATAAATAATCCCTGACAAACAAATCAAAAGAGGGAACACACTCTCACACACCCCACAACAACAAAATGAATAGAACCAACAGTGTTCATTGATATCTCTCAACATCAATGGTCTCAGTTCTCCAATAAAAAGGCATGGGCTAACAGAATGGGTGCGCAAACAGGATCCATCCTGCTGCTGTATCTAAGAAACGAACCTGATCATCAAAGGTAGATATCACCTAAGGGTAAAAAGATGGAAAAACATATTTCAAGCAAAAAGCTAAGAAGCAAGTTGATGTAGCCATTTTAATAGCTCAGAAAATAGACTTCAAACCAAAACTAATCAGAAGAGATAGAGAAGGACACTACAAACTCATCAAAGAAAAATTTGACCAAGAGAACATTGCCATTTTTTCTATGTAACATTTTTATTAGTTATTTGGGAATTTCATCCAATGCAATGATGTATACATACATACATGCATACATACATACATACATACATACATACATACATACATACATACAATTGTATTTGCTTCCCATTCCTCTCAGGTCCACCTTTATGCCCTTCCTAAAGAAAGAAAAAAAAAAAGAAAAAAGAGAAAATACACCAAGTCCAACTTATGTTGCCCATATACTCACTGGAGTATGGTCAAACTTCCAATGGCCAGTTCCTTAAAGAAAACAGTCCTTCCCCATTCCCCTCCAGAAGCCATCAACTGTGAAGAGCTGTACTTCAGCATCTTTATCACAAATTTTAAGGACTCTCTTCAGTGGCTCCCTATCTCGACTGTTTATGTTTTTGGAGAAGGGCAAGGCTGTCACAGAAGCCTTCAGTGTCTCTCACTCTCAGTTATGAGTCTGCAGTCATAGATACCACTGCAAAAAGAGCCTCTTTGGCCATAACAGCCGTGGCAGCATGGATACAGACTACATAGCCTCCAGTGGCAGCACAAAGCATGGATTTCAACATGGTCCCAGGTGGCAATACAGACCACCGATCTCAACGTGGCCTTTGGTAACAGCACAACCCAGGATATCAACATGGCCCTCATCTGCAGCAGAGATCACAGACACCAACATGGTTTCAGGTGGTAGGACAGGCCCACGGACATCAACATGGCCTCTGTTGGTAATATGAACTACAAACATCATCCTGGTCTCATGAGCAGAACAATGAAAACTTCAAATATATATCAACATGGCCTTGGGTAGTAACATGGACCATGGACACCAACATGGCCCTCAGCTGTAGCACAGACCACAGACACCAACATGGCCTCTGGTGGCAGCATGGACCATGGAGGTCTTTCAAGGAGGTCCAGTCCAGAAAATGAACCATTCTTCATCTTGGACATTCTGCAGTTGCTCAGATCCAGGACAATCATGTGGTAGTCAGTGTGTTTGAAGGCAGAGCCTGCAAGAGTCCCAGGCTGATACACACCACCTGCCTGCCCTACACAGCAATGACATGCTCCCCCCATCCAGTGTAGCCTTCCCTCACATGTCACTGCTGCCACCACAGTGTCACTGAGTCCACCTATCTCTACCACATGCATTGCTCTGTTCTCCCATCTTTCCCATCTCTCCATCACACATTTATTCACCAAAGTGGCATTGCAAACTGCAGAGTGCCACACAGTATGCATGCATGTATGTATGTATGTATGTATGTATGTATGTATGTATATGTATATATACATATATATATATATATTTACCCAAATGGCTTTCCATGCAAACACCTATTGCAATGAATCATTGATCTGGTTCAAGGTTCCTGGTTTCTGAAGTATCATAAATACTGGAATATAGCTGAGACTCATTTAGGATATCCTGCTGTTGCCCAGAATCAGGGTGGTCTAGGGGCTGGGCAGGGTCTGAGAGAGCTCCAAGCCGCTGCACACCTCTCTGCCCTCGGTGCTGGTGGCCCAGCAGGGTGAGGAGTACGAGCTGCAGCACCATTGGCCCCATGCTGCCTGTAGGATCAGCAGATTCAAGTTTCCTGGTAGACCAAGGACCAGTTCTACCCAGGAGAAATAGTGCCCCTTTGTCCACTGCAGCCGTTCCATAGCACTCCCACACATTTCACCACAACAGAGTCTCTAGCCTCACTTCTCTATGATCTGTGCTACCACCATTTCTTCCAATTTCATGAGCCCACTTTTTAAAAGTATCTTCCCATAAGACCTGCATTTAAAAAAAATTTTTTTTTTTTTTTATCTTGGAGATATTGTTAGCTCTGCAGACTCATCCTCTGCCCCGGCGTTTCTCCTTGGGTAAGACGCCCATGGGTCTCTCGACAGTCCCATGGCCAACAGCAGCTGCCACCATCTTGGATCTCTCTGAAACTGCAGTTCCTCAGATGTGTACACTAACACAAGGGCAGCCAAGCTCATAAAAGGAGCACTATTGAAGTTGACAGTGACCATCACACACAGAGGGAGTCTTCAGTACCCTACTCTCGCCAGTAGATAAATCATTTAGACAGAAACCAAACAGAGAAATGCTGGAGCTTACTGATGTTATAAATCAAATGGACCTAACATATTTACAGAACATTTGACCCAAAAAGAAAAGAATATATCTTTTTCTCAGGATCTTATGGAATTTTCTCCAATACTGACCACATACTGAGACACAAACCAAGTCTCAATAGATACACGGAAGTTGAAATAACACCCTGCATCCTATTTGAACACTATGGTTTAGAACTTGATATCAGTAGCCACACTACAGAAAGTGTACAAACTCATGCAAACTGAACGACTACTGGGGTCAAGGCAGAAATTAAGAAAGAAATTAAAGACTTTCTACAATTGAATAACCAATCAGAGTTAATGTAAGTAACAGACAGCAAGCAGGACCAATTAACATTTAGAATGCTTCATACTACCCCAACACTTCCCTCCTTTTGTCTTAAAAAAAGCTAAATTTTTTAACTCATCAGTAAAAACAATAAGAACAAATATGAAAGAATCAAGAAAACCATATATAAAAGTTATGCACATAATGCTTAGCCTATTTGTATCAGGCAATCTTGAAGAAGAAAAGCTCAACTGGCCACTCAACTTGTATTATCCAGACTCCTAAATAGATTGCAATAGCAACCCATGAAAGGATCGGAAGTAAACCTATACTTTTAAATGAGTTGTATAGGCACAATACAAGAGTTGAAATATACATATTATGTGTCTAAATATAAAATTATATACAAATGAATCAAAATTAATCTTATTTTTGTATCAAATACAAAATTCTATGCCAATGTATCAAAAATAACCTTATTTGAGAATAAAAATAGTTTTGAGTTTCAGAGCAGATTCAATAATCTATCCTTATATCTTATCATTTCTATATTATATACATATATTCCCCCTCTTTTTCTTTTCAAGTATTTCCCCCCCTATATAAGAGAGAAAGAAGGATAGAGAAAAGAAAAAGAGATCTCCAAGTCTAACTTCCTATACCTTGCTTAACAAGAGCATATAACAATTTGTAATCATTACCCCTAAACAACATTTATAACACATCAAATAACCAAAGAATCATCCACCCCACTTTTTGGGAATGGGACGTCACTCTCTTAAAACGTCTTCCTGCTGAATTGGGTCGCAGAAAACCTGTTTAGGGCCCAAATAAAATGTTAAAAATGGTTAAGCAAGTAAATTGTAATATTTGTTGTCTAGTTTCTATGTGCTCAGCAATTTGAATGTTCTGAGCAATTTGTAGTTCGAAGCTGGACTTTGGTAGGAAAGTTCAGTCCTTGAGGCTGGGCCATCTCAGCAAGCTGTTTGAAGTTGTTCTTGATGCAGATTTTTGAAGAAACAGCTATTGAGGCAGTCTATGAGGCTGGATCATCTGGGTTACTTGTCTTGTCTTCTATGGACTCTGGTCCGGTTCTGAAAATATATAATTTCTCACAAGTAACATATAGTTCTGCACTTACCAAAATACTTTGGATGTGCAGGATGCACAAATCAATTAAGGAATATTTTCTGTTCTTCGTTTGAACAGAAGAAAGACATTTGTAAGTCTCCATTTATGCCATATGAAAGGATGACATGTAGTATCTTTCCTAGGGCAAATTGTCTTTTGGACAATAGAAGAAAAAACCAATTTTTTATTTTTCAAAAGAAATCTTGAAAATTTGCAACTAAAATTTATCTTTGAGTGTATATAAAACATAATAATCATAACTTTCTATTAATATCTATTATAACAAAACAATCTTAAATTTCTATCAATTTCTATTAATATAACAAAATAATCTTAAGTTTTGAATAATAAAAGAGACAAAAAAATAGAGTGAGGGAAAGAAGAAAAATCCCTGAGTCCAATTCACAACACATAACATATATCCATTCATCCTAGACAACAACAATCACAACACATAACATAACACACACAAAAAACTTCCATCCCATCTTTTGGGAATGGAGTGTAAGTATTTTCGGGTACCCTTCAAAAATTGAGATATTGGCCAATTCCCTGGAAAGTGACCTATAGCTTTTGTTGTCCAGTCTCTGTAGGATCGATAATTTTTTGGACTAGTGCTTTTAAAAATGATTTGCATGCAAAGATTTTAAGGAAACAGTGGTTGAAGCAGTATGTTAGGTGGAATCTTCTGGCCCATTTGTCTTGTTGTTATTGTCATTCAGTCCTTGGCTCTGAAAATAAATGTTTGCTCTAAATTTGAGCAAATGGAAGGCATAGAACAACTTTGTAAGTCCATTTTAAGGCATAAACTCTATCCATCCTGGATAAAAGATTGGAATATAAACTCTGTCCATCCTGAGTAAAAGATTGGAATATCATGAAAACCATACAGTTAATAAAATACTCTTACCGTGCAAACACATTCATATTTCAGCTAATGGGAGGTTCTTCCTGGTCAGACCTAATCTTTATAAGTTTTGTTGGTAATCACATTTTTTTTTCATTCCCTGTAGACACATATGCATAACCACATCCCCATCTTAAAACCATTGCAGGTTTCCACTCTAAAGTTAACATATCCTTATAATATATTGGTTGATTTAATTCCTCCGTTTTTTGTATAACCCAATGTCTCTCAGCTGCAGTGGTACCCTTTTCACCAACATTTAGGAAATTCAAAGTTAGAAATGCATTGTGTAATCTATCCCTGGGATTGTTTAATTCCCCCTTTTGTTTAAAAATCATCTCTTTTAAGGTATGATTAGCTCTTTCTACAATTGCTTGTCCTGTAGGATTGTGTGGTATACCAGTAACATGCTTTATATTATAATATGCAAAGAATTGCTTCATCTTATTAGATACATATGCAGGAGCATTATCGGTCTTAATTTGTGCAGGTACACCCATAAATGCCATTATTTCTAACAAATGTGCAATAACACAATCAGCTTTTTCAGAACTTAAAGCAGTTGCCCATTGAAACCCTGAGTATGTATCAATGGTATGATGTACGTACCTTTGTTTTCCAAATTCTGCAAAGTGAAAAACATCCATTTGCCAGATTTCATTCTTTTTAGTACCTCTAGGGTTACTACCAGCAGGTAATGGAGTTTGGTTATACAGAGAACACGTAGGACATTTTAAAATTATTTCCCTGGCTTGTTGCCAGGTAATAGAGAATTTTTTCTTTAAACCTGAACTGTTAACATGATGTTTCTGATGAAATTTTGAGGCTTCCAACACATTTCCTATGAGCAATTGGTCAATTTCTTCATTTCCTTGTGCCAGTGGACCTGGCAAACCTGTATGTGATCGAATATGGGTTATATATAAAATGGGTTATTTCTACCTCTGATGACCTGTTGCAATTGTATAAATAAAGAATAAATCAGGAATAAATTCAGCAGTTTCTATATGCAACACAACTCTTTCTGCATATAGAGAGTCAGTAATTATGTTAGACTCTGGAAAATCTAACAACACCATAAGGATTGCATACAATTATGCTTTTTGAACTGAGGTATATGGACTTTTGATTACCTTGCTGATTTTGTCTGTCTTATAACCTGTCATTCCCATCTTGTTAGCATCAGTATAGAAGGTTGGTGAATCAGGAATTGGTGTTCCCTTTACAATACGAGGAAGAATCCAATTAGTTCTTTTTATAAATTGTATACGTTTGCTTTTTGGAAATTTGTTATTAATTTCTCCCAAATAATTACTGCAAGCTCTTTGCCAATCTTCATTGATTACACACAATGACATAATCTCAGCATTAGTAAGAGGCACTACTATTTCAGCTGGGTCCATTCCTGATAATTGACGTAGTCTTATTCTACTTTTTACAATTAATTCAGATATCTTTTCTATGTATGTCTTTAATTTTTTACTTTGTTTATGTGGTAAGAAAATCCATTCCATAATACTATCTTCCCGTTGCATAATAAGCCCTGTAGGAGAATGAGTTGATGGTAAAATGACCAAAATACAATCAAGTTGGGGATCAATTCGATCTATGTATGCATCTTGCAATCTTTGTTCTACCAACATTAATTCCTTTTCTGCCTCAGCAGTTAAACATCTTGGACTGTTTAGATTTGAATCCCCTTGTAATGTTTGAAACAAATTACTTAACTCATAAGTACTTAAACCAAGGGTGGGCCTTAGCCAATTTATATCTCCCATTAATTTTTGAAAATCATTAAGAGTTTTCAATTGGTCTCTATGGATTTGTACCTTTTGTGATCTTATTCTCTGTTGACTTATTATTTTATAACCCAAATAGTTGATTGAATCTCCTCTTTGTATTTTTTTCAGGAGCAATTTTTAACCCCCATAGTGGTAGAATTCTTTGCATTTCCTTAAATAAGTTCTCTAAAATAACTACATCAGAATCAGCCAACAAAATATCATCCATATAATGATAGATAATAGATTGAGGAAACTGTTTATGCATTATTTCTAATGGTTTTTGTACAAAATATTGACACAGAGTTGGACTATTCAACATTCCCTGTGGAAGTACATTCCAATGATACCTCTTGATTGGCCTACTGTTATTAAGAGTAGGTACAGAGAAGGCAAACCTTTCCCTATCATTCTTATACAATGGAATTGAGAAAAAGCAGTCTTTTAAATCAATTACTATTAAAGGCCATGACTTTGGTAATAGAGAAGGTAAAGGCATACCAGGCTGCAAAGGACCCATAGGTTGAATTACTCTATTCACAGCTCTTAAATCTGTTACCATTCTCCATTTACCCGATTTCTTTTTTACCACAAACACAGGAGAATTCCATGGGCTGGTAGACTCTTCTATATGACGAGCCTCCAGCTGTTCTTTTACCAATTGCTCAAGAGCCTCCAATTTTTCCTTTGTTATGGGCCACTGCTCTTGCCACACTGGTTTGTTTGATAGCCATTTCAAGGGTAGGGCTGTTGGAATTTCAGCAGTGGCCCCTAGTATAAATTTGGAAACTCGATACCTGGGGTGTCCTTTGTTTGGACACTAGATATAGCTTGCAGTTTTTGAGTACTCATATCAATACCTTCCTCAAAAGCATCCATCATTTCATCATTTGTTATTTCTGGCATTGCAGGAATATTAATTTGAGTACCCCATTGTTGTAAGAGATCCCTTCCCCATAAATTTATGGGTACATCAGCCACATAAGGTCTCAACTTCCCTGTTTGCCCTTCTGATCCCACACAGTTAAGCCATCGTACACTTTGTTTTACATGTGATAATTTACCAATTCCTATAAAATGTGTAGGAACCCTTTGAAGTGGCCAGTTTGGATTCCAAGACTCGCATAAGAGAACAGTGACATCCACTCCTGTGTCAAGCAATCCTTCTATTTCAATACCATTCATTTGTATTTTTAATTTTGGTCTCGTATCACTCACTATTGTTTGCCAATACACACGTTTTCCACTATTTTCGACTTCTCCTGTTCTGTCTATTGGAACAACCTTGCCCTTGGTGTAAGGAAACAGCAGCAGTTGGGCAATTTTGTCCCCTGCATTAATTGTCATCTCTTTCCATATGGATGTCATAATTTTAATTTCTTCCTTGAAGTCTCCATCTATAATACCTGGATGAATAAAGAATCCTTGACAAGTTAATCCATTTTTTTCCAAATATTAATCCTGTTGTCCCTGATGATAAAGGACCATAGATACCAGTGGTTAACATATAACATTCATCTGTTTTGGATAATGTTTTAGATTGATCTGTGGTCAAATCTAAAACTGTAGTACCTTCAGTAACCTGTAAAAGATCAGCAATAGTTAATTTTGTTCTTCCTGCCGGTGAGTACCTTCCAGACTTCTCCAGACATCTGTCTCCTTCTGTGTCTCCCGGCGGAAAAAGAGAGAGTCTCTGTGTATGTGGAATTCTAGCTGTGATCTGAGGAAGTCCTGCCTTCCTATACTCTTTCTGCCCAGCTAATTGGCCATAAGCGACTTTTATTAACCAATCAAGAGAATGCCTCAAAGGGGCGGTAACCAGATCTCAGCATTGAATTCAATGTATCAGAAACAATATTAGACCTTCCCTCAACATCTCCCCCTTTAAGTCTAACAAAAGGCTCCTTTTCTTAACAATAAACACAATACAGTAACAATAACAATAAATACAATAAAAACAATTATGAAAACTAAAAGGTGTGACATATATCTCTCTTGATGAGTTTAAGGATCTATACCTAATTCAACTTCCATCCTAACTTACATTATTAACTAAACCATCTTAACCTTAAAACATCCTTTTAATTCCTAGATGATTTAAAATTTACTGTGATGTTATAACTATGTAGTCTTCAATCACATCAGAAACCTGAGAAGGATAAATATATCTGAATAGATAGGAAGTGCAGGGCAAGCAATTTCCAAAACTATGAAATGACAGACAACTGGCTGCCTAGACAGTCCCCAGTTTCTAGAACATTGGAGCATCATCTTCAGCCTTCTGGCCAAGCATGTCTCACAGACTTAGTTGTGGAGCAGGAAATAAGATTTGCCTATTCTGTCTTTGCAGAATCAGGCCATCAATTTAACTGCATTGTGCTCTGGTCCATCTTTGGACTGTATATAGTCTGTTGAGAGAGCAGGGGCATTTCTGCCCATTAAGAATTATCTCCTGATGGGAGATTTCTTGATGCTCATTGTCTCCTTCCAAGTAAAATGGGAACTGTCAGGAGCTGACAGTCTCATGTCAAAGAATTTTTAAAATAACAAAAATATCTTTAAATGCCATATTCTACAGATCTCTTGAAGTTTTTGAAGACCATCTATCCATATGCATTGAGTAAGCAAATGTTGCTTGTCTCTAACAACTTAATATCTGATTAACTTAGAACCTCTGAAATTAACTAACTTAATTATCCTAATAAAATCACAAGTTTGAATGACTATCAACATGCATTTTTTTAAATTATCCTAAACAACTCAAGTTCAGTTGAAATCTTATAACTACTATGCCTTCAACCCCATCAAAGATATAAGAAGGGATAAAGTTTTTATGTGAGTAGGAAGCATAGGAAAGCAGCTTCCAATAAGAAATATGACAGATTGTGATAGTTACTGTCAAAAGGACTAGAACTTCACATTGCAAATTTAAGAATTACATAGGTACAATACCTAGTCAAAATATAGCCTTAATTTTGTATCAATATACAAAGATCTATAGGAGTAGATTCAATAATCTACCCTTTTATCTTACCAATTCTATACTATATATCCATATTCCCTCTCTCACGTTGGGCGCCATTTGTAAAAAAAATATGGCTAATTAAACTATTTAACCAGTATTTAGATTATATTTAATTGATTTGGCAGCCGTTAATTCTTATCCAGATATTATAAAAGAGCACACAGAGACCATATGGATTTTAACAAGCCTTGACCTGAATTGTGCAATCCTAGCCCATCTAAGCTAGCTCTTAATTCTATTACCCAAATATGACCCCATATATACATACGTCCCCTTGGACTGCCATTCTCCACAATATGCCGATGTTCCTGGCCATGTGGAATGAGGTTCTTTTCTATAACCCATGGTGTGTGCCTCCTTCCTGCTGCTCCTGGCTGGAATCCCTTCTTCCTCCTGCTGGCTGGAATGCCTTAATTCTCTGTCTAAAGCACAGGCTTCCTGTTCTAGTCTCAGGAAGTCCCACCTTTCTCTGTCTTTGCCCAATCTCAGGCCTCGGCATTTTATTTAACCAATCAGAGTTAATGTAAGTAACACCCAAACTTATGGGACACAATAAAAGCAGTGCTAAGAGCCAAGTTCATAGCACTACATGCCTACATAAACATGTTGAAGAGATCTCATACTAGTAACTTAATAGCATACCTGAAATTTCTAGAACAAAAAGAAGTAACCATACCACGCAAACGCAAGAGAAACATACAGCAAGAAATAATCAAACTCAGGCCTGAAATAAATAAATTAGAAATAACAACAAAATCAACACAAAGAATCAATGAAACAAATAGGGTTTTTCTTTTTTGAGAAAATCCATAAGATTGGCAAACCCTTATTCAAATTAACTAAAAGGCAGCGAGAGAACATCAAAATTAACAAAATTAGAAATGAAAGGGTTGAGGAGACACATAACAACAGAAACCAAAGAAATCCACGGAACCATAATGACTGTAAAAATCTTTACTCTGTTCCCTTATTCGGCCACTTTCTCCTCCTGAGGCTGCCTACCAAGGTCCAGCTATAAAAGTTTGAAGTACAACAATCAAAAGCCCCCTTTTGGCTACCCTAATTAACATGCCCAATTAAAATTAAACAACTCATGCTAACACCAAGTTTCCCTTTTTCCTTTTTTAACCACCATTTGCCTAAGGCCTGTGTCTGTCTATGTATATCCAGACCCAGTCTTTTGTCATCTCTTCCCCCTCTCTCTTGTTCCTTTCCCCTTTTCCTTCATCCTCTATCTCCTGTCTCTATTCCCTGACCTCTGTCACTCTGGGGCTAATAAATCTCCTTTGTGCTGAGAACTTGGTCAAGTGGGGTGTCTTATGCTAACTTTAAGGTCCTGTTTACTTTCTAATGAGACAGAAAGGAGCTGGATCAGGATGGGAGAGGTGGTGGGAAGGAGTTGGGAGGGGTAGAGAGAGGGAAAACTGTAACCAGGACATGTTATGTGAGGAAAAAAAATCTATTTTCTATAAGAAGGGGAATACAGTTCTTTCAGAAGACACAAGATCATGTGCCTGTTGTATGTATGTTTTCATGTCTGCACACATGTGTGGGGAGGTGATTTCTCCATGCTGATTATCTTCTTCAGTTACTCTTCACCTCAGTTTTGGAGACAAAGTCTGTCTCTGAACCCCGAGCCTGCAGCAAACCTTAGCAATCCTGCTGTTTGCTTTCTTAGCTCTAGGATCACAGGCACAGACAAACATGGCGCCTGGCTCTTTACATGGGAGCTGGGATTGAACTCACCTGAGTTCTCATGGTTGCTTGACAAGCACTTTACCCGCTGAGCCAGGTTTGCAACTTCTCCTCCTCCTTTTAAAATGAACTATTCACGTGTCCTCTTAGACTATGAAACAACTTAAACAAACAAACAAACAAAAAACCCCCACAATATTTTGGCTCCTGATGACAAAGAACCTAACTAATAACACTTCAACACATTTAACTTATAAATTAATACTGTTTTCTCTAACAGTACCAGAGTTATTCTTAAATGGGTAGTTCTCAGTAGGTCTATTTTGCATTGGTACTGTCTAGAGATGCTTTGTTTGTCAGAACATGGACCAGATAAGGATTATTAATAGAATATATAGTGAGGAGGTGTCAGAGATGCCTCAGAGCGTTTGGTAATGGTGCGGCAGCCCTTCCAAAAAGATCATCGGCTCTGAATACCAGCCATGCTGACAGCGCAGTCTGCGAGTTTCATGTGGCCTCTGAGCTTCAGCTGTGACTGGCCCTTGCCAGGCAGGCAGAGGTACCACTTCAGCTTTAGAGCAGATGCAGAGAAACCCTCTTAAACCTTTACCAGTCAGCTCTTTGGGTTGGGAATACAATTCATCAGAGGCTCCAAGATAACAGTTTGAGAAGAAAGAACTTATGGAGAATTAGAACAAATAGGAAATCTACAATGAAACAGCAAGAAGATATCAGTGAGTCAAACATGATTCCCACCCGTTGAAGACAGAAAATTCAGCTGCAGGTTCAAATACAGCCAGCTTTCCAGAGTGCAGCTAAAGACACAGAACTGTCTCTGCAGGTCTGTAAAATTAGGCTTTATAAAGTATAGTCAGCCTTTGTGAACTTGGCTGGGAGTTTTTTGTTTTTAAATAAAAAACGGTTTGTTTTTATTTTTTATTGCTATTTTTAATGAATGTGTCTAGCCTGCAGGATTGCAGTGCCTGAGGAGACCAGAAGAGGGTGTTAGATCCACTGGAACTGAAGTTACAGGTCATTGTGAGCTGCCTTGTGAGCGCTGGAAACTGAACCCAGGTGCTTTGCAAGAGCAGCAAGTACTCTTAACTGCTGACCTACCTCTCCCACCTCTCACCCTTTTTTATTCTGATCACTTTATCACATGGCCTTGGGTCTCAGCGGCTTGGTTTTCCCAACACTCTCTTAATTTGCTAATTTTTATTTTTACAAGGTGCTTCTTTCCAAAACTGATTCTTGTAGTTTTCTCAAATCTTAATTTTTGCTATGAGAAGACAATATTTGCACACTTGTAAATATTAATTTCTCTCCCTCAGGCCCAAGTCCTAGGAGGACAGTGTAAATATACCTCTTTTATAGTTAATGATCTCTTCCATGGAGATCGGGGATTTCAAACCTTTTGACATTGTGACTAGATATTGTCATCTACACTTATGTTAGATCACACTCAAAGATGGACTGGAATGCAGGAGGCCCAAGGGATGCAGATTGTATATACCTGGTAAAAACAAGGTCAAGTCATTGTGAAAACATACACCTGTTTCCTCTTGTGTGATCAGCATCAAATTTTTGTATACACATTGTTTCTAGCTTACATAGTAATTAAAGTCACCTCATCTAAATTTATTGTGGTTGGAATTTTTAGTCTTTACTATTCATAGTTTTAAGGGGAAAAGGTTCTTGTGTTTGGCATTTGTGGCAACTTTGAGGGTATGCCATTCATCTCCCAACAGGCTCTGGCTTCTACATGAGTCAGTAGCCTTTACCACAGCACAGTGTATGGCACTGGAATGTTTTCATGACTTAGAATATGGACTATGTATGTGTTTGATGGCTGCTGACATAGTCATGAACAGGTGCTCTCACTGAGCAAGAAGAAGAAGATCAACTTTGGATAAAAAAAAAAATGTCTTTGAGTCACATTTTCTCACTGCTAAAGGCAGCCATAGCACCAGTGGTTTAGTCATCTTCACTAAATAGAATCCATCTTAACTATTCATTTTCTGGTAAAATACAAATTTGTATTGAATTTCCCTCACCTCTGAGACCTGTTTGGCTGGCAGATGCAGGATCCTTAGAAAGGAGTTCATTTCACTAGAGATGTTATTGCTAAGTAGCAGGTGAGAGATGTTAAGTTTCAAACCTGGGACAGGAGGCTGACGTGCATATGTAACATATCAGAGCACACCTGGCCTCCATGTTCTCCCAGCATCCTTCAGTCCCTACCTGTTACAGGGTATGACTGGCATTACCCTGCCCCCTACCCTACTTTGCAGCCCAGGGGCTGGGCTGCCCTTCCTCCAGAGGCTCTTCCCTATATAATCCAGACATTTTTGGTTACCTACTCTCTCTGCCCCACCCACTGTATTTTTTTTTTCCTCTCTCTGTCTTCTCTCCCTCTGTCTCCCTGTCTGCATGGTGATTTCTCTGGCCTCACCCCCCCCCCCCCCCCGCCCAGACCAGGGAACTCACCAGGGAGATATTCCCAAATAAACCTGCTTGTATATATTTGCTTCTATACTTTTAATTCAGCTTGAACTGGATTATTGGTAGAAAAACCTATTATCTAGTGCTGAAACTCAGAAGTGGCTTAAATGAGCTCCCCCCAAAGGAATGTGGCTGCTCCAAACCAAGCTGCTGGCCTGATTCTCCTAAGGTATGTACAGTACAGATCATTTGTTTCTGCTGGATTTTCCACCCACCAAACCTGACTTCAGGGTCGACCTCTTCAGCCACTTCTTCTAACTCCACCTTTTCTAACCATACAGCTCTCCTCATCTACTCAGTAAGTGTCCTCTCTCCTGGCTACACCCTTTAGGGCTGCCCACCACATGGCCATAGCCCTGCTACAGCCTTAAGGCTGCCTACCACAGGGACATTTCCCTGCTGCACTCTTTTGTGCTTCCTGCCAGGTGGGCAATTCTACTTACTAGGACACTTGCACTCTCCCTTGAAGAGTTACTAATTCTAACCTATTACAACTATTCTACTTTCTTGGGCAACAAAAATAGGTTTGACTCTTTAATATTCAAACCTTCAAATGGATAAAGACAGCTATGAAGTCATGAGTTCCCCCCAAAGATGTTTTCTCTTCTACTTGCTCTAACCAGTTGTCTCTTCCCTTCTACTGGTTAAGTGTCACAAGGGAGCTCCCTGCCTTTTCTATGCTTACTACAAAAGACACACTGGGTGTGCCAGGAAACTTTCTCACCCTGCTGGGCCTCATCGTGTGGAAAGGAATGCCTCTCCTCTGTGACTTGGGCAAATTTCTCTCTGACAAGTCTCAGTCTGTTTGAGGATGCCCTGTTTTGAAATTCCTGTTACCAGGACACTTAACAACCACCTCTGCTCCCTTATGGCTCTTCTCAGCTCCTTCCTGGAACTTCCTCATCTCTCCCTAGGAGCTGCCTACATGCTCCACGGTTTGTAGCCTTTCCTTGCCTCCTTCCCCTCGGAGGTACCTGCACTATTTCTGCTGTGCCCTTCTAGGCCCATATATTGCAAGTTTCCTTGCCTGCCACTAGGAACTGGTTGTTAAGTCCACTAGCTTCTTTATGCTCTCATGGCATCTATGATATTGGAACCCTCCCTTGGCTGGAGGTCCTGCTCGTTTCTCCTTGTCTCATATGGCTGCACTGTTCTTTGTCTCTTAGCTGCCTAACCCTCCCTATGGTGGAGTTTGTTTCACCACCTTTCTTCCTTTTCTCCTTGGACTAAATTCCTTCTTGAACTCAGCTTTTTGTCTTAAAGCTTCCATGTCTCACCGAAAATTGCCTGGGCTTAGTATAGCTCAATGGCCAAAGATGGCACAGTCAAATTCTAAATTCTCTCAAATTGTAACAACTTCTGCCACTACACAAGCGAATGGTACCAGTCTCTTATCTCTAAGGCTCTTCAACTTAAACTCTTTTATCCATGATTCCTCTGCTTTGCTCTCAAAAAATCTTTTAAGACTATTGTGTTGAGGGGACCCCTAATTGAGACCCCTAAAGGACCCTAGGGCTCCAAAGAAGCACAGCCTGTTAGTCAGGCTGACCCCATGGCAGGCTTCCTGTTCTTGTTAAAGTAGGTCTTGAGGTTCTCATTCCCAGAGACGAGCTCAGCAATTAAAGGAAAAACCATGAACAATGGCCAAGACCTGTCCATCTGGCCAGAAAGAGATAAGGTTGCTTAGCAATAGGTAAGACCCCTATACCACTTAGACAATATCCTCATGTCTTATGATTAACTCCAGACCACTGATTAATGGCAAATAGACCAAAGGTCGCCTGCTCCCCTAGCCTATGCTTCTGGCCCTTGCTTTTCATTTTGAATGCTCCAATCATGTTAGAGGTTCCCTCAGCCGCCCAACTCCCCTGAAAGCCCTTAAAAAGAGCCTGCAAGCTCATCACAGGGTTGCCGATCTGCCTAATTGGTGATTCCTGCCTGCTGGAGTTCTGCAGAGCAGTAAATGTTCACTGCTTTCGCGTGCTGATTTAAGATGTATGTCTAAGTAGTTATGTCTTTACGAGCTGGTTAACACCAAGGTGCTAGAAAATTTAGATAAGTAACATGTTTAATAAATAAGGTATAGTTGATAAATAAGATTTGTTTGATATAGCTGGGCGTGGTGGCACATGCCTTTAATTCCAGCACTCCAGAGGCAGAGCCAGAAGCAGGGTGGATCTCTGTGAGTTCAAGACCAGCCTGGTCTACAGAGAGAGTCCAAGACAGCCAGAGCTCCACAAAGAAACCGCATCTCCAAACAAACAAACAAACAAACAAACAAACAAACAAACAAAAAGATTTGTTTGATAAACAAGGTATATTTTATAATCAAGATGTATAAATTCCTAAGGTTTACTCAGTTCACAGTAATATTTATCGAACTTCTCTGTCTTTCCTCACTTTAAGCTTTAGCTATTTGGATAAAACAAGCCATGCTGAGTCCTACACTAGTTCACAAAGGTGTGTCTGGTCCCCAGAAAGTCCTTTTCCCAAGGTCGGGCATTTGGACAGAGCCCCCAATCCCTCAGGGGCTTGAACAAAGTTCCTACGTGCTAAAATGGGAGTCATCCTCCCTATCTCTGGCAGGAGGAATGGTGTGGCCCTCCATTAACACATGACTGTGGTGCCTGTTCACCTGTCAAGGTCAGTGCTGGCCTCGAGGCTCCCTCAGTCCCTGCTCAGAAGCCCCAGCCCTGTTCACAAGCCCCCTTTCACCTGGGCAACCTTGGGAGTTTAGAACAAACCTTTTTCCTCTTTACCCACTGAGTGGCTATTTTGGTTTCTTTACTCTGTTCGTTTTCAGGATCAGTGAAGTTGCCAGTCTTTCTATGGACCTTATTTGTGATTGAAATTTTATTTTGATACTAAAAGAGCTTCAATTAAAAAAAACTGTTTGGTTTTTTTTTTTATGTTTTAGGTTTTTTGAGACAGGGTTTCTCTGTGTAATAGCCCTGGATGTCCTGGAACTCACTCTGTAGACCAGCCTGGCCTTGAGCTCACAGAGATCTCTCTGCCTCTGCTCTCTAGTGCTGGGATGAAAAGGCGTGTGCCACCATGCCTGGCCATTACAGACTGTTGTGACTTCCCATGTGGGTGCTGGGATTTGAACCTGGGTCCTTTGGGAGAGCAGCCAGTGCTCTTAACTGCTGAGCCATCTCTCTAGCCCCCCCAAAATTATTATTTTTAAGACTCAAACTAAACATGGATAAAGCTGCACCGTTGAAGACATGCAAGTTAATGGTCCGTCACTTTATAAATGATCAAATCCTTTAATGTGTTCAAAAGTATACTTGTAGTCATGCTAAATACTAATGCAATTAATTACAGGAATCAGCTTTATTTACCTCCTGTATATGTTGTCAAAGTTAAACAGAAAACAGGTAACTAGACCGCAGCAAAGTTCGTCTATTTTGATATCCTTCTGATAGACAGATGGTCCAGAAGCACCTCAGAGATCTGTGGAAGGTGACATTTAAAGTGTTTAATAAAAAAGCTTTCATGGTAGAGAGACATGCCAGCCCCTGGCAGTATCCCTGATCTCCAAAGAAGATGATGGGCACAGAAGAAATTCCACCTGGAGCTTGCTTTAAATGTGGCAAAGCTGGGCTATAAACTGCCCTTTTCCTCAACTGCTGGCAGCATGTTGTCCATCTAAAATGTGGACAAGGAGGACACTGGGGAGTTGATTGCCCCACTTTGCCTGGACAAGGTAGGAGAGTCCTCCTAAGTCCCTACTCCATGGGAAAGTCTGTCAGATCTTAAGGCCTGGTGGATGAAGAGAGTTGCCCCCCCCCCCCCAATCATAGAGGAACCTAGGGTGATTATCTAGGTAGTCAGTAAGTCTTTGTCATTTTTAATAGATTGGGAATCTGCTCAGTCTGCACTTCCTGCTTACTCAGGTGAAATTCATACATGTCAGGTCTGTGATGGAGTTGAAGACTAAGCTAGTTATAGTTTTATCAGTTTAACAGCAGAAACCAAGGCTTCAGCTGCCTTCTGAATTCTCTTCATGTGTAAAATCAGGCCACAGGCCTCACTCTCCTAGAGCTGCGTATCTGTCCAGATACAGTTTGGCTTGTTGCCAGACTCAGAAAAGAGATAGATTCACAAAACATATTTCAATGTAACTTTTTACTATTCCTTTCTTTAAATGACTGCTCTCAGTAATCAACCACCTATGCCTTGTGGTGAATAACTGGGTAGAAAAAAGGTGTAAAGTTTGCGTTGTGGAATCTAAGAAATCCTTGATGGAAGGGACATCTGTGTTATCCTAAATGTTAATATGTATGCAATTAAGCACTTCTTATTACTAATGTGGCCATTTTTCCAGACTTCATGTTGACTGTAAGGTAAAAGTTTAAGTTCGTGCCCTAAAGCTGTGTTCCCAGAGATACATTTCTGGAAAACTGTTGCTATGCTGATGAAGGAAAAAGATGTGGTAGAAGTTAGGCCTCTTTAGTGAATTAGGAGGCAGTTCAGATTAGCATCTGGCAGGACATAAGGAGGAGCTTGGCGTCCCTTTAATCTGCGGAAATGGACAAAGCCCAGTTGAAGTTGGATGATATGGCCCCTATTGAAGGGGAGTTGCTTAGAAACTGTACAAACCAGGCTGGAGAGATGGCTCAGCGGTTAAGAGCACTGGCTGCTCTTCCAGAGGTCATGAGTTCAATTCCCAGCAACCACATGGTGGCTCACAACCATCCGTAATGAAATCTGGTGCCCTCTTCTGGCTGCAGATACACCTGCAGACAGAACACTATATACATAAACTAGGGAGGGGATTGTGATTGAGATGTAACTTGAAGAAATAAAAATAAATTATAAAAAAAAAGAAACTGTACAAACCATGCAGCTGTTGTCCATTGCTGTGAGAAGCAGTGGGACTGCTGGACATCTCGAGAGACTTTGTGGACCCTCAAGACTGCCAAGGATCATGAGATAATGTGATATATAAGCCAGAAAGCTCCATGCAATGCTCTCTTCCTCCTGCCCTCACCAACTGAGAAGAGGAGAAGTGCGCAGCAAAGTATGGCATACTCAAGCCATGAGGCCACAATGGTCATAAACTGAAAGGCAGAATCCAAGAGAGAAAGACTTTTCATTGCAAATTAGCCCAAGAAAGACCCTTTGCCGGTTGAAATTAGCTCCAGCAAAACTGGCCATATGAACTGGCCCAAATGGACACTAAGCTTTGAAAGGGACTGCCTGTTGGGAATGCCATAAAACCAACTCATCCTGCATGGACCTATGCTAAGAGTATTAATATCCTTTCAAGAAAGTTACAATAGCTATGGTTAGGTGTTTGTAGATAGGTATTAGGGTGTTCTTGGATTATTGGTTTTAGATTATAGGTTGTAGGTTATAGGATAATGTATTTATAGGTGTTTGTTAAGTACTAATAAATATAAGTGTTTTTAAATAAAATATTGTTACAAAAAGACCTTTGGTTGGGTCAAGATAACCATGTCTTGATGTCCTATCTGTTTCTCATACCCTGTTGTTACCATTTTTCTGGAAAGTCCCTGACCACCACTAAAATTGCTTCCATTTGGGCCAGGTCATGCTGGCCATACAATCTGTTGTTTAGGCCATTGGAAAATTCCCTGACTGCCAAAGAAAAATAATAGACATCAAAATAGACCTTCAGGTGGTCAAACGGACCAAGCTGGTTAGTCAGTAACGACGAGCCGATCAGAAACGGACAGGACTAGTTACCTCAGTGTCATCTAATCATATGATAGAAAACCTGTTTCTTTGTCTAAGTCCCTATAGAAACCCTGTGCTTTCTGGGCTTGGGACTCCAACCTTAACTGCTGCCGCCAGTGACAGCTGGAGTACAAGCTCGAGCCTGAGTAAACAACCCTTGTGCACTTGCATCAGAGACAGCTCCTGGGTGGTCTTTGGGGGTCTCTAGAACTGGGCAGAACAGTGTAAAGTCAGAGGATGTAGAAGTTCAAGTTATGATGCTCTAAGAAAGTGTTTTAGGGTCTGAGAAGGTGCTTTAAGATTGGTAAATGCAAGTCATGAAGATTGGAGGATGTGAAAGCTTAAGTGGTGATAAAGTGATTTAAGGTATATAAAAAGAATGAAAAAGTGCTTCAAATTTCTTTCCCTCACTGTGATTTTGTTATACTATAGACTAAAAAGTTGTGCTGAAAACACCTGCCTAATCTATATACATCTAGTCTTCTAGATATAGGAAAGAGTGTTAATGACTTTTATTTATTTTATTTTATTGTGGGGGGGTTCAAGACAGGATTTCTCTGTGTAACAGAGCCCTGGCTATCCTGGACTAGCCTTGTAGATCAGGCTGGCCTTGAACTCACAAAGATCTGCTTTCCTCTGTCTCCTGAGTGCTGGGATTAGGGTGTTAATGCTTTTAGTCAAAACCACTTTATTATAGCTGTTACTATAACTCAAAGGCATGAGTCTACTGCTCCTTCTACAATGTGGATTTCAGTACAGATTACAAACAGTGGTAATGCTAACATATCTAAAATTTATCTCTTTCGTAAACTTTAAAAAACATTCAGGGAACTGCCTTGGATCCACCTCTCACAGGTCAAATGGACTCTAGATGAGTATTGTCAATCAACAACCTGTTTCCCACCTTCCCTATTTCTGAGGATGGGATCTCTTCCCCTTTCCCTAGTCTTCAGACTTCCCTTCCCAACTTCTGCTACCATGGGCCTAAAGTGTTAAATGTACATCTAAGAAAAAATTTCCCC
This sequence comes from Lophiomys imhausi, assembly GCA_907164525.1. Taxonomy (NCBI): domain Eukaryota; kingdom Metazoa; phylum Chordata; class Mammalia; order Rodentia; family Muridae; genus Lophiomys; species Lophiomys imhausi. The sequence continues at coordinate 2,873,292 of CAJQZJ010033039.1, read as the reverse complement.
CAACCTCTACCTTCTGTCTATATCTATCCATCCATTTAATCTATCTAATCTCTCATCTATCTATCTATCTATCTATCTATCTATCTATCTATCATCTGTCTATCTCTGTTCCAGCTGATTTCCACTGAATTAAAGACTGCAAACTGGTCCAAATGCTGCCTTCAAATCTCTAGCCCCAGATGATCCTGCAGAGACTGGACAGTGATGGAGTCTGCTCTTCCTGGACTTGGTCAACATTCCATTTTTTTGGGTCCCTGATAGCAATGCTCCAATGTCAGCAGGAAGTAGTCATAGATGATTACATTGCCTCTTATTCATTTATTATTAACAAAAGGCTGGGATGTTAGGTTTCAAACTTGGGACAATAGGCTGACATGCCTATTTATCATATCAAAGCACACCTAGCCTCCAATTCTCCTAGCATCCCTCAGTCTGTACATGTTACAGGGTATGACTGGAATACCCCACCCCCTACCCTGGATTTTTCAGCCCAGACTTGGCTTCCCTTCCCCTTGAGACTCTTCCCTATATAATCCAAACATTTTGGTTACCTATTCTCTCTGCCCCTCTGTTTTTTTTTTTTCCCCTCTCTATGCTTTCTCCCTCTCTGTCTCCCTGTTGTTTGCATGGTGACTTCTCTAGCCTTGTCTCCTAAAACTTGTGAACTCATCAGGAAGCTGTTCCCAAATAAACCTGCTTTTATACTTTTAATTCGGCTTGAATTGGATTATTATGTTGGTGGAGAAACCTATTAAGAATAACAGAAGCATCCAGAAGAAACATATTTATCACCTCACAGTAGGTCAGGAACATGAGCAGGGCTTAGCTGGGTCTGCTGCTTGGGGGTCTCAAGGCTATGGTTATGTTGTAAGCTGGGATTGCATTCTCTTCTGATGTTCACTGGGGAAAATCTGCGTTCAAACTCCTATGAACTGTTTACAATTGAGGATATCAACATTTTGTTTGTTTTTCTGTTCTGGTATCAGCCCCCAGAAATAAAATCCTCCAGTATTGTCTTTTACTTCATCAAGCCAGCAGAGAGAAACAAACTGTCTCAGGCAGGATGAATCTAGTGACTTCATATAATTCAGTGAAGCACTTGTGGTCATGTCTATGAAATCACATACATCCCATTCCTTCTTTCTTTGTGGCTAGAAAAATGTGGTGAGTTGTGGATTTTCAGGCTAACAGAGGAAATGATGTAGCCACAGAAGGCAGGAGCACACAGTGAGCTTTATTCAGATGATCTTTTGATATGCTCATGAGGAGGAATCTCTCACAGCAGGGAACCTTCTAGACACAGGGCTTTAGACCAGCAACATAAGGGAGCCAGAGACAGGGAATTCCTAGAGGAATTGGGTTTGGGATAGGTGGACAGTCAGCTAATGTGTCTAGCCTACTATAAGGAAGAGAATGGTAGAGGGACTAACATACAATGAGAACTTCATTTCACTTACGAAACAACAGCTCGCATATTGTGCCCACTCTAAGGGCAAGAGACTCTATAGTGTGAACTCAAGAAGGTGGGGTCTTGGTAGAGGGATATCATCCTGAGAGTCTTGAGCCAGGTGTTCAAATAGGGTAGAGGAGGCTGCAGTCAAGAGCAGGGCATTCCTAGCCTTTGTGCTTGAATAGTGAAGACTGTGGGCAAGGTCAGTGGCTGCTGATCATCTCACTTGACTTCAGAGTTCTAAGAAGGGTCCTCAGGCCTAGGTCCAGAGCTTTGAGAAAACGCAGAGGTTCTAAAGAATCATGAGCAGAGCCAAAAACCCAGTAGCATCTTTAGAGGACTACTTGTCCATTTTATAGGCTATTCTGGAATATTCCTTTCTACCTATTTTTCTTTCAAAGTTCAAGAATCCCACTTTTTTTTTCCTTGTCAACTTTACACCAGTGAAAAATGGACATACAGGAAGATCCACTTCTCATTAGTTATTATGAGAGCAATGGAGGAAAGAAGGGGTCGACTACCTTGTGATGATTGGTTTTGTCTGCCCAATAAGCTTTCCCATCTCCTTCATTTTAGCATCCCATGCCCTTCACACCCAGCCTCAGTGTCCCAAGTCATAGCATCCCATTTCCCTCTACACACTGACTTAGGTGAGTTGCAGTAGTCTTGAACTTGCCTTTGCACTCATAGGCAACAATGATGAAAAATGCGATGGTGGAATGAGCAATGTCAATCTTGTATGAAACATGGAGGGTCCTGTGCAGCCATAGAGGAGGAGACCAAGAAGGGATAGGAGATGATGGTGACAGGGCAGAAGAGAAAGAAAGACAAGGAAGACAGAAAGCTAGAACACAGCCCTGATCTTGGAGTCCTACTTCCACATGGCTCTCTCTCCCATCTTCTGGAAGATTCTGTCATGTTTTCTATGTTCATGAACGAATACACTCTATTATCTCTCCTGTAATTTAGACTCAGATTTTTCTCACTTGTCATCAGAGGGGTCTTCACAAGTACTTTCTCCCTGCTTCAACATAGGCATCTATAAATGGGTTAATCAGAGAACTGATCCCCAAGTTTTGCTGCAGTGAGGAGAAAGCTCCTAATGCTGAATAACTGTTATTATTATTAATAATAATATTATCATTTTATAAGGACCTAGAGCTAGCTTTCTATTAGGCAACGTATGTGCATGTCTCTAATATTATGAAAGGTTCACCAGCAGGTGTGATTGATGTAATATAAAGTTGAATTAAAGAAATTTGTTCCTGACCCAGGCTTGAAAATCTTACAAGAGGCTACAGAGCAGGCCTTTCAACACATGCTTCCCTAGAGAACTCTGATGACCAGGCTGGATGTCACATGTCCAAGATGGAACTGTGTTTCACAAGGGCAGCTTGGGTGAATTATCTGAGTGAGAGCCCACTCTTTCTACATGCTATTTGTCTTGTCTGCCTGACAAGGCCTTACCATCTCAGAGGGAACAAAGAACATTTTTTTTTTGTCATGTCTAGAGGCCTCTTAGGGCTACATTGCTGAGAAAAGAAGTTGATAATGTGTTGCAATTTTACCAGATAATTAGAGCAGGCTCTCTCTATTCAACTGATTTTGAGAATGTTCCTCCAAGGAGAGCAAAATCCCCATCTTGGGCATTCCACGGGTCTTAAGGTGATTCTATTATTCTGTGCTGTTTTGAAGCATTGCTACTCCCTTCCCAGGTGAGCAGGACCGAGTAGCACATGGAGGTGTGACTGAGCGCCTTGCTCTTTGCAGATCTTATTCCGAAAATCAGAGGAAGAGAAAGTCATGTTTGCTGGTCCTTACCGATCATTACCCCAACTGATTCATTAGTTATTCCCTTAGCTTCAAAAATGTGTAAACATCTGAAGGCTCATCAATTTGCTCTACAAAGGTGTTTCTGTTAATGCTGGGCAGCTGATTCTTACTGGATTTCAGAACTGTGGTGGGTTTATCTTGAAATAGGCACTGAGAATATAGCTTATTTACAAAATAAAGTCTTTATAGTCTTTGCCTTATGTACATCCCAAATGTATAAGTTTGTGTGTGTGTGTGTGCGCATGCATGTGTGGAGGCCAGAGGATACCTTTGCCCATTGCTTTTCAGGCTGTCCACTTTGCTTATTTTTTAAAAATATTTTATTTTAATTATTTGTGTGTGTGTGTGTGTGTGTGTGTGTGTGTGTGTGTGTGTGTGAGTGTATGCTACATGTGTGCTGGTGCCTTTAGAGGCCAGAAATGGGTATTGAATCCCCTGGAGATGGAGTTGTAGGTAGTTGTAAGCAGCCAAGTTCAGGTCCTCTGGAAGGGCCTCAAGTGCTCTAACTGCTGAACCATCTACAACCCCACTTCCGTTATTTTTGACACTGGATCTCTCATTGTTCTGGGAACTCCCCAAGTAGCTTGGGATGGGTGGCAGGGATCCATCTGTCTCTGCTTCCAAGTTCTGGGATTACAAATGCATACCACACATGCTAGGCTTTTTAGCATGGGTTCTGGGGATCCAACTCGGTCCTCATGCTTACATGTAAGTACTTTACTGACTGGGCCACCTCCCCACTGCCCCCACACTTGTAATCTGATGTTAGTTAGTGATCACCAAGTACTCCCCTGAAACTGAAACTCAGTTAACAAATATATTTATTAATAAATATAGACTGTTATAGTAGGCCAGTGGAGTGACCTGTGGGGCCTGGTGAGAGTACTGAGACCTGGGACAGCCAACACTGTCTGGTGGGAGGCCTGTAGGCCTCCTGAGGCCTGAGCCGACCAGTGGGTCCATATAATAAATATCTCAAGACCTTTTAATGTTTCAACACTTAGGCCTTAGCTGGAGAAAATCTCAATTAGCTTATATAAGTCAACCTGACCACCTAATCCCAACCAGTCATGTGAATGGCTGTACTTTCCAGAGCTCTCAAGACTCATCTGTCTGGTTCCATGTCTCCTGGCAGAAAGAGAGCTTCCTCTATATCTTCCCAGGGTCCCTTTCTTTCTCCCTGAAGTCCCACCTTCCTATACTCTTTCTGCCAGCTAATTGGTCATCAGCAATTTTTATTATCCAATCAGAGAATGCCTCACACAGGACGTTAACCAGATCTCAATGGATTGAAATCAGCTTTTGAAAACTATGCATAAGACCTTCCTCCAAAATCTCCCCCTTTCAGTCCAATAAAAGGCTCTTTTTCTTATAACAATAAATACAATACAATACAGTAAGAACAATTAGGAAACAATTATGAAAACATTCCCAATGTCTAGTACTTATATATTTGGCAATTAGGAAGAATATTCTATTATATATCTATCTGGATGAGTTTAAATTCTATACCTAACTCAAGTTCCATCCTAAAATGTATTATCAACTTAAAAGGATCTTCTTAGACCTAAAACATCCTTTTAATTCCTAAACAACTTAAAACTTCTGTGAGACTATAACTATGTTGTCTTCAATCCTATCAGAAACCTGAGAAGGATAAATATATCCGAATAAACAGGAAAAGTAGAGCAAGCAGTTTCCAAAACTATGAAATGACAGACAACTGGCTGCCTGGACAGTCCTAGTTTCTATAACATTGGAGCATCATCTTCAGTCTTCTGGCCAAGCATATCTGACAGACTGAATTGTGCAGCATGAAATAAGAAGGATTTTACCATTCTGTCTTTGCAGAATCAGGCCATCAATTTACCTGCATTTAAGCTTTGGTCCATTTTGGACTGTGTATATTCTGTTGAGAGAGCAGGGGCGTTTCTGCCCAGTAGGTGTCATTTCCTGATGGAGATTTTTTTGATGCTCATTATCTCCTTCCAAGTGCAATGGAAACTGTCAGGAGTCAACTGTCTCAAGTCAAAGAATTTTTAAAATAATAAAAACATCTCTAAATGACACATTCTACAGATCTCTTGAGGTTTTTGAAGACCATCTGTCCATCTCCATATATTTGAATAAGCAAATGTTGCTTGCATCTAGTAACTTAATATCTTATTAACTTAGAAAACATCTGTGATTAGCTACACTAATACCTAATAAAATCATAAGTTTGAATAACTGTTAACTTGCATTTCTTAATTATCCTGATGAGTTTGTGATAGTTGCTGTCAAAAAGGACTAAAACTCCATGTTGCATTTTAAAGAATTATATAGGTACAATACCTAGCCAAAATACAACCTTAATTTTGTATCAATATACAATGATCTATACCAATGTAATCAAATATAACCTGAATTTTGTATTAATAACAAAAGATCTATAGGAGTAGATTCAATAATCTACCCCTTTTTCTCTATCATTCCTATATCATGTCTATGTCCCTCCTGTTTTCTTTTCAAGTCTTCTTGCCCTACATAGAAGAGAAAGAAGGATATAGAAAGGAAAAAGAAAGAAGTCCCTGAGTCTAACCTCCTATACTTTGCTTAACAAGACAATTTAACAACTTGTAACCAATCCCCCCTAAACAAAAACATCTAAAACCCATCAAATGACCAAAGAATCGCCCACCCTACCTTTTGGGAATGGGGCATTGCTCTCTTAAAATTGCTTCCTGTTGAATTGGGACATAGAAAACCTGTTTGGGGGCCCAAATAAAATAGAACATTTGTTGTCCAGTCTATGTGTGCTCAGCAATTTGAATGTTCTGAGCAGTTCATAGTCTGAAGCTGAATTTTGGGTGGGAAAGTTCAGGGCTTTACTGAAGTCCTGGTTGGAAGAGTCTGTGAGTCTCAATCATCTGGGCTACTTGTCTTGTCTTCTTTGGTGTCTGGTCCCTGTTTCTTCAGAAGTTCCAGTTATCTAGTGATCTCCAGACTCCTTAGTTGGATTCTTTTATTCTCCTAGAAAGATAAGAACAGAACCCTGCCCTAATCCTAGCTCGGGGGTGTTCTTTTTGGCAGGTAATATCTTTTCTAGGGCAAATTTTTTTTGGGCAATAGAAAAAGTATTATCTTTCAACTGAGATTGTTATGAAAATATCTGTAAAATTTGAAACTAAATATATATTTAAGTGTCTATAAAACAAAATAACCTTAAATTTCTATTAATATCTATTAATATAAGCAAAATAACCTTAAAATTTTAATAATAAAGAAGGAGGCAAAGAATAGAGTGAGAGAAAGAAGAGAATCCCTGAACCCATATCATATATCCATTCATCCTAGAAAACAGCAAACAATCATGACACATAACATATCACACAACAAAAAATTTCCACCCGACCTCATGGTAATGAAGGTGTAAATATAAAAAATTGAGATATTGGCCAGTTCCCAAGATAGCTAACTATAGCTTTTGTTGTTCCGTCTCTGCAGGATTGGCCATTTTGGCCTAGCCTTTTTGAAATTGATTTGCATGCAAATTTTTGAGAAAAATAGTTATTGAGGCAATCTGTTAGGCTGGATCACCTGGCCTATTTGTCTTGTAGTTATTGTTATTCAGTCTTTGGCTCTAAGAATTAATTTCTGCTCTAAGTTTGGGCAGGAGAAAGGCATTATATCAACTTTGTAAGTCCATTTGAAGCATAAACTCCAACCATGCTAAATGAAAAAATGGAATATCATGAACACCAAACAATCAATAAGATACTCTTATGATGTGAAGACATTCATATCTCAGCTCATAGGAGGTTCTCCCTGGTCAGACCTAATCTTTATAAGTTTTGTTGGTAATCACATTTTTTTTTCATTCCCTGTAGACACATAGGCATAACCACATCCCCATCTTTAAACTATTGCAGGTTTCCACTCTAAAGTCAAAACATCCTTATAATATATTGGTTGATTTAGTTCCTCAGTTTTTTCTATAACCCAATGTCTTTCAGCTGCAGTGGTACCTTTTTCACCAACATTTAGGAAATTCAGTGTTAGCAAAGCATTGTGTAATCTATCTCTGGGATTCTTTAATTTCCCCTTTTGTTTAATAAGCATCTCTTTTAAGGTGCGATTAGCTCTTTCTACAATTGCTTGTCTTGTAGGATTGTGTGGTATACCAGTAATATGCTTTATAGTATAATATGCAAACAATTGCTTCAATTTATTAGATATGTATGCAGGAGCATTATCAGTCTTAATTTGTGCAGCTGTTCCCATAAATGCCATTATTTCCAATAAATGTGTAATAACACAATCAACTTTTTCAGAACTTAAAGCAGTTTCATATTCAAATCCCGAGTATGTATTAATGGTATGATATATGAACCTTTGTTTTCCACATTCTGCAAAATGAAACACATCCATTTGCCAAATTTCATTCTTTTTAGTGCTCCTAGGTTTACTATCAGCAGATAATGGAGTTTGGTTATACATTGTTGCCAAGTGACAGAGAATTTTTTCTTTAAACCTGAGCTGTTAACATGGTGTTTCTCATGAAATTTTGAGGCTTCTAACACATTTCCTATTAGTAGTTGGTCAATCTCCTCATTGCCTTGTGCCAATGAACCTGGCAAACCTGTACTAGACTGAATATGAATAATATATAATGGATTGTTTCTATTTCTGATAACCTGTTGCAATTGCATAAATAATGAAGTTAATTCCATATTATCAGGGATAAATTCAGCAGTTTCCATATACAAAACAACTCTTTCAGCATTTAGAGAGTCAGTAATTCTATTAAGAGACTTGGAAAAATCTAATAACAGTATAAGTATTGCATAATATTCTGCTTTTTGAACTGAGGATATAAGCTTTTGATTACCTTGCTGATTTTGTCTGTCTTATAACCTACCATTCCCTGTTTTTTTTGCATCTGTATGGAATGTTGGTGCATCAGGAATTGGGATTCCCTTTACAATACATGAAAGAATTCAATTAGTTCTTTTTATAAATTGTATACATCTGCTTTTTGGATTTTTTTTTAAACTAATTTCTCCCAGATAGTTACTGCAAGCTCTTTGCCAATCTTCATTGATTACCTACAATGACATAGTCTCAGCATTAGTAAGTGACTCTACTATTTTGGCCAGGTCCATTCCTGATATCTGACATAGTCTTATTCTACTTTTTCCAATTAATTCAGATAGCTTTTCTATGTATGTCTTTAATTTTTTTTTTTACTTTGTTTAGGTAGTAAGAAGATCCATTCTATAATGAGTCCTGTAGGAGAATGATTTGAGGGTACAATGACCAAAATACAATCAAGTTAAGATCAATTTAATCTATATTTGCATCTTGCTATCTTTGCTCTACTAGCATTAACTCCTTTTCTGCTTCAGCAGTTAAACATCTTGGACTGTTTGGATTTGAATCCTCTTGTAATGTTTGAAACAAATTACTTAACTCATAAGTACTTAATCCAAGTGTAGGCCTCAACCAGTTATTATCTCCCATTAATTTTGAAAATCATTAAGAGTTTTCAGTTGATCTCTATGGATCTGTACCTTTTGTGGTCTTATTCTTTATTGACATATTTTATAACACAAATAGATAATAGAATCTCCCATTTGTATTTGTTCAGGAGCAATTTTTAACCCCCCATATTGGAAGAATTCTTTGCGTTTCCTTAAATAAATTCTCTAAAGTACCTACATCAGAATCAGCCAACAAAATATCATCAATATAATGATAAATAAATAGATTGAGGAAATTACTTACAAATTATTTCTAATGGTTTTTGTATAAAATATTGACACAGAGTTGAACTATTCAACATGCCCTGTGGAAGCACATTACAGTGATGCCTCTTGATTGGGCTACTGTTATTAAAAGTAGGTACAGAGAAAACAAACCTTTCCCTATCATTCTTATGCAATGGCATTTTGAAAAGGCAATCTTTTAAATAAATTATTATTATAGGCCATGACTTTGGTAGTAAAGAAGTTAAAGGTTTACCAGGCTGCAAAGACCCATAGGTTGAATTACTCTATTCACAGCTCTTAAATCTATTACCATTCTCCATTTTTCTGATTTTTTTTTTTTACAACAAACAGGAGAATTCCATGGGCTAATAGACTCCTCTATATGACAAGCCTCCAGCTGTTCTTTTACCAATTGTTCAAAAGCCTCCAATTTTTCCTTTGTTATGGGCTACTGCTCTTGCCATGCAGGTTTATTTGATAGTAGGAGTGTTGAAATTTCTGCAGTAGCCCTTACTATAAATTTGGAAACTCAATCCTTGTAGTGTCCTGCATTTCCACACTGGACACAGCTTGTGATTGTTGTTGAGTACCCATATCAATACATTCCCAGAAGCATCAATGATTTCATCATATGTTGTTTTTGGGATTGCAGGAATATTAATTTGAGTACCCCACGACTGTAAAAGACCCCTTCCTCATAAATTTATGGGTACATCAGCCACATAAGGTCTCAACTTCCCTGTTTGCCCTTCTGGTCCAATACAGTTAATCTACCGTACACTTTGTTGTACTTTTGATAACTTACCAATTCCTATAAACTGTGTTATGGACCTTGTTAAGTGCCCATTTTGAATTCCAAGAGCCCTGGGAAAGGATACTCCTGTCTCAAACAATCCTTTTATTTCAATACCATTCATTTGTACTTTTAGTTTTGGATTCTTATCATTCACTATTGTTTGCCAAAATACATGTTTTCCAGTACTCCCAAATGCTCCTGTTCCTTTTGGATCTACAATCCCAGGACCAGTGTTTACCATTTCCACAGCAACTACAAAATACCGGAAGCCTGAATATTCCTTTGTTACTAGACACCATTCATTCCCTTTTATGACCATGTTCTGAAGAGTCAAGGCACCTGTTCATTTTGACCTCTGAAATCAGTTCGAGCTCTGGAGGTTTCAGTTGTACAATATCTTTGAAATGAACAAGTTCACGACATTTAATGTGCCAATTAAGACCCCTAGCAACAGCTAATGCTATATTAGCCTGATGCTCCTGAAAACCAATATCACTTGTTTCTCTTATCTACTCATCTACTGGGGCTCCTCAAGCTTTCAATGGTCTAATTGCTCTTTGACATTCAGCATTTACATTTTCAAATGCCAAGGTGCTCATCAACTCCTGTCTGATACCAGGTTTGGAGACAGTTTTCTACAGAACTGAAGTCAACTTCCCTAAAAAGACTGAGAAGGTTTACTCAGGACATTTTATTATCTTAGTAAGTGAAGTAGATCTTTTCCCAGCCTCAGTAACCATATCTCAAGCTCTTACAGCTGCAACATGATGTTGGTCTATCACAACATCTTCCAATTGAATCTTTTCCCGTATGTCAGCATAATGTCCCCCATCAAGCATTTGGTCTTTTATAACATTTATTCCCCTTGTGGTTGTTCTGTTGTTCTATTTTCATAGCTTCAAAGCTCCACCATACCATGACAACCATTGTAATTGCTGACTATCTTTTAGTACAACTGACATCAATTCCTTCCAATCTTGGGGAATAACTCTATTTTGTATAGCCCAATTACTTAACATTTGCTTAATGAATGATGACTGCATTCCATAAAAAATAATAGACTCTTTAAATCCAACATATCTATTGGACACCATGTTAACTCCTGATTAGCTTGATGGTCATTATTAACAGGTCTAAATTAAAACATAACTGGAAAAGCTGATGGTGACTGTGCAGTACCAACAGCTCCTCTGGGGGCACACTTGGTTGCCCATTAACACTTTTACCTGCCTGGTCTTCTACTGTGTGCAATGGCTGTGGAGACCTAGCTAGGAAAGAACGTGGCATATTCCCAGTTTCAGAAACCTGCCCTGGCTGATTTTTCTTCTTAAGCTCCTCAATTTGAATTTTCATAGTTTCTAATTGTGAGTCTATAGCAAGCTTCTTCCTTATGATAAACCAATAAAAGAGAAAAAAGCAAACAATACAAAATATCTAGTCTGATTGAAAAACAGGATGTAACTCAGCCACAACCGTTGCCATTTTGTTGAGAATCTGTTTAGTTTCAAAACCTTTACTTTCTTCTACAGTTTTGAAAGTCAAGTTACCCATAATGTCTTACTGACATTAAGCACCACATGAAACCGAAACTTTGTTAACAAAAATATTTATTAATAACTTAGACTGTTATATTAGGCTGGTGGAGTGACCGGTGGGTGTAACAGTAAATTTTTATTTATCATACATATATTTATTAATACTTAACAATTACCTAACAATTGTCTACAAAATTCCTAATTCCTAAACCCAAACCCTAACTCTGAAACCTAACACCTAAAACTTCTTAGTATCTATAATACAAACATTTAACATTAACCTAAGTTTTCTCAAAAGGATATTTTTCTCTGAGCGTGGGTCCTGATGGATGGCTGGTCTTCATACAATTTTCCCGTTTTAAAGTCTCTTAAAATCTCTGAATTTCGTTGTTGCCTTTGTGGTCTTAAGACCAATTAACATATGGAAGTTTCCCAGGTGGCTCACCTATTCAGATGCTTATGGCCTGTAAAGGCCCTAAGTCCCAGAGCTCCACGCCTAAGCACTCCCGAATCTCAGGGACAATCCATCTCTTCTCCAGACCTGAAATGGGTGAATATCAGAGGGTGAAACTTTCTGATGAGATTATGATTCGTGTTTTTTCACCAGTCGAGGAAAATGTTGTTGAGTGAGTCAGGAACAGGAGAGAGAGCAAGTCCAATGTCCACATGAATCCTGCCTTATATATCTTCACCTGTCAGCAGAAGCTTTTGTGTACTTTTCCAGTTATGCCCCTGGGCTCAGTCTTTTTCATGAAAGCTTTCTGCAGAGAGGCATGAATTCACAGGCCATCCACAGATGCGGGCAGGTGCCTCAGGTCATCTCATTCAGATGCTTTTTGCAGAGAGACGGAAATGACAGCAGACCTCCAGAGGGTGGGCACCTCAGGGGGCATGTCCTGCCCCTAGCCCTAAGATCAAAGAGGTCCTCATCCTTGTCGAGTTCCCAAGGATGTGTAAGTCTTTTATCTTAAAGTCCGGCCTTATTCCAAGTTCCCTATGCTATTGTATGCTAACACTAAACCTACCACAGGTGGGGCCTGGCAGGCCTGGCTCACCTTGGCTGGAGGCCTGAGACCTAGGGCAACCAGCGGGCTCATATAATAAATCTCCCAAGTCCTTTTAATATTTCAATGCTTAGGCCTTAGCTGGAGAGACTCTCAACTAGTCCATATAAGTTAACCTGACCACCTAATCCCAACCAGCCATGTGGCTTGCTGTACCTTCAGAGCTCTCACACACACACATCTGTCCATGTCCTTGTCCCTTGTGGAAAGAGAGCTTCCTCTGTATTTTTCTAAGGTTCCTTTCTTCCTCCCAGGAAGTTCTGCCTTCCTATACTCATTCTGCCCTGTTAATTGGCCATCAGCAACTTTTATTATCCAATCAAAGAATGGCTGGGATAGGGTGTTAACCAGATCTTAGAGCATTGAAATCAGTTTTTGAAAATCATACATAAGACCTTCCTGCAATGTTCTGGGATTACAAATGCATACCACACATTCTAGGCTTTTTAGCATGGGTTCTGAGGATCTAACTCAGTCCTCATGATTGCATGCAATCATGAGCCACCTCTACACTGCCCCCACACTTGTAATCTGATGTTAGTTAGTGATCAGTAAGTGGCTCCCGAATGACTACCTGGCTTGTAGATGCTGTCAGCTATTAATGAGGAAAAAGCCACATTTTATATGAAGGATCCCAGCTAGCCTGTTTTACACTGAACAGTGTCATGCCCCAACTCATGTCCATTCACAGCTTAAAGTGTGAGTTTATTTGGAAACAGTTTTTGCTGTCATTGTCGAGTTTATACATAGCTGAATGGGTCCTCGTCCAAACACTGACGCTCTCATGAGAAGAGACACAGGTGCATATCACCACATAAGATGATGGAGAGAGAGGGGAGCAAAGCTTCTACAACTGAGGGAGAACACAGTCTTCACACCTACCTGGCACTAGAGTAAGTGTGGAGCAGGATATCTCTGAGCATCAGGAAGTGAGAAAAACTGTTGCATCTTAGTTTTGAACTGAGCAAGCACACCTCAAGAGAAGTATCACTTGGTTTGTTGTGCATTGTTATGGCAATCCTAGGAAACAAGTACATTCTTCAAATAGGCACACTCCCTTTGGAAAGGTCGTTTTTGGAAGCACAGGGTCTTTAAGGTAGAAGTTAACAAAAATAAGAGGTGCAGAATTTGTCCAGATGAAACCTCATGTGCAACTACCAACTTAATATGCATATTCCTGGGCTGAAGTCTAGTCTGATCTTAATCAGATGGATGATGCCACCAAGCCAGACACAAAAGTTTGCCTCAAATTGGCCTATGTGGGTCTGAACTTGGGGTTATTCCTTCCTGGGAAATAGGTTGTGTTAGTCAGCTGTCTGGTACTATAACAAATACCTGAAGGAAATCAGCTTGTAATTGAGAATACTTGCTAATGGTCTTGGAGGCATTGTTTCATGGCCCCATTGCTTTTGGCTTGTGATGGGGTGGTATACATCATGATGGGGAACAACACAGGAGCAAAGGGGCTCACCTCACAGTGAGGTGCAAAAAAGAAGGGAAGGAAGGCCCTGGGCCCCAGTATCTCCTCCAAGGACATTACCAATGATTTGAAGAGCTCTCATAGGGTCCTACCTCTTAAAGGATCCACACCTTCCCAAGAGTGCCATGATCAGTGGCCACCAAAATTTTAATACCTGGGCCTTGGGGGACATTTTTCTCAGCCATAGCAAAGGATGAGGGTACTAACCTTCAGTATGTACCAGGATTAGACAGATGAGGCAAATGGGCAAGCAGGGAAGAGAGCCTGGAGAACCTGCAAGGAGTTTCCTTCTTCTGATGGCTGCTGTGTGGGATGGTGAACCCAGAAAGGTAGATATTTTTTTTAACTGTTTATTACTTCAGTTTACATTGTAAGGCTGTAAAAAATAATAAATACCATTACCCCTCCCTTGGAAGGCCTTCTCCTCCTTTCATGAGAACCTGACCTCATGACCCCTGGAGACATTCCACAGAACTTGGTCCCCAGGACTATCTAAATTTACATAGCTGACTGGATTGCTCCCACTACCCTATCCCCACCTGCATTATCACCTAGCATCCCCCTTGTTTCCCTTATCCCCATTCCCCTATCCCCACCTGCGTTATCACCTAGCATTCCCCTTTGTTCCCTTATCCCCACCTGCAGCTATCACCTAGTGGGCTAAAAGTTACTCCTTTATGTACCCACCTGTTTGCAGCTTGTGTGCTTAAAAACTGCCTGAAAACTGTTTTTGTTCGTTCACTCCTCCCCGAAGGCAGTTGAACCCCAGCACATCGGCTTAATAAACCTCTTGCATGTTGCAATGAATCTCAGTCTCTGGTGGTCTCTGGGCGTCAGGACCTCAGGGGACCTCCAGGGTCCAACAACATCTCCATCATAGTCTCCTCCCTCTACCACTCCTGGGCCCACTCTCTACCCCTCCAACCCCCTCCCCCTTCTCCCACCTATACTGTTCCTATGGTGTGGGGTGCCCTACATATCAGCCCCCTTCAGTTCAGCAGCCATATCAGGGCTAAGAGCTTCCTATTACAATGGGGGCCTACATGGCAGGTCCACTAGGGCAAAGTATCCCATTAACAAGTAACAAAGTCTATGTTCCTGTTCTTGTCAGTCTGTTGGTTGTAGGATAGTTATCCTGTGCTATATGGCTAAAATCCACTATAAGTGAATAGATGCCATGTGCATCAGAAAGGTAGATCTTATGAGAAGCCAGAGAATTGTATTTTTATTTAAAAAATTCAAATTTACTTTTGTTGTTAATTTTGTGTGTATGTCAAAGTGTGAGTGTGTGCACCTGAGTGCAGGCACCTGTGGAGGTCAGGGGCATCTGAACACCTGAGGCTGGAGGCCTAGGCAGCTGTGGGCCACCTGAGGTGCATTTTGGGACTGGAACCCAGGACCTTCACAGTAACAGTACTTGGTCTTAACCATGGAACCATCTCTCCAGCTCCCGTATTTGTATTTAAAGCTATGTCTTTAAAA
Source organism: Lophiomys imhausi (assembly GCA_907164525.1). Lineage (NCBI taxonomy): Eukaryota > Metazoa > Chordata > Mammalia > Rodentia > Muridae > Lophiomys > Lophiomys imhausi. The sequence continues at coordinate 2,857,902 of CAJQZJ010033039.1, read as the reverse complement.
ATGAGAGCAAATCAAACATTTTTAAAGGCATCCCAAGACCCTTTCACATATACCACAACAACAACAACATAAATCCAGAAGAAAAATGAGAAATCCTGAATTTGCTCAGACTTTATCCATTTGCTATGACAGGAATGACAAGAATGTTCAGCTCAGTAGGCTTATGGGAGCAGCTGCCCTATCTGTCTGTCCTCACCATCCTTCTATTCTTAGGCACATTCAGCTATTTGTTGGCTGCTCCATGGTATTAAGGGGAAGTAGATGAGAAAGAGTTGAGAGAGAGAGAGAGAGAGAACATAGTGAGAATAGCAGGGTTACAGGGAGAATGAGTAGCTGGGGGGTGGGGAGGAAGCACATGGCCTGGGGGGAGTTTAGGGTGGAGGAGGTAAGAAGGGACAGGAACCTCCTTTAGACTTTGAAGCACTTAACAGGAACCTATTATACCAAGGGAGCCTGGAGGACAGCATGGGCTTTGATATGCTAACAGATACCACAGGTATCAAGCCATATGTTCCCTCTGTGAGGGAAATGACTTCCTTTGTTTCACAAGTTCCTGAGGAATGCTGGCTTTTATCTAACTACAGAAATCCTCCTATGTTACACATGGAGCTCATCTCTGAATATTTGGACTGCCTTTTAGTGTTTGGGGAATCAGAGTTTCCTTTGGACTGAACAGTTGGGAAGGAAGGAGAGGGTGGGGGGATGTCAAGCAGAATTATTTTAAAACCCAAGTATTTATTTTGTTGAACAAACACGTATGCACTACCCTGTAAGTGACTACTTGTTCAAAGCACAAGTAACCACTCACCATAAATAAGGAGGTCCCAAATGTTAATCTCATGTGTTTGTACATTTGGTGCCCAGATAGGGACACTGTTTTGAATCATTTATGATATCTTATATTGCTGTTGGATGTAAGACACTATGGGTGAACTTTGGAGGCTATACCTGCCCCCATTCTGGCCTGACTCCTCTATTGATACAAAAATAAGGTTAACTTATTTTTCATGGGTATATAATTTTATATTTTGATACACATGTATGTATTCAACTCATAAGGTATTGTGCCTATACAACTCGTTTACAAGTATAGGTTTACTTCCAATCTTTTTATGGGTTGCTATTGCAATCTATTCAGGAGTCTGGGTAATACAGGTTGATAGCTGTCCAGTCAAGCTCCTGGTCATCTCAAATACTAGTCCTAATTTATCACAAAATATACTTCCTAGGTTAAACAGATAGCAAATGGTTAAAAATATACAGTTTGCTTGTTCAAAGATAAATGATAGATAGATTTATAAATAAATCAAATAGATGTCTTCAAAACCCTTGGAGGCATGAAGAAATGGCATATAAAGATGTTTTTATTATTTTAAGAATTGTTTGACTTAAGACAGTCAGCTCCTGACAGCTCCCATTTGACTTGGAAGGAGACAATGAGCATCAAAAAGAAATCTCCATCAGGAGATAATTCCAACTGGGCAAAATTATCCCTGCTCTCTCAACAGACTATATACAGTCCAAAGATGGACCAGAGCTTAAATGTAGGTAAGTCAATGCCTGATTTTGCAGAGACAGAATGGAAAAATCCTTCTTATTTCCTGCTGCACAATTTAGTCTGTGAGATATGCTTGGCCAGGAGGCTGAAGATGATGCTCCAATGGTATCGAGAGATATTTGGGACTCTCTAGGCAGCAAACTATCATTTTTTTTCTTTTTGGAAGTTCCTCTACTATGCTTCCCACTCACTTAAATAATAACTTTATCCCTTCTTATGTCTTTGACAGGCTTGAAGACATAATAGATGTAAAATTTCAATTGAATTTGAGTTGTTTAGGATTTAAAAGGATGTTTTCAAGTCTAAATAAAATCTTTAGGTTTATAAATATAGGATATGATAGAAAATATTTAGGTTCAGAACTTTAGACACACATAGATTTTTTTTTCTTCTTCAAGATTGCCTGATACTGTAAGGCTGTAACCCCTCCCTAGGAAGGCCTTCTCCTCCTTTCATGAGAACCTGACCTCAGGACCCCTGGGGACATTCCACAGAACTTGGTCCCCGGTAGGAAATATCTAACTAAAAGATAATGGTCCCATTCTAGCAAGCTAAAGGTTGAGTTTACATAGCTTCCCTTTTGTTTCCCTTATCCCCACTTCCCTATCCCCACCTGTGGTTGTCATCTAGTGGGCTAAAAGTTAACTACACATTGTATCCTTTATGTGCCCACCTGTTCACGGCTTTTGTGCTTAAAAGCTACCTGACAATGGTTATTGGGGTTCAGCCTTTCCCAAAGGCTGTTGAACCCCGGCGTGTCAGCTTAATAAAAATCCTCTTGCATTTTGCAGCGAACCTCAGTCTCTGGTGGTCTCTGGTTGTCAGGACCTCGGTGGACCACCAGGGTCCAACAATACAAATAGGCTAAACATTATATGTGTAACTTTTATATATGGTTTTCTTGATTGTTTAATATTTGTTCTTACTGTTTCTACTACGAGTTAAAAATTTAGCCTTTTTTTTTTAGATAAAAGGAGGGAATTGATGTAGTGATGTTATGCATTCTAAATGTTAATTAATTGGTCTTGCTTGCTGTCTGTTACTTACATTGTCTCTGATTGGTTGAATAAATGGTGAGGGCTGAGATTGGGCAAAGACAGAGGTAGGCAGGACTAAGGTGCGTGGGCTTCAGAAGCCTAGAGTAGCCAGAAGAAGAAGCCTCCAGTAGATAGGTAGAAGAAGCCTCAAAGAAAAGCAGCAAAGAGCAGGAAAAGAGGACACATGCCATGGTTTAGAGAAAAGAACGTCATTCCATGGGCCTGGAACATGGGCCTAGTGTGGAGCAGTCCAGGGGACGTATGAATATATGGGGTCATATTTGGGTAATAGAATCAAGAGATAGCTTAGATGGGCTAAGATTGCTCAATCCAGGGAAAGTTTTGTTAAAATCCATATGTTGTCTGTGTGCTCATTTATAATGGTGTGTTAAGGATTAACAGCCACCAATCAACTAACAATAATATAAATACTGTTAAGCAATTTAATTAATTATTTCTACACTTCTCTGTTTCCTATTTGCCTCTAATGTGTGAATGAAGGGAATGGAAAATTATTAAAAGACCCCTAAGTCGGCAGTAAAGCCAGGCCAGCCGCCAGGTTCCAGGAACTTAGCTGACCATAAAAAGGGTGGAACCAAGAATGTAGGTCATACGGGTCACAGGCCCCCAGGGTTTCAGGAACTGGCTGACCACAAAGTAGATAGTGAAATAAAATTAGGTTCATTCCTGAGAAAAACAAGTATAGGGTGTGTTTCCTGCTAATTAACTAAAGTTGGTACTTTCCACTTGTGATTTCCCCCACCCCCTTAATCTGTGGTGCTCCACTATAAAATCTTTACTCTCGGACAACTGGGGGTCGCTGCTCCTCTACCTCTGCATGGGATATGAGTTGCGCCCTCAGTGCACTGAGGCTCCCCCCCCCAAATAAACCTCTTGCGATTGCATCAAGATGGTCTCTTGCGAGTTTTTGGGCGGCCGTGATATCCCGAGCGTCAGGTGAGGAACTTCCCTCCCTGGGGTCTTTCATGAACAGCTGCCTCACGTGCGTGGGGACATGTTACAGGTGCATCAGTGGCAGCCTGAGAGGTTACACATCTTATGTAGTACTGTGCAGGTAATAAGAAATGGAGAAAGAATTCAACCCAGGAAATCAATCATTCTAAGTCAATTACCTTGACAAAAAAAGCAGGAAAGGACTTGTGTACTGTTAAACAGAGTTGTCTTCAAAATGGAGTAAGAAATGAATGCCACAAAACCCGATTCTGCCCACATTTAAACCTGGAAAAGTTGAGGAAGGATCTAGCCTTCTCTCTTTCATGTAACAGCAGCCCTGGCCCTGTGAAGCCCCAACTGCATGGTTTTGTGATTATTGTAGATGGGTGCTAACGTTGGAGAACACAAAGGAATGAGGTATTAGCATCTCCAAAAAAGATAATTAGACCCAGAGAGATGATTTTAAAGACTGCCTTTAAAAGGGGGTTGGGGGTGGGGTTGGGCAGACACAGCTGAATGCATTTTCAGTCTTCAAAAGCATTCTTAGTGATTGATTGACAAAGCTGGGGAGGGGGTGAGGATAAAAGGAATGTAAGTATCTCAGTCTCACCTAGAAAGTTTCATGTGGTGAACCTGTTCTCTCTCTCTCTCCCTCTCTCTCTCTCTCTCTCTCTCTCTCTCTCTGATCCAGATGGTGTGATCAAAATATAGCTGAAACTTACTGGGTTTGGGCAATGGTGGACCCATATTGGGTTGGTGGGTGTTACTGTAACAGGTTAATAGGAGAACCAACCTTGGATTTTTCAAACTCAAGAGTTTGTGTATGTGTGCATGTACGTGTGTGTCTCAGAGGTATGGGGGAATGTGGACTCAGCAAGGGTCTCTGGGGACAGTAGGCCCCTGGGTGGGGAAGACCGATTATAGAGTCTGATAAGTTCTCACTTTTCAGTTAGGGTTTTCTTGACAGAAATGACATTGGAATAGCATAAGGGTGAGCCAGGAGGACAGACACTGGAGTGGCCTCTGTCTGTGGCCACTGAGCTGGAAATTCTTGTCACCCACGCCATGGCAAATGGGTGAAGTCTGAGATTTCTCACTTTTCCTTTGGATTTTGCATGTGTGAAAGGACCATGGGGTGACTCTAAAAAGCTTTAATTTGCTCTCATTATTTTTAAGGGGTGGTTTTAAATACAGATATGGGGGCTGGAGAGATGACTCAATGTTTAAGAGCTGGTTTTGCTCTTTCGAAGGACTTGAGATAGATTCTCAGCTTGAGAATGGTTTTCATGTATAGTGGGGAGAGATAGGTAGGTTTAGTTTCCTTAGACTGGTGGGACTCTGCTGGAGGACGGTCTTATGCTCTGTGTATTCAGATGCTGATTTCTGTGCCCTAAGATCTGGTTACTGTCTGGACACAGGCATTTTCAGGAATGGTTAACCACCTTCTGTATCAATGTGATGTAAAGAATGCTCCAATTATCTCTGGTTAAGAAAAGGCTGGTCAGCCTGTACCTGGGCAGAGAGAGGATAGGAAGGCAGGACTTACATGATGTGTCTTGAGTGATAGGTCTTGAAAGAGACCATGAGGAGAAGGAGAAAGAAGAGAGAGGAGGAAGGAGCTCGAGATTAGATAGGATGGACCAGCAGCTTGTGGCCAAGAGGAGCTTGTCTTGAGGACAGGCTGATGGGGCAGAAGTTGCCTGGGAGTCACCAGACTGGCAAGTGATGGATGTTTATGTGACTAGAATAGCTCAAAACCTGCCCAGCATAGTGCCTACAGCCTATTAATTAAGTAGTGTTTCTGTGTTGTTTATTTGGAAGCTAATGCTGGCAAAAGTGGGGTAGATGCCCCTAATAGATTAAAGAGTAAATAAGGGTGAACCAATCCCCCAACAAATATACCTATTTTCAATAGGACTCACAAGAAGGAAAAACCTAGTGGGAAGGAATGTGGCAGGAGACACAAATGCCATGGGTTAAGTTAATCACTGACTGTATCAGCAATGGAGTGTGGACTCTGGGACTCAATAAGACATGACACTGAAGCCTTGGAGCAGCCAGAGATACTCTGGAAGTCTTATGGAGAAGGAACTAGGATCTACACCTCTGGACTAAGGGAGAAATCTAGAGCATATTTTTGTTGGTTCAGGGGTTAGAAGTACATACATGTCACATGTACTGTATCTTCCTATCCTGCACAAATGGCAGACATGACTAATCAATTGCAACTCTCCTATGAACTTGGAGGGATAACCTCTACCAGTGGACCTGCTCTTTTTAAGACCTCATCTGTTTCTTCTTCCTGGTTGCTGCCACATTAGAGGCAAGCTATATAACATATCAGTTAAGTTTCTGGTGTCAGGCTTCTTGGTTTGAATGTTAGTTGTTGAGTAGCCACACCAAGTCCCAGTTTCTACATCTGTGAAGTGAGAGTAGTGCTGGCATCTTGCGGTCATGTGATGGTTCTGCATGGGTGCCTGTGTGTGCATGTGTGTGCGAGAATGGTTGCTCTTGCTGGAAATATCTCTTCCTTCTTTCTTGGGTAAGGGACTAACAGGTTAGAGGCATTTTTGTTTTATGGATCTTTAAGGCACAGTAATTAAGACTTGAAACATAGATTTGGCTCTTACACTACTCCCTTGAGTTGTACCCTGAGTCCAACCCCTGACTCTGTGGTGAATATCTGTTTGTATTGGGATCTAATAACCATCAGCTTAATGGCACACACATGGAAATGTATGTATCTAAGGCATTAATGATGCAAGAGCCAACAGTAATTAGCAGAAATGGAAGGGTCAAAATCTCTGTAATGTCTGACATCAGAGTTACTATCTAGGAAGAGCCCAAAATGAGAATAGGGACCAGTCATTTATTTATTCCATCTCAGGTCCCATTTATTGCAATTATTTTTAGTAAAGCCAGATTATCTCTAGTGATTCCTGAGTGGTTTGTATAGAAACAACATTTTTCTCTTAAAACCACAAATGCTTCCTGTTCCTCGTAAAGCCTATCAAGTGTCCTATCATATTGCAGAGTTATTTCAGCTAATGAGTCCACCTGTTGATAGATCTCGGTCTATTTGATTTTAACAGTACCTTTCCTGATATCCAAGTAGGCACTATAGCTGGACATTTTGTCCCCTATGCCATGGAGGTTCCTTTTGAGCTAACACTCCAGCCTGTTGAGAAGGGGCAATGTACTCTTTTCTGTAACTACTTCCTGTTGAAACCAGGACACTGTTGTCAGGGCCCAGGAAGGCTGCAATGCTAGTCAAAGGCTGGGAGGGGATTCAGGCAATGGGGCAATCATCAGAAGCATGTGGTCAGCTGACCCGGCTGAAGAGAGAAGGAGTAGTCACATGGGCTGGGCCTGTCCACATCAGCTTTCAGCATGCCCAGGGCTTACAGCTGTTTGGAGCAGGTTGTAATCTGAAGCTGATTCTTGAATGATGTCTGTCAACAAAATGGAATTCTGATAAGACAGATAAAGACTAGGGACAGGAGTTAAAGTTTAGAGACTTAAAGGAAAATCTTACATTTGGAACTTTTTGGCCCTTGGTCCTGATAGTTGGGGGAGTGAGGAGTCTCAAAACCAGAAGAAAGAGATTCCACTCTCAGGAATAGACAGGCAGGGAAACATAGGCTGTACTTATCTGGACTCTGTTTGACCTGTCAGAGGTGAATCCAAGTCTTACGACTCCCTCAAGATTACCCCTCAAGATTATATGAATTTTTAGTTTACAAAAAAAGATAAAAGTTTTAGGTATATTATCATTACAACCATTTGTATTCTGTAATGAAATCCACTTTGTAGAAAAGGCAGCTAATGGGTTGTTTGGTCTACCTGATCTCCAGGTTCTCACAGAATGCCTCAGTTTCTACCTGTTACAGGGCATGCCTGTCCCCAGAAGCCTTTACCTATATAACCCAGACATTTTGGGGGCTCTTCCTCTCTTTCTCTCTCCCCTCTTTTCTTCCCCTCTCCCTCTCTTTTCCCCACGGTCTCTGTCCCTCTCTATCTCTGTGTGCACGCACATGTTTCTCTTTCCCTCTTGTATCCAATAAACCTGCCTTTATATAATTTAATTTGACCAATCCAGGTCAATTTAAGTTATTTCTCACAGTACAGAATGAACCATTATTTTTAAAAACACAGGTAACTGTAAAACAAATGGAGTAGACTCACACCTTTAAGTCATTGGTATGATAGTGTGGCGAGTAAATCACAAAATGCCACACAACAGGTCTGGTATAAGAGTCTATTAAGGTAAGGGGCAGGGGAGTTAAAGGCAAGAGAGAGAGAGAGAGAGAGAGGGGGGGGGGACAGAGGGAGAACACGAGAGAGACACAGGGAAAGAACGGGGAGAGACCAGGAAAGAGGTGGGCTCCCGCCAAGTGTGGCGCACCTGTCGGCAAGTGATGATGTAAGCAGTTAGGACCCTGAAGTCAGGCTAGTGCAAACGCCGGTAGACTTACAGTCATTAAACACTATGGCTTTGGGTTAACAAGTGTGAATATTTTTTCCCTCTGTCCAGAGAATCGGGTATATAAACTAGACAGAGATGTTTTTAGCCCAATGGGAAACACCTTTAAGTCTATACTTACAACACAACTAAAGGAAATTTAAAGTCTTGAGCTTGTGACTGAGTAGTTAAGTAGTCAGTGCCTTACCAGCTTATCTGGGCTCCTTTGGTCAATGTTAAAACTCTGAGCCTTTGAAATCTTTGTATAACAATAGCATGGGAGAAGGAAAGGAATCTGAAACATTTCCCATTTTTTTTAGATATGTTAAATCATTTTCTTATACATTTACAACTTGCATTTACACATCTTAAATCATTTTCTTAGACCCTCAAAACTTACTTAAGCTTTCATATTCCTAGACTTTTATGCACATTAGAACACTTTCTTAGACCCTCAGAACTCTCCTAGACTTAAATCTTTTTTCTTTCCATCTAGTCATTTACCAGAGAGTGAGTAGTTATTACTGAGAACATTCATTGCAAAGCCAGTTTTTAAAATAAAGGACCAGTAGAAAGTTACATCTGAAACCTGTTTATCCTTTAACATTAAGTCTGTTAGCAAGGCAAACCGTCTCCCTTTCTCAGCAGGAGTCCTAGTAGCTCTAGAAAATGCAAGGGCTGATTTTCACATATGAAATGAACTAATAAGGAGGCTGCAGCCTTGTGGGGAGGAGCTGGTTGCTTGCTGCTCTTAAACTGGCAAAGCTACAGTGGGCCTCCTCTGAATATCATCAGAGATCTGAGAAGGATAAGATACAGCTGGAAGTATAATCCAAATGGCCTATGTATCAATTAAAAGGACAGAGACTTACCCATTATCTAGCTGATTATCCTAGGCTCCCATGCATGGTCTTTATGGCTTTGTTGGGTACAGTGGTCCAAGGGTGACATCAGTCTTTGGGTGCTAGACCCAGAACACCTGAGATACTTTCCTGTGAAGGAGGAACTTTTGGAGACAGACTTTACTTTGTTTAAGCAAAGTGGGGCAATCAACTCTCCAGTGTACTGCTTGTCCACAGTTTGGGCCAGGTCCTGGCAGCAGATTAGTGGTTAGCATTACCACAAACCATCATCTTCTTTGAAGACCTTGGGGTCATGGAGGCTTTTATCATACAACATTTTAAATGCCATATTCAGCAGATCTTTGAAGAGTTTGAACATCATAGTCTATTAAATATATATGAGCTAAACAAACTTTGTTTTTAGTTACTTGTTATAACCTTTAAAACACATATAGGAAGCTATGTAAATATTAAATAATAAATAAATAAGTAAATAAAACTTCCTAACACATTAATAATTTGATCCTTTATGGGGTGACTCTTCATTAACTTGCATGTGTTAAATATCATGAACAGTTTACAGTAAGTTAGTAGCTGTTATAAGATTAGGATTTTATAGCTTTATAGCTTTATCTCTGTTACGTTTACATTAAAAAGTAACAGTTTCTGAATTGAAGCTCTTTTAGTATCCAAATAAAACTTTAACTAGTAAATACAGTCCACAGAGAGACTGAGAACTCTCCTGATCTTTTTATAGTACGCCATTACAGAATATTACAGTTTTTTTTTAAAATATGATTCAGTTTATCAAAGTAGCTAAAGCTTAACAAAATTAGCAAAGATAAGGAGGCTAAATATACATTTTTAAGCCTGAATAGACTGTAAGTAAGGACTGACATTCTCTAAGCCAGTGGTTCTCAACCTTCCTTGTTAGGTCTGCCTGAGTTCCAGGTTCTCCCAGCATGCCTCAGTTTCTACCTGTTACAGGGCATGCCCTTCCCCCACAAGCATCTGACAATATAACCTTGACATCTTGGGGGCTCACTTTTCTTTTTCTCTCTATTTCTCTCTCCCCTTCTCTTCTCTCTCTGCCTCCTTCCCCCACTCTGTCTCTGTCCATCTCCCCTCTATCTCTCTCTCTGCTTGCACATGCTGTTTCTCTTCTCCTCTTGTATCCAATAAACTTGCCTTTATATAACTTAATTTGGCCTGGATTGGATCATTTCCCACAGCCCAGTAATTTTTAAAAACATTCCTAATGCTACAACCCTTCAATACAGTTCTCCATGTTGTGGTGACCTTAAACCATAATATCTTTCTCATTGTTATTTCACAACTTCAGTTTTGCTACTGTTATGAATCATAATCTGACATGTAGACAGTCTTAGACTACCCCTGTAAAAGGGTCTTTGGATCCCCAAAGGGTCATGATCCTTAAGTTGAAACCCATTACTCCAAGCTCTTTGCCAGACTGCTTAGTGTTAGGTCTGCCTGATCTCCAGGTTCTCCCAGAATGCCTCGGCTTCTACCTTTAACAAGGCATGCCCCTTCCCCAGAAGCCTCTACCTATATTACCCGGAAAATCTCAGGGGCTCTCTCTCTCTGGCTCTTTCCTGTTGAGGGAAGATCTAATATCATTGCTTCTGATAGGTTGAATTCAATGCTGAGATCTGGTTACCACCCCTTCTGAGGCATTCTCTTGATTGGTTAATAAAAGTTGCTTATGGCCAATTAGCTGGGCAGAAAGAGTATAGGAAGGCAGGACTTCCTGAGATTAGAACAGGAACCTTGGGCACACACAGAGATTCTTTCTCTTTCTGCCAGGAGACACAGAAGGGTACAGACTTCTGGAGAATGCTGGAAGGTAATTGCAGGCACATGGCGGTTTGGGATTAGGTGATCTGGGTTAACTTAGAGTAGCTAATTGAGAGTCTGCCCAGCTAAGGGCTAAGCGTTAAAACATTGAAAGGTCTTGGTGTGTTTAATTATTGGGGAAAAGACTGCAGCGGCTTATAGGCCCTCAGTCCAAGCAGTCCTGGGCCATTGGACTTCCGGACTCCTGGACTCCCCTCGGGCCCAGGCAAAGCTCCCGCCAAGCTGATGGTAATTCTACTGGCCTAATATAACAACTTATATTAATTAATGGAGTTTAGGTTACAGGCGGTGTAGGCCACCCTTGGTCCTAGGGCTCTTTCTTCATGATAAGTTAGGCAACTGGTTAAGGCATGTGGGCCAGGCCGCTGCTCCTCTGCCAAGCTGATTGCTACTCAGTCAGACTAATCTTACAGTTTATATACTAATAACTACATTAATTAATTAATTTACAGTTTCACTTTCCCTCGCTCTCCTCTTCTCTCTCTGTCCAACTCTGTCTCTATCTCTCATGCAGATGCTGTTTCTCTTTCCCTCAGCTATTCAATAAACCTGCCTTTTTATAACTTAACTTGGCCTGGATTGGATCATTTCACACAGCACAGAATGCACCATTATTTTTTAAAACACTTAAGTCATTGTCTTGATGCATCATAAGATAGGAATATCCCAGTTTTTGGTATTTAGTGTTTAGCCATAGCTGTGGCTCTAACTCTTTACTCTTTTATTTATTAATTTTTTAAAAGATCACATATTAATAATATGAAACATTTTATAAACTTAAAATGTTCCATAGCCTTCCAAATTTAAATATTTTAAATGTTCTTCTTTTAAAAATATCCAGTTTTTTAAATCTTAAAATTTCTGTAAAACTCTGAAAGTTTCTCTTAAAAACTTTTAAAATTTCTCAACTGTGTGTTCTTACAATATGAAAAATAAGGTACCTATTTTATTTCAAAAGGGATAAAACAGGGCACAACTATAAACTGAGTAAGGCAAAACCAACTCAATGCTCATTGTTTGGGGTTCACTCTCACTCCTGTGGGTTCTCCAAGGGGCTCAGGTCACCTCTCTGGTTCCACCCTTGGCCGCATATAGAGTCTGACTTCTAGATCCCAGCCAGCTCTATTTCATTGTGGCTGGTGCTTCTGGTTGTCACCACATGGCACTGACATCTCCAAAACTTTTGGGGTCCCCATAGCAACTGGGCTGTCTTTAGGAACTCCAGCTCGATCACACACTGGCAAACCTTAGCTGTTCTCCATGACCCCTTCATATCTTTAAAACCAATAGAACTGGGTGACTCTTATGTAACAAAGTTTAGTTGCTAGCACAACGTATATTCTTGCATATGATGAACCCATGGGGGTACAGCTTTAAACCTTACTAAACAAGCATTGTTTTAAAAAACTTATCTTTCACAAACCTTGTTTTCAGGACAGGAATTACACAAAAATCCATCCCAATCCAAAATATCTTGGAGATCTCTTGTTGCCTCCATGGTTGGCCCACACTGTGCAGTCGTCACCTTTAATCAAGATGGTGGTAAAGTCACATGGTATCTTTCTTCTCCAACTCTGGGAAAGATGGCTGCAAGCAACATGGCTGCCTCCATCCTGTTGAAGGACAGCAGCTAAGATGGTGGCAAGCCACATGTTGCTTATATCCCAAGATGAAGTCATGCCACATGGTTCTTTTAAGATTACTTGTTAGCGTACAGGCAATTATGCTGGCCTGCCCTTGGGGACCTAGCAGCTGATTACATCTTGACCTGCAACTGCTGCCTACAGGTGTTTGTGGCCAATAGAAGGACCCTCAAGCCAACCCATACTCTCTGTTCCCTGCATTCTCGCTCTCTCTGTTCTTGTTCTGTGCTCCTTCTCTCTCCCTCTCTGTCTCCTTTTTCTCTGACCTCATGGCTCTGCTCCCATCTGTGTGTTTTCATGCCTATTTGTCTGTCTTTACCCCCTCCCCAGGTCCTCACTCCTCTCCCCTTCCCCAGTAAACCCCTTTTACACCAGATCTGTTGCATGATGTAATTTCTCAGGGGTGCTCCTTGGCTCAGGCTGCCAAGGGCACCCTTTGCCACATTATATTTCATAACATTACTTACACATAGATTTTTAACTGTAAATCCTATGTTGTGAGTTTTAAGTTAACTTTTTCACAGATTTTATAGATTTTTATCCCTACCCAGTAAATTTACAAATTTTTGAGGTACAGAAAGTTCATATAAATGCCTTACAAATCTTGAGATAAGGTTTATATCTTAGGAAAAGTCTTTGGCAGTTAAATGAAACCAATCATACAATTTTTTAGCTGTTCTGTTTTGCTCTCTTTTCCTTGTCATGATCAGGTGGCTTCCCTGACACAGGACATTAGAGGGAACTTTTAAATATGCTTGGATCTAGAGAGGGAGACCCTAACCCAACTCTAGAGCCAACTTTCCAATAAAGTAGAACAGCATAAAACAGTTTCAGTATTCATACCCAAAACACATTTGAATCCCTAGTAACCTGAATCCAGTGGCCAGAAATCTCAGAGATAAATTCTGAGCCCTGACCATAAAAGTAGCCATAGTAGCAATGGTGACTGGAGGCTGGTAGTAGTAGAGACAGTAAAAATATAGTCAAGAACCTCAGAGCACAGAGAGATCACACATTTGAAGACCAGTCAGAAACAAAACGTGGTGGCCACCATAGATTCATATGTTCAACTGAGCCTGACCTATTTCTGTTTCAGCTCATGTTTGCAACAAAACTTATGGACATAACAGAAAACAGAGACCTATCCACACACACAAAACAAACAAAACTTTCTAACAACAAAACAGACAAAACTTTCCACATGAAGCAAAAAGACAAAACTTTCCAAACAACCAGAACCAGGTGGGTCAGCGATGTTTCTCTATTTTCCCTTAACAGGAGAATGTTGAGGTCCCATCCAACCCCCTTCATGCCCCTGATCAGGATCTCAAAGAACAGAACCAGACTATGACTTAGTAGGAGACCTCCACAGATGCACACTGGTTTTCTCAGTATGGCAATTTATTCCAATAATCCGAGGAATGAAGGGCACATCTTGGAGACATGGAATGTATCAAGGCACATGCCTCCTGAGGCTGCCCCTCAGCCCCCAAGTTGCAGAGTGAAGGTCAGGCTTTAGAATTTGGGCAGGTGGTCTGAATCTCTCTGGGGCCTCCAGAAAATGTTAATCCTACCAGGTGAGAATAAGACTACTACCACAATTTTGAGCCAAATTTGAAGAAAGCTTTAATTAAATACTGCCCAGGATGATGGACTCTGGCCAGGTCCATTCTGGGATTCTCAGAAAATGGCCATGAGTCTTATTTCCCACCAAATCCAATCAGAGCCAAGCACATATACTGATGTACTTCCTGCCTGTGTACCTCCCACCTACATGTGATCAAGCGTATTCGGTAGAGTCCGGTTGAACAAACTTGTTTAGGGGAATGGAAACATGTGGCTTGTTGTCTTACAGAAACAGCCTCCAGTGTTTCAGGAAGTATCTGTTCTTGGTTAAGGGGCTTACAGGTTGGAAGCATTTTTGTTTTATGAATCTCTTCAGCAAAGAAATTAAAACTTAAGGCATAACTTTAGCTTTCATACTACCCCAGCCCATCTCATTATACCACTCTGTTTAAATGTTGAGGGGTTTGTCTGCTTGCTTGTCTGCTTTTAATTAATTAATTAATTTTTTCAAGTTATATCTCAATCAAAGTCCCCCCTCCTCCCCTTTGGTCCCACTCTCCCTCCTTCTTCCCCATCTCCATCCTCTCCTTCTCCTCAGATGAGGGGAACCCCCACATGTCAACCCCTCTTAGTTCATCAGTCACATGAGAGCTAAGAGCTTCCTCTTGTACTGGGGCCTTATATGGCAGCCCAGCTAGGGTAATGTGTTCCACTTACAGGCAACAGGGTCCATGAATCTCTGCTAGGTGGAGTTTTTCATAGGATAGTTATGTTAGATTCCTCTCTGTTTGTGTCTGTGGGTTGTAGGATAGTTGTCCTCTACTATATTGCTAATATCCACTTATCAGTGAGTACATACCATGGGTATCTTTCTGGGTCTGGGTTAGCTCACTCAGGATGAGCTTTCCTAGTTCCATCCATTTGGTTGCAAATTGCTTGATTTTCTTTTTTCTGATAGTTGAGTAGTGTTTCATTGTGTAGATGTACCAGTTTTATTTTTTGTTTTTGTTTTGTTTTTTTAACCATTCTTAGGTTGAAGGATATCTGGTTTGTTTCTAGTTTCTGGCTATTAAGAATAAGGCTGCTATGAGCATAGTTGAGGTGATGTCCTTTTGATTTGGGGGAGAAACTTTTGGGTAAATGCCCAGGAGTGGTATGGCTCAGTCTTGAGGTAGAACTATTCCCAGTTTTCTAAGATATTTCCAGATCAATTTCCAAAGTGGTTGTATAAGTTTGCACTCCCACCAGCAATGGAAGAGTGTTCCCCTTTCTCAATCCTCACCTTCTGACAGGTGTGAGATGGAATCTCAGAGTCATTTTGAGTTGCATTTCTCTGATGACTAAGAATGTTGAGCATTTCTTCAAGTGTCCTTTGGCCATTAGAGGTTCTTTTTTTGTGAATTCTTGGTTTAGCGCTATACCCCATTTTTTTTTTATTGGATTATTTGATTTGTTGGTGTTTATTTTCTTGAGCTCTTTATATATTTTGGATATTAGCCCTCTGTCAGATATGGGATTGGTAAAGATCTTTTCCCAATCTTAGTGTGCTGTTTTGTTCTATTGACAGTGTCCTTTGCCTAACAAAAACTTTTCAGTTTCATGAGGTCCCATTTATTGATTGTTGGTCTTAGAGTCTGAGCTATTGGTGTTCTGTTCAGGAAGTTGTCACCTGTGTTAATGAAATCCAGGCTTTTCCCCACTTTCTCTTCTATTAAATTTAGTGTGTCCACTTTTATGTTGAGCTCTTTGATCCATTTGGATTTGAGTTTTGTGCAGGTGATAAATATGGGTCTATTTGCATTCTTCTACATGTTGACATCCAATTAGACTAGCACCATTTGTTGAAGATACTTTCCTTTTTGCATTGAATGGTTTGGCTTCTTTGTCAAAAATTAAGTGACCATAGGTGTGTGAGTTTATTTCTGGGTCTTCAATTTAGTTCCACTGATCAACTGTTTTTTTTTTTCTATGTCAGTACCATACTGTTTTTATTACTGTTGCTCTGTAGTATAGCTTGAATAATGGATGCCCTGGATGATGCTGAGCTAGGAGGTGAGCTTAATCTTAATGCATCACTGCTTACCTGTTTCTCCCTCTTTCTCTTTTTGCAGCTGCTTCCTGCCTTCACAGAGCTTTCCAAAGCAGAAGGAAGAAGAGGACTATAAAATAGAGATATTTTTGCAAACTGAGCTGGGGGGAGGGTGTCTCATTCCTGAGATAATCAGAAGTGGGCAGAGTCTGTCTGGCAAACCTTTCTTCCCTGTACATAACTAAGGTCGTTCATAGCTCTTAAAATCCCTCACCTTGCTCTGCCGACTTGAAGCTCAAAATGCCCCATAGGAATGTCTTCTGAGCCCAGGGAATTAACTGCTGAGTGGAGGGGAACAGGCTTATTGAAGTTGTCAAGACTGAAAGCAAGTGTTTGAACTTTGATGTGTTCTGCAGAGGGTTTTATGAATATGAAGAATCAAACAGGAACTTGTGGAAGCCAGAGGGAGCTGCAGAAAGGCCTTCTTGAAAATCCCAGCCGATGGAGGCAGGCAGTCCAACTTATTAAAACACACAACAGCCAATGGTGGCAGGCATTCCAACTCATTGAAACACACAATAGGTTCTTAGAAACACTTTCAAAAGCCACCCACTTTCTACTGAGTAATATTCTGGGGTGGGTGTCTTAGTCTCACCTCTTTCTTTTCCTTTGTAGAAAGCTTTTCAAGGACCATACCAAATTTCTGTTGCAGGCATTGTCTCCAAAGGCTAGAAGGAAGTGCAGGGAGCCTTGCCGTGGTTGCATTAAAATTGGATTTAGGATTTAGGCTTTCAAAAGGCACTCTTCCGGGTGATATGTCTAATCTCCAAGATTCATTTACTGGTCTCAGTTTGATGGTCTCCACTCGACAGCACAGCACATATGCTTGCTGCTGTAGATGACAATGATTCTGCCTGAATTCCCTTATTTAGGTTTAATTTCCTAATTTTAGATTTAGCTCTGAGGTTCTTTGTAAGTATTTGTGAACGGTGGATGATTCCTGCTCCTGTCACACGTCTTAATGAGATTCTGCTCCTCCTTCTGCAAATCCTGAATTACCTTAGTGGAGGAGTCACCTTAAAGATTTCTCAGCAGAATTTGGAGTCAAGGGCTGGGGATGTGGCTCACTTGGTAGAGTGCTAGCATGCATAAAAGCCCTGGGTGTGATGCCCAGCACCTTATAAACTATAAACCATAAACTGGGCATGAGGCACAAGCCTGTAATGCTGGTAAGGGAGGAAAGGAGGGAGGAGGATCAGAAGTTCAAGGTCGTCCTTGGTGAAATCACCACATAGTAAGTCTGAGGATGGCCTGGGCTGCAGGCGGCTTGTCCCACAAACCCTTCCACACTTGGGGAGATTCCAGATATTGTCATCTCCTTACCTGATGTTCAAGTCCTGTCTTTCTTCGTTTCCTAGGATTTCCAGATCTTTCTTACTTGACCTTCAAGTCCACAGGAAGCTGCTACTTTCATTCCTCATGCAAATGGAGAATGTTTCAAACAAATGGAGAAAATGACTCCACCAGAGGAATACAAGTGGTTCCAAGTTCCACTTCCTCCCTTGGGGTGTCCAGGAAGGCTGGGAAATGATGAAGGGGAACAGGTGCGGTCTGTAGGATCCCAATTCACCTGGGAGTGCTGGGGGATAAAGCACTCTGAAGTATATTATTGAATAAATATCTCTGAAGTTATTGTTACAGCTCCTAGATAATAGTAAAACAGCTCTCTTAGGCAATAATCAGAAAAAAAATCTCTCTTAGATATTTCCAGTGAAACAGTTTGTGTGTCTTTATTCCAGGGTGAACAAGGGCTATATGAACCTTGGGAAATGAGAAGGGATTTCCGGGTGGGTTTACCTTACTGGTTAGAGCTTAAGGTATTGGAGTGCCTCATTACATGGAGAGGTATTCCAGTACTAGGCTATGTGACTACCTTGAGAATCTCAAGGTTGGGTGGGGGCGATGGCCTTTGTGCCCCAGGGCATGCAGGCACAGAACAAGGAGGGAATTGGTTTTTTTTTTTTTTACTCCTGCTGGTCTCAAGATTTGAGATTTTCAGTCTCAAGATTGAGATTTCCAGGGTTTGGACACATCTCTGTCCTCATTCTAGCTCCATGCCTGTTTCTCTGGTCACTCCACAACATTTCTGCTACCTTGTGCTGTTCATCTTGCCTTAGCTAAACTGTATGGTCTAATTGCCAGACAATTAGACCCGATTGCCTTCAACATCTCCATATCTGTGTCTCATACTTTGCAAACAGAGCACCTGCCCATTGCTTTTTAGATCCATGCAAATTCTTTGCTAAATGACTTTGAAGTGCCTGCCCACCCTGACCCTGGATGGACATAGGACTTGATTTGGACAGTGGGAGATTGGCAGATATGAATGCACTTCCTGTTTAGGCCTGTCTGCCCTGGATCTCTGTCATTGCTATGAAAAGCACATTCTCTGGGCGGTGGTGGCGCACACCTTTAATCCCAGAACTTGGGAGGCAGAGGCAGCCGTATCTTTGTGAGTTCGAAGCCAGCCTGGTCTACAAAGTGAGTCAAGGACAGCCAGGGCTACACAGAGAAACCCTGCCTCGAAAAACAAAAAACAAAAAACAAAACAAAAAAAAAAGTGGTTAAAAAAAAAGAAAAGCACATTCTTGGGTATAGTGATTTAATTGAGAAATGTTCCCTACAGGCTCACATATTTGAACACTTGGTCCCCAGTTGGTAATGGTATTAGGGAGGTTATGGAACCTTTAGGAGGTGCAGCCTTACTGGAGGAAGTATGTCACTGGGGGCAGGCTGTGAGGGTTGGTAGCCTAACTCTACTTCCTGCTGGCTCTCTCTGCTTCCTGCATACAGATAAAGGTATTAGCAAGCTTCTTTTTCTTTCTCCTGCTGCTGCTGCTATGCCTTCATTGCCATTATGGACTCTGCCTCTGGGACTGTAAATAGAGATAAATTTTCATCTTTAAGTTGCTTTTGATCATGGTGTTTATCACAGCAACAGAAAATTAACTACTAGGCTAGACCACTGGTACCTGGGAAAGGATGACAGATAGTTGAAGCAAAATCAAGCCCAAGATGCCTCAGCTAAAATAGACCTGTTGTTTTACAGGTTGCAGTGGCTTCTTAATGTGCTGCTATTTTAGCACCAGATGACTGCTCTATCCTGAGAATGTAACTTAATGAGGTTTTTGCCTGTTTCTTGCTTTTGCGGGGAGTATGGGAGAGATAGAGCTGCATCAATTGGAGGGAATGGCTGCACAGACAAGGGCATTGTCAGCTGAGCTAGCTTCTTTAGAAGTCTTGAAAACTTTCAGTCACACAAAGAAGCTCCAACCCTGAAGTCCAGAAATCTGAGCTGGGTCTGTTCTCATCTCAGATTTTCTCTCTGTTCTTTTGGTGAACTGTTGATGGATTGAGTGTTCACAGACACCTCCAAGAGTCAGCACACTACAGGCCTCTGTTTTGCACAGTGATGGAATCTAACACGCTGCCAGCACTTTGTAAAACATGGTGGTCCTTGGAGTATGTGTGTGTGTGTGTGTGTGTGTGTGTGTGTGTGTGTGTGTGTGTGT
>CAJQZJ010033039.1:2828600-2838354 GCA_907164525.1 Lophiomys imhausi | reverse complement strand
TGTGTGTGTGTGTGTGTGTGTGTGTGTGTGTGTGTGTGTGTGTGTGTCTTGGGAGGTTGTATGTGAATGAACTGTGCTGAGGCTTGCTGCTTAATCAGGCCTGGAGCTAAGTCTCTTAGTGGCTTGTCTTTTTAGATACAGTGATTTTTTTTTTTTTTCAGTCTAAATGTTACCTGTGCCCCCATGCAAAGGCAAAACCTATATTCAGATACTTGATTCATAACTGTTATTGGATGGTCCTGAAAAGTCAGCCTCTCTCTCTCTCTTTCTCTCCCCCCCCTTTTCCTCTCTTCTCTTTTTTCTTTTCTCTCCCTTTTCCTTCTCTTATTCTTTCTTTTTTTTTCTTTCCCTTTCTCATCTGTCTTTCTTTCCTCACATGTCACCTTTCTTTAATGTCTGTCTGCTTGTCTTTCTCTCCAGGGTCTCCCATTGCAGCCCTGGTTGGCCTTGGACTGGTGCTGAGCCTCTTGCCTTAAGTCTTCCAAGTGAGGCCAGGCATGGTGGCGCATGCCTTTAACCCCAGCACTCGGGAAGCAGAGGCAGGCGATCACTGTGAGTTCAAGGCCAGCCTGGTCTACAAAGTGAGTCCAGGACAGTCATGGATACACAGAGAAACCCTATCTCGAAAAACCTAAAAACAAACAAACAAAACCCCCCCAAAACAACACAAAACAAAATGAAAAAAGTCTTCCAAGTGGTGGAATTATAGGAATAAACTACCATACTGGACTTAAAAAGTAATTCATTTGAGGAACTGAATTTGTTTGGGATGTTCAAGTTGTGGCATCTCCTTGGACCCATGGATGAACAGCCTATGAGTTAAGACTGGCTTCTAGTGTGTGCTTATGTGTATGTGTGTGTGTGTGTGTGCGTGTGTATACACACATGTGCATGTATGTATATGGAGGCACATGAATGCAGATACACACGTGCATGCATGTATATGGAGGCAAATGACAATCTCAACTCTTGCTCAACGACACTCTCTACTTTGGTACTTTCTGTTTTCCTGAGACAGGGTTGCCCAGGGGGACTGGGGCTTATTGATTAGGCTAGGCAGGCTAGCCAATGAGCTCTATGGATTCCCCAATCTCCTCCTCGTATTTGTATTACAAGGGTAAATTTGTTATTTTCGCAGTGGACTCTGAGGATACTATTGAGATCCTTGTGTTTGCCATGCAAACTCGTTACCTACTGGGCCATCCCTGTAGTCCAGTTTGTACATTTTAAAAAGCATTGTTAAGAAATAAAAAAAGTTTGTGAAGGGGATAATGCTCTATGGCTCGTAAACATTTACTGGCTAGTTGACCAAACATGTTTACCAGCCTGTGGTTATACCATGTGCCTGAGTTAGCCCACTGGGTGTGTGAGATATTGCTCAGCCACTCACTGGCCAAGTGAATTTGGGGAAATGATTTATCTCTCAGAATCCTCATCTGCAAAATGGAGTTTTTCATAGCACTTGCCTCATGGGATTGCTGTGGAATTAAATAAGTTCCTGGGTATGGCGTCCCAGGCCAGTGCCTGGCACACGGTAAGGGCTGTGTAAGTAGTCTCATTTCTCTACCTGTGCAGATGGGAAAACATGGGCCCAAGATTCTTTTGTGCTATATCGACTAAGCAGGAGCGTTGGCACGCTTACTTCCAGCTTCAGGTTTGTTTAGTCCCGGGTGTGAAATGTACTGTGTTCTTAATCACAGGTCGATCTATATAGGTACAAAGATGCTATAGAGAAATTCAGGCTGGCTCTGACCAGCGACACAGCAGGGAGGAATGAGGCTTGTTCTGGCTGCCTTAGGTTCAGCGAGCCACTTGGCCATCCCCGATCTTCTTGGGCTCCTTGGGGGCTTTGATTGCTTGGTCTCCTCCCAAAGGAGGCGGCCGCCGCTGTTACCAAGCTGTGTTCGAATAAGCCACTTTTAGAAGGTATCTCCATGCAGCTGCTGGCCCTCCTGAGTCACCAGGCTGGTCTGTCAGCATTGCTGAGCCTAGTGTGGAGAGAGGAAGGTGCCAACTCAGCAACAAAAGTCTCTCTTTGCCTGAAGTGATGGAGTGTTGGCGCTTCCATTACTGTGATGAAAATACCCAAGCAAGGCAACATAGGAGGAGGACAGGTTTATTTCAGTTCATGGTTTTGGAGGTCTCTGTCTGTGGTTCCTTGGCCCCATCACTGTGTGGAGGAACCTAAAGAGGCCAGAAAGAAGGCACTGGTTCCCCTGGAGCTAGAGTTAAGCTGCAGATTATCACGTGGAGGAGGCCATGGTACAGCAGTGGGACTTCTCTCATACCTGGCAGGACGCAGTGAGAAAAGGACCCGGACCTTTTAATTTAAGGTAAATTTAAGTGACCTGTTTTCTCTAACAAAGCCCACTTGTGTCTCTACTTCTCAGTGACATCACATTATGACCCCATCATGGGCCATTCACAAGAATACTCTCTGTTGGGAACCAGGTTCTGAACGTATGAGGCTTTGGAGGACAGTTCACATTCAGACCATAAGAGCTGATTCTGGGAGATTCTGAACAAGCTATAATGGACTGATCATGGCCACTGTTGGCCACTGTTACTGGCAGGGACTATGTATTTCTCTTAAGGCCATTAAACCTTCTTTAAAAATTAAAAAAAAATCCTCTTAAAAATTTTCTCTTTTTTGAGAATTTCATATGGCTATATGAAACATATGCAATATAATTATTTGTAGCTCCTATTTACCCCCTCTAACTCACTTCATATCCCCACCAACATGCCTTTCTCCAAATGATATCTTTTATTTTTGATAGCTCATTAAGTGCAGTTTGTTAGTCTTGCCTGTATGTATATGAGTGTAGAGTAAAATGTCTAAATTAAATTTCTTTCTCTTTCTTTTCTTTTCTTTGTGTGTGTGTGTGTGTGTGTGTGTGTGTGTGTGTGTGTGTGTGTGTCTGTATACACCTGTGCCAGCTTACCCATGTAGAGATCAGAGGACAACTTTCAGGAGCCAGTTTTCTCTTCTATCATGTAGGGACTGGGGGTCAAACTCTGGTCCCCAGGCTTGGAGGCAGGTGCCTTTATCTGCTGAACCATTTTCCCAGAGCACCACTGAACCCTCTTAAGTGTCACCTTTTTAAATCTAGGCAATGGAAGCAGTAATGGTCCTCATCTCATGTAACTAATGGAAGGGTTACAGAAGAGCACTATAGAGCTGAGGCTGAAAATTACCTCCTGCAAGCTAAGAATATATATATATGTGTGTGTGTGTGTGTGTGTGTGTATGTATGTATGTATGCATATGTTATATCTGGGAACTCACAAAGACCAGGTTGACTGTGAGCTTACAAAGCTCTGCCTCTGCCTCTCAAGTGGTTATAATAAAGTGTGTGGAATAATCTAATTATTTATTTATTCCTTAATTTGTGTGTGTGAGATAAGGTCTCACATAGCCCAGGTGGTCTTGAACTCTCTATGTAGTTAGTACTGACCTTGGATAGTTGGTGCCCCTGCCTCCACCCCCAGTCCACAGAGTACTGAGTTTACAGGCATGCACCATTATGTGCAGTTCACCCAGTGCTGGGGATAGACTCCAATGCTTCATGCATGTTAGGCCAGCACTCTACCAAACAAGCTGCATCCCAGTTCCAAGCTTTAAAACTATTTTTAAATGACCGAGCAAAAGAAAGAGATTAATTTCATGAAATAGTGAAATCATAAATCCAGTGTCCATAAGTGAGAGTCTGTGAAAACATAGGCACACGCATTCTTTTAGTCTATGGTGACCTTCCTGGGACAATGGCAGAGGTGAGTGTGAGAGAGAATGTTTGGCTTTCAAAGCTGAGGACACCTTTTTTTTTTTTTAAAACACTTTTGTTTTTATTCATGTGTATGTATGTGTGTCTATATGTGCCCGCAGAGGCTGGTAGAGGACATTGGATCCCCTGGAGCTGGAGTTGACAAGCGGCTGTGAGCTGCCTAGTGTAGGTCTGGGAGCTGGGCCTCTGAGAGGGCATTGGCACGCCATCTGCTGAGTTCTTCATCCCCTCATATGCTGCAGGTATATTCTTGCTGACCTGTTAGTGAAGTTTACTGATACTACTGTAAAGTATGACTTTGGGTTGGGGGTCCCCCAGAAGGAAAGTCTTTGAGAAAAGAGTTTGGGGTCTTTCTTTGGAAGAAATTATATGAAGTACCACTGCTACATAATGTGGAGGAAGAAGGCAGTTAGAAAGGCACGTGGTGCAGACTGGTCACCAGGTCGTAATTCCATCAGGTGGCCATGGTAACAAGTGCAGAGCAAGCCTTTTGGGGGAGAGGGGGGTCAGTGCCCCAGAGAAGCAGCCAACCACTGACTGCTGAGTCTCAGGAGGAGAGATCTGCATTAGCTCTGGCATTTCTAGGAATGGGCATATTTCCTACCACATAGTAAGGGCTCTGTGCACATTATTAGATATTAATATAACTATAAGAAGCTTGTCAACTTTGGAAACTGGCAGAGTATATTGATTGAGTCAGACTCCCTGTGTGACCTTGGGCAAGCCCTGAACCTCATTAAGACAGGAGTTAGGATTAAATGAGATAATGTTTGGCAGCAAGTGAGTGTCCTATAAATTTTAATTGTTATTAATACTTATTGGATTGTATATATATTCATACACTGAGTCAGATTCATAAAACTTTTATGCAAATTATGTCTGTTTCTCTTAAGAGTCCATAAGCATGTAATAAGATTCTGTAATTAAAATATTCAAGACCCCTGAGAGGCAGAGAAGTCAAATATTAATGAATTAAGAGAGGTGAACATGGGCTGATGGCGCTGTTCCATGGGTGTGTTAAAGAAGTGCATGGGTGCCTATGTCTGAGCACAAAAAAAGTCCTAATTCTTAATTAGTTCCCAAAGTCTCTACTGCAGAGCTCATTTTTATGGAAGTGATGAGACTCAGAAAGTCCATGACATATTGCCCTGAACCCTTGGTGTCCTTGAGAGTCCAATTTATTTCAGCAAGCCAAGGTTTTAGTTCTAGTCATTGTGTTTGGTGGCAAGGCTGTGGTAAGGCATCCTTCATATCCATGCCTGGATTAATCACTTTCAGTACTTGTCAGAAATAATTTAATGGAGGAAGAGATTTATGTTGGCTTATGGCTTCAAAGGATTCAGTCCATGGTCACTAGGACAGAACATCATGGTGCCAGGAGTGTGTGGTACAGGAGAAGTGCTCACCATGGAAAATGGGAAGCAGAGATACCCACCCCAGACTTGCTTATTCTAGCTAAGTCCCACCTCCTAAATTTTCCAGAACCTTAATTAGTAGTGCCAATAGATGGAGACCTACCTCCCAACACATGAGTCTCTCACCTCTGTGTATATGTGTGAAACTTCCTGAGATGGTCTTATTGTTACCATGAATACATCAGGCCACTTCTGCTACAGGAAAGAGAGGGAGATAAACTATGAACATCAGTGCATGAACGATGATATCCCTCACACACAGGACTAGGTCTAGAAGGAGGAGATGGTTTGGATAAGAAAGGAAAAAAATGGGCAAGTATCTTTGGCACCAAGAGCATAAGCAATGAAAGAAGAGAGTCTAGCTCTGAGGGTGGAACCACAGGACAGGGTTGGCTCCATCTTGCAGTGACCACATCTGCTGCTGGAACCAGAACTTGGTTGTGTTAGCAGCCAGGAGCCTCCGGTGTCTGGGAGTAGAGAACGTGGTCCTGTTACATGCGCTTCTGGGAGCTGCAGTGCAGCGTGTAAGGTGCTGGTCTGAGTTTGAACCACAGGGTCCATGACACAGGCCGGTGCTGTGCCAGGTACTTTGATCCCAATGTCATGGGGAGGTGGATACAGGAGCATGCTAGGCTTGCTCAGCCAGCCAGCCGAATTAGAGAAGTCCCAGTTCAGGGAGAGACCCTGTCTCAAAAAAGCCCTTGATGTCAATCTCTGGCCTTCAGCCCCCTCATACTATCCCTCTATCTTTTTGTGATCTAAGCATGAAGAATCTATGTAGAGAAGAGTAAAAAACAGGAAGGTGTCAGATCCAGGTGAAGGGTAGGGTTAGATGGGTATTGGGGAACCCAGAAGTGGGTCTTAAGATGGTCCAGTGCAGCGATAATAATCCTTTTCCTCATGGGCAGAGAGGGGAACAGAGTCCTGGGACGAATGATGTATTTGGTACATTTTTTTTTTTAAATCAGGGCTGTTTGTGTTTAAGACAGTCTTCCCCTGTCTCTGACCTGTTTTTCTTTGCACTAATCAGCCTTTGAGGAAGAGTGCTGGTCTTTTGGGTGAGTTGGTGCTTCTGTTAGTCACACTTGTTCATGGATTCATGGGGGTTATGAAAGGAGAGAGGAAACAAAGAAAGGTAAGGGAAAACAGCCTCTGCGGGGGGTGGGAGACTGACAAGAGGAAAAGGGTGTGAGATACACAAAGCAGCCAGTGACTGCTACCAAGGTCAGTGGCAGAGGTAGTCCAACGTAGGGCAGGTACTAACTCTTCCCTCAACATCCCAAGAGGAAACACTGAGCAGCCCACTAAACCTTGATTCCCTCTGAACCATTCCCCAGGAACCACCTGTCTGCTTCCTGTCTCTATGAATTTATGTATTCTAAATGTTGCATGTAAGAGAGTCACATAGTGTGATGTATGATTTTGCTGCATGTTGATTTATTATTATTTTTTAAGGTACTTAACCCTCTTCCTCCCTTCTAAACCTTATTCCTGCCAAACCCCCAACACTAGGTGAGAGAGAAAGAAAATTAGAGGGAAATGGGATATAGGTCTCTTGCACTAATTCCTGCTGACTTGGGACCAACAGGTTCTTTTTAGGGGAAATACCAAACTCCGTAGTGAGGATATACAGCAGTCCAGTAAACAAGCAATAGCCAACATAGCAAACCAGCAAACACAGCAGCAAGACAAACCAGCAGCAGTTCAGGGGAAGCACCAGTAGCAGGGAAAGCAGCAATCTTCCTCCCTTAGAGTACCCCCCTAATCCCTTTTAGGACACTGGAAATTATACCCCTCTCCAGAGTCTTCAGAATCCAACTTTCTACAGCTGGCTAAGCCACGCCCCTGCTAGTGCATGAGACAATTATAGTTAACAGCTGTGGACAAACTGAAGCAGCCCCCTATCCCACACCTGGGATCAACACAAAAAACATTCACTTATCATAACTGGGTTTTTTAAGAAACAAAAACTCTCACCCCATGGCTTCTTTTGCTAACCCCAAGGAAATGTGAAAGATTGTGGGAGGTGTTTCTTTTACAAGGAGATGAGTCTATGTATGCTCTGTCCTTTTGGCCTTCCCAC
Organism: Lophiomys imhausi; assembly: GCA_907164525.1. NCBI lineage: Eukaryota > Metazoa > Chordata > Mammalia > Rodentia > Muridae > Lophiomys > Lophiomys imhausi. The sequence continues at coordinate 2,831,071 of CAJQZJ010033039.1, read as the reverse complement.
TGCTCTTTGTCTGGAGCACTTTTTCCTTCTCAATTCATTTATGATTTCTCTTCTAACATTACCTCCTCACAGGACTCTTCACTTAGAGGGTTGGGAATTAGCCTAGAGAACCAAAGACAATGAGGAGCAGGGAGGTTGCCCAAGGTCATTGTCAACAAGTGTTGAGTCTATCCTGTGTCTATACTGGTTTTAATGGTGGCTGCTCTTACATGGTTAGAAACTCTGAAACCAGGAAACTGTCCTTAGGGTGATTGCTTGGCCTATGTTTTAAAATACAGACTGTATTATTATTTAGGATCATCAGATCAAATGGTAGTCACTTACAGACCTATCCTAAGAGAAGGGCATGCAGTAACACCATGGACATTGCATGAAGGGAAGCAGCAGAGTTGGCCAAGAGGCCAGGGAAGAGTGAGGGGGAATGTGGGCAAAGCCTTTATGTAGTTTTCATGGCGAAGGAGGAGCAAGGCAGAATGAGCATGTCGTTGACCTGTGTGAATGACTTCAGTGGATGGGATGGGGAGTGGGGGGGGGGTTCCTAAATTATTAGTAGTTGATCTGTATGGAAAGGATTATAGCTCCACACAGAAGGGTATCCTGGTGTGAGATTGCATCTTACTCCAGTCAGAATGGCCGTCAGGACAAAAGCAAATCACATATGCTGGCAGGGATTTGAGGGAGATGAACCTGGTGTAGCTATTACAGAAGTCAGTGCAGAGGTGTTTCAAGACATAAAAATAGGAATTGCCATATGACCCAGCTATACTACTGCTCCTGGGCAAATACTCTGCTACAGAGATTCCCACACATGAAGTTCATTTGCTGCTCTGCAGTGAGAATTTTGGTTTCTTTCAAAATACAGAAATGTTATGTGAATATATTTTTGTTATAATCCCAGGTGTGGGATATGGGGATGCTTCAGATTGTCCATAGTAGCTATGATTTATCTCATGCTCTGGCTGAGGCATGATTTTGCCAGCTGAAGATGGTATGTGTTTGAAAATCTGGGGACTCTTCAGAGGGTATATAATGCTAGAGCCCCAAGGAGGACCTGCTGCTGCTCCTGCTCTCCTTCTCCTGCTGCTGCTGCTGCTGGTTGCTGTTTTCTGGTTAGACATATGCTGACAATAAAGATCAAATATGCCCCAAGAAACTTGACATCCAGCAATATCGACGTCTCCTTTCCCCTCTAACTTTCTTTCTCTCCTACATAGTGTTGGGGGGTTGGAAGGTATAGGGGTGGTGCAATGAGGTAGGAAGAAGAACCCAATAAACTAGCCAAAAGTCTGCCTACACTGCCCTGTTTCCAATAGCTAGGAATTGAAATCAACCTATATGTCTATCAACTGGTGAATGGATAATAACAACATGCATATACAATGGGATTTTGTTCAGTTGCAGAGCAAATTGAAATAATGAAGTTTGCAGGAAAATGGGTGGAATGGGAATATGCTATAGTAAGTGAAGTAACTCAGGTCCAGAAAGACAAACATTGCTTATTTGCTCTCACATGCGGGAGCGTAGCATCTAATTGTTATATCTGCATTTATGTGGGAGTGAGTGTGAGCAGGAATCAGTCAACAATACAGGGTCTGTGAGAGGAGAGAAGAAAGGGTGGGAGGGTAATAAGGACCTGAAAGTGCGAAGGGTAGAAATGCAGGTGTGTGTGTGTGTGTGTGTGTGTGTGTGTGTGTGTGTGTGTGAGTGTGTGTGTGTGTGTGTGTGTGTGTGTGTGAGTGTGTGTGTGTGTGTGTGTGTGTGTGTGTGTGTGTGTGAGTGTGTGTGTGTGTGTGTGTGAGTGTGTGTGTGTGAGTGTGTGTGTGTGAGTGTGTGAGTAGGAGGTTAAGGGAGGGAGTACTGAGGAGTGAATAGGCAGTGGGAATCATCCTGGGTCTGGACTGACTGGCTGGTTTGCATATCAATGGTGCAACTTCAGAGTAGCTGTTTGCTATGCAGGGAGTTTGCTAGCTAATTGTGGGAGGGGCTGCCTGTCCAGGTTAGGCTGGCCGCACACATCTAATTCTCTCTTATGGCCATGTAGACCTGTGATTCTGGCTTAGAGTGAGGGAAGTGAATTATTTATCACAGAGAATGAGATACCTACAGTGCAAGATTGGGCCTGTTAACATTCCATGATGGAGGTGGGGGTGGGAATGGCTCACAAGGCGCTCCCTCCCCCCACACTACTTACAGGCAGTTAACTGTAGCTGTGTCTTCACCCCTCCCTTAGGATCTATAGGCAGTTAATGCTGACTGGGAAAGGAGAGACATTTTCTTCAGCAGTGTATCTAATCGTAAGTTGCTCCTGCTAATAACCCTTGACTCATACTCCTATATGTAGTCATTGTTAAAATCACTGAGTTAGAAAAAAAAAAGTGTGAAAGTAGAAAGGAGATTTGTTGGGAAGACAAAGGGGATCGGTATTGGGAGGTGGATACAGTCAAAACACATTATATTTATATGTATGAAAA
>CAJQZJ010033039.1:2814842-2826090 GCA_907164525.1 Lophiomys imhausi | reverse complement strand
CTATCTATCTATCTATCTATCTATCTATCTATCTATCTATCTATCTACCTAAAGGGAATTCGTTAGAATGACTTACAGGTTGTGGTCCAGCTAGCCCAATGATGGCTGCCTATGAATGGAAGTCCCAAGAATCTAGTAGTTTTTAGTTTACAATGTTTGGACTCAGTTGGTCTTCAGTGCATGCTGGAATCCCTAAGAAGTAAGTTCTAATGCCAGTGAAGGAATGGACTTGCTCTCTGTGTGAGGGCAAGCAAGCAAAAAGCGAAAGCTTCCTTCTTCCTTCTTTTGTATATAGGCTGCCAGCAAAAGGTGTGGCCCAGATTAGAGGTGTGACTTCCTACCTCAAAAGATCTGGATTAAAGGTGTGTCCTCCTATGCCAATGATCTGGATTAGAAGTAGATCTTCCCACTTCAAATTAAGCAAAAATCCATCACAGGTGCTCCCTCCACTTTTGGGTTCTAGTTAATTCCAGTCAAAAGAATAGCCATCACAGTCTGTGTTAGATTGTCTAATTTTCCAAGAAAGGCTGGATGTATTCAGTTTCTCTTTCTTATTCTCCTTTCTTTCCTCCCTCCCTTCTAGTGATTAAACCTGGGCCTCCATGCATGGGAGTGAACACTCTGTCAGTGAGCTACATCCCAAGCCACCCCACCCCCCACACCCCATCCTATGGTGGTTTAATGAGGATGGCCAGCAGTTGGTAGCATGTTTAGGTAGGATTAGGAAGTGTCACTTTATTGGCTTTGAAGTTTCAAAAGACTGTTATTCCCAGATTCATTTTTTCTCTATCTCTCCTCATAAAAATCAATCAAGATGTGAGTAGTCAGACCATAAGCCAAATTAAACACTTTCTTCTGTAAGTTACCTTGGTCATGTGTTTTATCATAATGATAGAAGAGTAACTAAGACATCTCATTTTTAATATTTTGAGGCAGGATATTGCTGAGTTGTCCAGGCAGGCCTGAAACCTATTGTCTTCTTGCCTCAGCCTTGGTTATGCTGGGATGGTAGAAGTCACCATATTCTGCTTTTCCTTAGAAAAACTCACTATTTTGTCTGTGTGTGGGTGTAGGTGTGCATGTACCATGGTGCGAGTGCGGCAGTCACTTTTAGCAGTGAGTTCTCTTGTCAACTGGGGATCAAGTTCAGGCCATCAACCTTTCCTGGAAAGTACCTTTACCCTCTAAGCCATCTTGCTAGTGATTTAAAAAAAATGATTCCATCTTGCTCTTTTGTGCATTTCTTCTTGCTGTTTATGAAGACATCAAAAGGTTGAATGATGAGGTTTCCAGAGTTGAGAAGAGGCAACAGCTCTTCACCTCCCGGACTGACATCCACCAGGGAAGTGGGGTTTGATTTTCTCTTTTCATTCATGATCTGTTAATGGGGTCAGGAGGCCACTACAATCAGCACCCTTTAGTTCTGCTGGGGCCTCACAGCATGAATTTGTCTTGCCTGTGATATAATCTTCAACTTCACAATTCCACTCTGTTGTTGAACTTTGCACCTGATGATTGCAATGATTGTAGGCATTCTTCTCTTGGTATTTCAGGGGCCACTGGGCCTTGCAGGCTGAAAGGGACATGGTGAATAGGAGATGGTGGAGGTGAGGCCTGAAGCAAAGGGCCACCTTGGCTTTCTGACTCATTAGGCAGTGATTTTGTGAGCCCTGGGGTACGCTGGGGCAGGTGGAGGCAGGCACTGGAGAGGTGGTAGTGACTGCTGTAAGCTGTTGCTGTCCTTAGGGGCTTGTTACTCTGAGGAACAGCAGCCACCATTTCAGAAACTTCAGAGACTGAGGTCTTGCTGTGTAGCTCAGTGTGTTAGTCACTTTTCATTTCTGTTATTCAAGACCTAACAAGTAGTTGACTTAGGGAGGAAGGGTCTAACCCAGTGGATGCCATCACTGTGGTAGGGAAGTGATGGAGCCCCAGGCAGCTCGGTCCATTGCACCCACAAGCAGGAAGCAGAGCAGGGTGAATGCTGTACTCAGCCTGCTTTCTCCTTTTTGTTCAGTTCAGGATCTCTGGCCAGGAAATGGTGCCACCCACATTCAGGGTGGGTCTTCTCACCTCACTTAACCTAATCTCGATAACCTCTCATAGATTTGTTTCCATGATAATGATAAGTCCAGTCAAGCCGGCAGTCATGGTTAACTTGACTATCACACCCAGGCTGCTCTTGAAGGAGCAGCCTGTACAAAGCTGGGATCACAGGCTTACAATGCCAAGCACAGCATCATGCTTCCAGGGAAGAAAAGGGAGTGGGCACTGAGAGTCTTTCAACAAGGGGGACTGTTGGTTGTCCTCACTTGACACTTTAATGGCAAAAAGAAACTAGGCATTTCAAGACAAGGAGGAGGAAGTCTTCCAGGCTGAGGGAATGAACTACAAGATGGTCAAGGCAGGAACAGAGAAGGCATGTGTACGCTGGGAATACAATCATGGTATCAGCATGTTGGAAGTATGGGTAGCAACGGGGAGAATATGGGACAATGAGGTCAGAAAGAAGGGCAGGAGTGGGACCACACAGTTTGAAGGTCATGTTTTGGGATTTGAATTTTACTCTAAATGTGTAAGGTGCAATATCTTCAGAAGGCTATAATCAGGAAAGTGACACACTCCAAATTAGGTTTAAACTTTTGTTCAGTTCTTGGTGCTGGGGATGGATCTCTTATGTGAGCTACCCTCACCTGGCTGTTGAATTGTTAGTGAATATGCTGGCTCCCACATGGATAGGAGTATAGGAGGTTTAAGTCAGCCTTGCTGAAACACAGAGCACCACCTCAGAAACCTCAGGTAAAAATTACACCTCATGTGTTGCTCATGTTTTGTGCTCAGTGATTGTGTTCATCAGACTTTTTGTGCCTGCAACAGGTGGTTGAGAAAAATGGCTTAAAGAGGAAGGGATCATTTTATTTTATTTTTTTTCGAGACAGGGTTTCTCTGTGTAGCCCTGGCTGTCCTGGACTCACTTTGTAGACCAGGCTGGCCTCGAACTCACAAAGATCTGCCTGCCTCTGCCTCCCAAGTTCTGGGATTAAAGGTGTGCGCCACCATGCTCGGCAAAGGTATCATTTCATTTTGGCTCACAGTTTCAGATGTTACAGTGCATGGTTGCCTGATTGCCTTGGGTGCTGGTGAGGGAGAACATCATAGCAGAGAGTGCATAGTGTAGCAGGGAGCATATTGTAGTGGACGGGAGACAGAGGGAAACAAAAAAGGACAAAACAAAAAGGAAGGCAAAAAATGCCCTTCAGAGGCATGTCCCCAGTGACTTGCTTCTTCCAGCCACACTCAGCCTCCTCATTTCCACCACCTCCCAGTGAGACCATCTGGTTATGGTCTTCCACAGATTTTGGATGAAATTGGAGCCCTTTTGATCAAATCATTCCCTGAACCCCACCTCTGAATTCTGATACATGGGATCCAAGCCTTTAATAATGTGATCTTGAAGGACATTTCATATCTGATCTGTAGCAGGGATTTAGGATGGGCCCAGGAGATTACTCATTTATCAACTGTGGATCAGGTTTGCTAATATTGGCCTGGTCCTTTCACATGTGTGGAATCACAGAGAGGATGCTGAGTGCTGGTCTGTGTCATGTCATGGCTGGGCAAGCCACATAGTACCTGGACAAGATTCTAAGAGTGCAGACATGGAAAATCTCTGGAGATCTGGGCTCAATGCTGACATGGATACTACTCCAACTACATACTAATACAAGATGAAGTTAGAGCAGACCCAAGGGATAAGGAAACACATTTTACTTCCTGGGGGAAAAGCACCAAGTCACATGGCCAGAGAATGCAATTCTGGGATAACAATGACAGACATTGTGAGAAGGATCCGCTGCCAAGGCAAGAGGGTAAGTAGAGAGACCATTCAACTTGGGGAGAGATGACGGTGGCCTGGAGCCTTCTAGTGCTTCTGTCTACATTCTGAGGTGACTCAGTTCTGAGGTGTCCAAACACTCTGTAGTCATTTAATGTAGGAACCATGGTCCCCATTTTGTGGGTAACTAGGTGATGCTCGGAGGCATTGGGAGCTTACTCATGTTCACCAGTTGCTAAGCAACATAGACAGGAAATGAGACTAGGTGGAACTGAGTCCAAATTCAATTCTGTTTTCCAAGTACAACAACAGCAACACACACAGACACACACACATTCATACCCTATGGCTTTCTAAGAGCCATGACTATAGAATCAAATGCCTTAGGCTGAACTCAGTCTGTAGTTGGGGGAAACATCTCGCAGACTTGGTTCTTCTGTCTCACTTGTTGGCAGTGTCTGGTTTGTCCTGCTCATGAACTAACACTGAGTTCCACCTGCAGCTCTTGGACCCTGTGACTTAGATGGGTCTCATGAATAAATAAGGTAGATTGTAGAACAAAAGATTAAATTTGCTATTTTTCTCATTTTATAAAAAATATGCAGTCAGGGCAGGTGAGATTGTTCAGCAGGTATAGGAACTTGCTTCCAATCTTGGTAAACTGAGTCACAGTGGGAAGAGAGAACTAACACCATGCTGTCCTATGTCCTCCATATGTGCTCCGTGGCATGGGTGCACTACCACACAAATAAAAAAAAAATGTCATTTTTTAAAGTGTAGGCATTTTCATTTCACAATTGGCAGTGATATACAACTGGTCCAGAGTGGGTGGAGTCAGGGACAGTGCACAACTGATCTGTTAACACACAGGCATCCCCCAAGAGAATTTTCCAACCTCAAATGTCTGTCATGTAGATAGTTAGACAGACACCCTGAATCCTGTCTGGGCTCCATCTCTACAAAAGATGGAATTTTCAGAAATATGTTTGGTTTATGAGATGCAGCCTGAGGAGCAACCGAGTGAGGAAGTGCTATGGACAAGGCTCTCTGAGCAGGGCACCCCTCCATGCCGCTTTTCTTAGTAGGGAATTCTACAAGGAGGTTGGTGGGAGTCAAAACCCATCAGCTGTCATTTACCAGGTGTTTAGCAAAATCACTTTTCTCCTGCAGAAGAATTTGCATGAATTATATTAAAATCAGTGTTAAAGTAATAAAATTACACGCTCAGGGCTTTTCTAGAAACTGCTTTTGTCTGGCAGGGTAATTTGAGAGAGGGAAGATAATCCCCTGGCCACCAGACTTTCACAAAGAGAAGGAGCAGAAGAACTAAGTTGTGTGCTCTGGCTGCAGTGGGCACTTGCTGACCCCCCAAATAAAAATATCTCTACAGATTAGCTGCAGAACAAAGTTTGCGGTGCAAATTCATGAGATAAATGATTCAGTTTTTAAATTTTTTTAAAAAAGTTTTAAAATTTGTTATAAAGATTAGAAGTCAGAAGAGGGTGTCAGATCCTCAAGAATTTGAGTTACAGATAGTTCTGAGACCCAATGTGGATGCTGGGAAGTGAACCTGAGTCCTCTGGAAGAGGAGACAGTGCTCTTAACCACTTAACCATGTCTCTGGTCCTAATATTTCTTGTGTGTGTGTGTGTGTGTGTGTGTGTGTGTGTGTGTGTGTGTGTCTGTGTCTTTGTGGACACATGTACATGGGCATCAGATCCTCTGTAGCTGGAGTTACAGGCAGTTTTGAGTTTCTTACACGTGTGTGTGTGTGTGTGTGTGTGTGTGTGTTTGTACTTGGGGCCAAACTTGGGTCTTCTTCAAAAGCAGTATGTGATCTTACCTGCTGTACTATCTCTTCTTCATCTTCTGATTTAATTGTTGCAATGTCCATTTTAGGAGGAAACTTTAAATCATCAAGTGGGTCGCAGAATCCCAAGACAGGAGCAAAAATATCCATAGAATTGGGCAGAAACAGACTGCGTTATCACAGGTGCTGGGCCTCTCTCTCCCTCCTGCGGTGCCTGCGATGGTGACAGGGCATGGAGGATGGCTTCTACAGGGGACAGCTGCTTTCTGGGGTCATCTTGTTCTTCGTGTCTCTTCCACTTCTATTGCCCCTCGTAACTGAGGCAGCACAGCCATGACCCACTCTTCCCAACCAGCTGAGCATAAACCCAGACCTGCTGCTTCTTTCCAAGTCTATTTCTGGTTGTCCTTTGGCTTCCATAATGTGCCCAAACTGGTTTTTGCTTACTTGCTTGTTCTTGAGACAGGGTCTCATGTAGCCCAGGGTGGCCTTTGCCTTAATTCTCTATGTAGCTGAGAATGACCTTGAACTCTTGATCCTCCTGCACCCGACTGAGCCTACTCCGTGCACAGATGGTGTCCAGGCTTTGTGCCCATTAGGTAGTGCTCTCTGCCAACTCAATTACATCTCAAGCCTTCTTTCTGTTGATGCCCATCACGAAATGTAGTATGTTTGCTCCCACCTGCCCGCCTTCCCCTACTCTGTTCCAAGCCTGCTTGCCACATTACCTCAGCTAGCTAGCCAACTCGATTGCACTTGTTTTAATGGCACCCCAGAAAGTCCCCTGACTGCCCCAGGGATCAGGAGAAGGTGCCTGTGATCTGTTTTCCTACAGTGCCTTGTGATTCCCCCATGTCAGGGCTTGCAGTAATGTGCTACAACAGCCTTAACATTCACTCATCTCTTTTTCGAAGCTTTATCTTGCTCACTGTTGCACTCATGTGTCTACATGAACAGTACTTGACTGGTTCAAGTAAATGTTTGATCATTGACAGCTCAGTAACTTTTTGCCAAATGAATGAATGAATGAGCGAGCGAGTGACCAGTGAGAACTTTAAACATAGCTGCTGTATCAGAAGATAAATCTTTTTTTGCATTTTCTTCTCTTCTTTCTGTGGCTTCTCTGTACTATCATTCAAATGAGCCAAGGTCCCAAAGGAGAACCTTACAGAGAAGAGGGCAGTGAAAGGTCAGGAACTTTGACCTGATGCAAGGAGGGAAATGCAGGGAAATAGTGACAATTTGCCTTTGAAATGACTGAGCTGCTCTTCTCCTGTAAGTATGCTTGTCAGGAAGATTGGAACTTGGTGAATTGGCCAGGAGCATTAGGGATTACATTTGGTGTGTGTGGCATGTGCATGAATTTTATGCTATTTTTCATTGTGTAGCCAATAACAATTTCACTTTCTCTGGTATCTGCTGAGTTTCAGGAGGGCAGGAATAACCTCTGATGTGTCTTTGGGGCTCTCAGATCATCTATGTATGTGTCGCTTGAGACCTCATTGGGGAAGTGTTTCAGGTAGAAAAGTCTTACAGAGGTACACAGTGTCCCTGTTTTACAGACAGGAGAACTGAGTTTTCTCAGAGAGGGGGAGTAACTGTGTAGCCACAGTGAGTTATTAACAAAGCTAAGACTTAAAAAAAGAAAGTCTTGCTTTATGGGAGACAAATTATAGAAACTGTGATGTCGTTAAATTTAGAAAACAAAGTTGGCTACTGCCAGAGTTGCAAGGCAGTTTTGACGTCTGCTGAAAGCCACGCTCCCATCCAATTTTGTTCTGGAAGTAGGAAGCAGAGGCTCCCAGGGACCCCTGGGTGGAGCTCCCCTTCTATTTATCAGTAGTTTTGCTTCTCATTATACCCATGGCCTAGTTTTCACGGGCCCCTCTAGATGTCAATGAGCACAGAACACTAGGCAATTGTCCTTGTAAACTTTTGAAGTTCCTATGGCATTATGAGCAAGGTCCTGGTCCCCAGCTGGGTGCCATAGCCTACCTTGGTTCTGCTCTAGTTCTTCAAAAGTCTAAAGGATGGTGTTGTCATCTTCCAAAAGCAGAGACCAATAATGAAAAGCCACCCTCTAACTGAGAATGTTCCTCTCCACCCCTTCTCAGAGGCCATGGGGAATTGCTAGAATGGAATTTTATTGTGTGGGATGCTACTGTTTGAAACAATAGAATGTAGGGGAGAATGTGGCAGGACTTAGAAGAGGCAAGACCTTTGGTGCCCATCCTGGGGGAAGGAAGCCAATGATCTGCTTTCAAGTTTCAGGTTTGATGTGGAAGCCGAAGGTAGCCTGCCTGTGCATTCCATGCCCTGGGCATATGCCTACAAGGGGGCATATACTGTCTTTGGCTGGATCTCTGGGCACTGTGGGGCTTCCACAGCAAATCTGGTTTTCTGTTTTCTTTGCAGCTCTGCACTTTATGTGGCCAAGTGTAAAAGTGATTAGCAATTCTTGTCAGGTGTCTTGGAAGTTGTCTTGGCATTGGCAGGGTTGGAGGGGAATATGGAGGGAGCTGAGCTCCAAGGTTTGAAAGAGACTGTGTTGTGCTGAGGGCTTGCTCCTCACTGGGTGGAGTGAGCTCATACAGTGTAAATTAAAGAATTTAGAGAAGACCCAGTCAGGCTCCAAAATGGAACTCCCCATCTCCCTTTACGTGGGGACTCAGTGTCAACATCCACTCTTGTTTTTCCACGAATTCCCTTCAGGGGGCAGCAGATAAACTGTCACTTGGGTGTTTTTGTTTTCTTCTGGCCAGATTTTTCTCTTGACTGTCCAAATTGGGTGGCATATTGAAGGGCAGAAACTACAAGATATAGAAAAATGGCTGCTGCTGTGTTGAGCCACTGGAAGCTCTTTTATTATCTTTTATGCCCCCTTTTATTAGGGCACCCGTATTCCACACTCACATTTGCAGACCCAGTGTTTGTGTTCCATCAGGTTGGAGAATCACACGAGGGGTGTTCACACTGAGGGGTTCTGGGGGGGTCTGAAGGAGCCTGAATTCCCATCCCAGTTACAACATGTGGTAGCTCTGTATTGCTAAAATTTCTCCCATGGGGAGACATAAACAAAGGAGAACTCTCTTCCCTCCCAAGGTCCCAATGACACATGAGGCACAATTCCTACAAAGTTCACTCTGAGTAATCAATGAATTCACTGGACTTCCTTCATACAAGTCAAGTAAGGGATTGCTTACCAGGATGAGGGCATTCATCCCTCACATGGCCTCACCTGAAAAGCCTTAAGTGGCAGGGATGAGGGATTCTCTGTAGCTTAATATACTTACTTACGTTCAGGTTGTGCAGAGTGACCCACTGTTACATCAACAGCATGAAAAGTGGAGAAAAGGAGAGGGGCTGGTGAGAGCGTTTGGTACGTAAAGGTTCTTGTCACAAGCCTGATCATCTGGAAGCTGTATGATGGAAGGAGAGAAATGACTCCTGCAAGTCACCCTCTGATTTTCACACACACACTGTGGCAAGTGCATGTGTGTGTGTGTGTGTGTGTGTGTGTGTGTGTGTGTGTGTGTGCGTGTGCATGTGTGCATCCCTGCACATACTCATATGAAACAAATAAAATAAACAAATTCAAAAAGGAAAGAAAAAGAAAGCACTCAGTAGAAAAGCCTGACAGAACTGTGGACCAGGCCATGGTCAGCTGATAAATTGTGTTGGTACTATGTTCCCTACTTGTTGTAAAAATGCCAGTTTATCTGTGATCTTCCTCAAGATTCATAACCTCACTGGGCATGGTGGTGCATGCCTTAAGTCCCAGTACTTGGGAGGCAGAGGCAGGTGGATATCTTTGAGTTCAAGGCCAGCCTGGTCTACAAATCGAGTCCAGGACAGCCAAGGCAACACAAATAAACCATCAAAAAAATTTCATAACTTCTGTCTAGTCATGAAAAAATATCAAACAAATATTAATGTAAAGGAAACTTCCAAGAAAAACAAAAAAAGGAAGTTTCCAAAGCAGGTGTCTAGTACTCTTGAACATTTGGCCAGGGTCATTGAGTCTGAGAAACTGTGAGAGCCAAAAGGAGTTGTGAGCTACATGTGAGGTATATTCCCAGTGGGATTATGGGACCAAAGAGGGAATCTGGGGTTAAATCAATCAATCAATCCAATGCTGCGGAGAAGGTTCTGTGGGTAAACTGCTTGTTATACAAACAAAGGACCTGAATTTGATTTCTAGAGCCCAAGTAAAGAGCCAGGTGGAGTGGTGCACACTTGTAGTCACAGCATGGTGGTGGAGGGTGGGAGGTAGAGACAGGTAGATCCCCTGGAGCTCATTGGCCAGTCAGCCTCACCTACTTGGCAGACCATTGAGACCCTCTGTCTTAAAAACATAAAATATTGATGGTTTTCAAGGCAGGAGATGACACTGAACCATGCCTGCACTCTGGCCTCCACACACATGCACATACATGTGCATGTGCACTCCCATACATGAACACACAAAAAGAAATTTAAAACATTCCCAACAAAGTGTGGACTTTTGTTAGCAATAATGTATTAACATCGGTTTGTTAATTGCATCAAATATACCAAATTATGATGCTAATTATAGGTGAAATGAGAGAAGGGTGTGTGGGAATTCTTTTCCTCTATCTTCTCAAATTCTCTAAGTCTAAAAGTGTTCTGAAAATTAAAATCAATTAAAAAGTTATTAATAGTAATAATTTTCTCTCTTGGGTGATCTCACCTAGAAAAGTTCAACACTCAGGAGGGCCTAACATGAAGTCAGTCTCACCTGTGACTTTCCTCTGTCAGCTAAGGAGTCTCAATCTTTCTGGTTGTGGCTGACGTGGCCACCACACAGTGCAACACGGGCAGCCCACGCCCCACCTCAGGCAATGCATGCTAGCTCTGAAGGTAGTAACCTAGCCGCACGGTGGAAAAATCAGATTCAGCTGCTGCCCCAGAAGGAGATCAGTCACTTCTCCCTACCCACACTGCCATGTACACACCTGGGCTGAATCATTCTGCATGTGGGATTTCCATTTTTCATCTTCATTGTCCATCTGTGAACCCCTGACTTCCTGGGTCACTTTAAACCAGTAGTTCTCAACCTGTGTGTTGCAATCCCTTTGGATGTAGCATATTAGACATCCTGCATATCAAATATTTATGTTATGATTCATAGTAATAGAAAATTACAGTTATGAAGTAGCAATAAAATAATGTTAGGGCTGGGAGGATCACCACAACCTTAATGATATTAAAGGGTCACAGCATTAGGAAGGTGGAGGGCTACTGCTTTACGCCTTAGTTCTGTGGCCAATATAGATGACTTAATAGTAATGACTGAGAATTGGAGAGATGGCTCAGTCCATGAAGTGTGTACAGAAAGGTGAGTGTAATAGTGCTTTTCTTCTATCCCAATGTTGGAAAGGCAGAGACAGGAGGATTCACAGGACCTGATGAATCCATGAGCTCTAGGTTCAGGGAGAGACCCTGTCTCAACAATAAGGTGGGAAGTGATTAGGAAGACAGTTGATATTGATTTTTGGACTGCAAATGTGTGCTCGCACAGTGTACATGCACCTGCACACACACACACACACACACACACACACACACACACACACACACAC
>CAJQZJ010033039.1:2803826-2814832 GCA_907164525.1 Lophiomys imhausi | reverse complement strand
CACACACACACACACACACACACACACACACACACACACACACACACACACACGAACGCAGGAATAGAGGACAAGTCAGCAGTGTGCATACCTATGCTGCTGCTGTAACCTGGTTGCCTGTGGCACCAGAGAAAAGATGGTGTGATCAATTGTATTTTTCAAATATGGACACACCACTGCTTCTTTCAGTGAGACCTTGCCAGTTTCTCCCACAGCTTGATGAGGTGCTATCCCTTGCACTTGAAATGGGAATATCTTTGAAGTTATTTAGCTTGAGATGGAAATAATACTGTATGAGCTCTGAAGTTGCATCATGGATGCATATACATATTTCTTGAATTGCTGTCTTGGGCTACTCACTCTTAGAATCCAGCCTCCATGTTGTGAGCATGCCCAGACAGCCTCTGAGAGGTACTTGTGGAGAGGAATTAAGACTTCCGCCCACATTCTCTGTTGAGCTTCCAACACCAGCATCCACTTGGCAGCTATCTTGGACCTAACTTCTCTATTCCCCAGCCAAGCTATTCCAGTGGGTGCCACATGGAGCCTCTCAGAGGCTGAAATAACAGGATACCCCCCACCCTGGTGATTGACTCCATCCACTATGGAAAGGATCATGTCATGATGAAGCCTTGTGGCTTGAGTTTCCTCACAGCATGACTAGAGCTCACAGCAGCCCTCTGATTGCTCAGAACATAGCCGCCCAGCACTGTGATGCACACAGTAGGTGTCTCTGCCTTATGGCCCTGGGTTGGCTGGTCCAGGGTCAGCCACTCAACTCAGCTGAACAATCCGATTCATGGAACTGTACACAGCTGTGCTGATGGCTCGAACAGAGGGCTAATGAAAGAAGGTTTCATGACTCATGATGAGATGGGGCCCAACCTGCATTCCCTGAGACTCATTCCTCAGTGTCCTATTTCCCTCCAGTCAATGTTCCAGGACTAATGTTATTTTGCCCTTAGTCCCCACCCCCCACTTTTTGGTGATAAAAGCAAACCTTCACTGATACAAAATATAAGAAGTGTTGCCTCATTCCTTTGGGATTCCAAGGCAAGGAACTATGACCAAAGGGTCAGAGTCACTGTGGAAGGAATTTCAGCTGGATACACGAAGGAGATTTATAAGATCTGGTATGACTTTTGAGTGTCCAGTCTTTGGAAAGTTTTAGGCAAAAGCTGCTCAATTAACTACTTAGGTGTGGTGTTATCAAGAGGTTTCAAGCGTTAGTCCTAGGAATGGAGTGGTTTTATAATCACATATAATAATAGTAATGATAAAGTAATAGCAGACATAGTTTTGTGAAGTGAATGTTGCATGAACACAAAAATCAGGGCTGTTTATAGAGTAGTACCTCATTGAATTCACAATAATCCCAAGGCCACATCATTCTTTTAAAACAATTGTTATATATGCATAATGCATGTGCTTGCATGTGTCTCTATGCCTTGATTTGCATATGTAGCTCAGCGAACAACCTCTGAGTTGTTCAGTACTTGCTTTCCATTTTGTTTGAGAGAGGGTGTTTTTGCTCACTGGTGTGTAAGCTAGGAAAGTTGTCTGGCAGTATAGTGGGGATTCTCCTGTCTCTGCCCCATATCCTCCATCCTCCTGCCTCACCATAGGGGCACTGGGATTATAGATTCATGCCACTGTGTGTAGCTTTATGTAGATTCTGGGGATGCCAATTCAGGCCATCACATTTGTGTGGTGAATGCTTTGGCCATTGAGCCACCCCCAGGCTGGTCACATTCTTATTACAACGGGGCACATGAGGAAACCAAGCCTTGAGAAGTTACTCGGTCAGGTTCTTTATCTGAGGAGACATGTTTAAACCTAGACTGTTTAATCCTGCCTGAGATGTTCTCAAGCCCCAAGATGTGGTAAGGATTTCATCTAATTTTCTTTGCTCCACATCTCATAAGAAAACTAATCCCCACATTAAATAAATTAAAGGCAAAGGGAAAATCTTGTAGAGTGGAGTCTGAACAGTAGAGAACATTTCACATGAGATTAAAGAGACACATTTCAACATAGGAAACACAACTAAGAAGATAATGGGGGAAAAGAATGAAAAATCAACCTTCAGAGTACAGAGAACCATATGTAGCTGGAGAACTCCCATTTAGTATGTCTACCACAGTGTGCTGGTGTGATTTTTTTCTTTCTTGTTAATTCTTTGAGTTTGAACATTGACCTGATTCATGTCTACTCTCTCTGAACTTAATTAGGTGTGTTGTTGTTGTTACTATTATTATTATTGTATTATCTTTAAATGGCAGAGCATCTCTCCCAAATAGGAATGACTCTGTCTCTGTCTCTCTGTCTGTCTGTCTGTCTCTCTCTCTTTCACTGTGTGTGTGTGTCTGTGTGTGTGGTGTGTGGTGCATCTGAACTAACAATCACTTGAAGACTGTCTTCCAGAAGCTTTGTGATTATATTTAGCAGAAGTTTCTTTTAGAAATATGCTTTTAAAAAAACCTACCTGATCATTTATTTTTATTCCAAATCATCAAGAAAATTGAAGGTTCCTACCATCCTCTTAATTGAATAAAGAGAGACAGATGTGGAAGGATCCTACTGAATGTGGAACAAATTCCAGATCTCTAATTAGAACATTTGCCCACAGACTTCTCTTTGCCTGGGAGACTCTGAGCCCTGCCTCTCTCCTGTCTGTTTCTGATGCTTCCTTATACCTAGCAGGTTAACTTGGAGACCAGCCCACTGTTGGCTTCCTTAATAGGACACTTAAGCACATTGCTATTGCAGAAGAGAACAGCAATTCTCCCTAAGATCTCTTGGGCCTTTGATATGCTTGTAATGATGTTTCCAAGAAGATGGGGATCAGGGGAGGTAAAAGGCATTTGCTGAGTGTTGTCTGGAAACAGGGAGTCTTGTTTACTGAACTTGTGTCTGGAACCTCTTTTATTATTCATCTTTTGTTGTGAAACTAGATGATACTTGAGTTTAGGAAGGAATTATGGGCCTTTGGTGGTGCATATCTGAAACTCTCAGCTTCAAATGGTCCAAAATTAGCTATTTCAGGTAAATGCAGAGAAGTATATTAAATTCTCCAGATCTGTGGGTTCTGTTTCCTTTATGTAAGAGATGCTGGCTTACTAAATACAGCATGAGTTTTGAGTCCTGTACAATACAGGAGAAATGTGGTGTTAACCCATGCCTTTAACTTCAGCAGAGACGGGAGGAGCACCATAGAGTTAGTGGACTTATAAATTCTAGAGTTACACGGAACAGGGTGGTGAGGGTACTCACCCTTAATCCCATCATTCAAGAAGAGTACACCCTTAACCCCAACACACTAGAGACAGAAGCAGGCAGATCTCAGAGCTCAAGGTCAGCCTGATACAAAACAAACTCTAAATAGAGAAGAACTTCGATCCAGGAGTGGTGGAACACATCTTTAATCCCTTCAGATGGGAACCACAGGTCTCTGATCCCAATAATTAGAATGCAGAGACACACACATAGGATTTGGAAGGACCTAAGTTTAAAAGCTACTTACAAGAGGCCCACTCAATACAAACAAATTGTCCTTCAAGATCTCAAAATATATACACTAAAGCTGGTTTAGCTCCAAAATAACAAAATAATTTCTTCTTTAAACCAGATTGAAAGATAACACTTTATATATTGTCAAAAAAACAAATTTGCTTCAGGAGAAATATTACCTACCCACCCCCCCCAAAAAAAAAGAGGGTGATTGTCCCTGAGTGAGGATTAGGGCAGGGCTCTGTTCTTATCTTTCCAGGAGAATCAAAGCATCCATTCAAGGAACCCAGGGACAACTGGACAACGGAAACCTCAGCAGAAAACAGAATCAGACACCAAAAGAAGACGAGTGACCCAGATGATTCAGCCTGACAGACTCCCTCAATAGCTGTCTCCATCAAAAGCCTACAACCACAACAACTCAATATCGCTAAGACTGTTCAGCTCTACACAATGCCCCAGCCAGATCCTCAGTAAAGCCTGGAAGTTCAGCTTCTGCCTACAAACTCCTTAGGACATCTAAACAGCTGAGAACAGAAGGACTGAACATAAAAGGATTGTACTAACATTTTAACCATTTTTCCATTTTGGTTCGGGCCCCAAACAGGTTTACTACAACCCAAATCAGCAGGAAGTCATTTTAAGAGAGCGACATCCCATACCCAGAGGGTGGGGAGGGTGTTTCTCTGCCCCCCCTTTTGGTTATTTGAAGGACAACTGAAAACTCCGTTATTTAGGGGAAGAGATTACAAGTTGTTAAATGGTCCTGTTTAATGGGTTTTGGAGGTTAGACCCAGGGTATTCCTTCTTTCCCTTTTCTGTATCCTTCTTTATCTCCTATGTAGGAATGCACCGACTTGAGAAAAATTGAGACATAGACATAGCATAGGAAGGACCAAGAAGAAGGGTCAGATTATTGAATATGCCCTTATACCTTTGTATATTGATACAAAATTAGTAGTATATTTGGCTAAAGTGGTATTGACCATTGTTTATTGTGCAAAAATAAGATTGTATTTTTTGTATTGATATTTGTATTTTGATACAAAATTAAAGGTAACGCTTCCTAATGGTATCGTACCTAGAGATACTTAAAAATGAAATGTGAAGCTCTGGCCTCTTGATACCAACCGTCTTAAACTGTTTAGGATAGTTAAGAAAAACAAACTCCTAGTCATGCATGCATGTCACCTTGTTAGCTACTATGACAGTCTATCACAGATATTCTCTAAGCTACTCAGTAATCAAATTGTTAAGAGACAAGCAACATTTGCTTATCTAAATACAAGAGATAGATAGGGCATCTTCAAAAACCCCAAGAGATCTGCAGAATATGGCATTCAAAGATGTGGTCTTAAATTAAGAGTTTTTTTGATATCGTGACATATCAGCTCCTGACAGCACCCCCTATTCTACGCCAAGTACAAGAAAAGCATCGAAGAATCTCCAGTGTGAGATGGTTGAATTAGTGGCAAGCCTATCTCTTGGCATGTAAAAACTCCTTGCTTCAACTGCAGACAGACTGCTGTCCAAAAAGGACAAACCTTGGTAGCAGGGAAGTCGACAGCCTAGCTCTGCCAAGACATGGTAGGTTAGTCCTTCATAATCCCTGCTCTACAATAAATGTCTGTCAGAGAAACAGGACCAAAAGGCTGAAGACTGATGCTGGAATGTACGGAGAGAAAATGGGAACTGTCCAGGTAGTCACTGGTTTGTCATTTCTTAGTATTGGAAGCTGCAGGCCCTGCACTTCCTATATAATCATATATATTTATCCTTCTCAGCTCTCTGAGGTGGTTGAAGAATAGACAGCTTGAGTCTCATAGCTAAATTTTGAGTTGTTTAGGAATCAAGAGGGCGTTCTAGATCCAAGAAGATGGTTATAATAGTGATGCAAATTAGTATGAAAGCTAAGTCAGTTATAGAACTTTAAACTCATGGAGATGGTTAGAAGGTAGAAGGTTAAAGTCAGGGGCCAAATATGTATGAACTGGACATTGGGAAGGAATACTGGGCCATTTAACTCTCATAAATGTGGCATATTTAATTCTGCTGTTTTGTATAGAATTTACTGTTGTAAGAGAAAGAACCATTTGTTGGATTGAAAAGGGAAGCTGTTGGGGGGGGAAGAGGGTGAAAGGGTGGGACAGGAAGGGGGAACAGGGAAGGGTTTGTGACTGAGATGTAACTTGAAGAAAAAAAATAAAGTACTTATATAAAATAATAAAAAAATGAGTCCTGTACAAGGAATGGTAATCGATTTGAAGAATCCTGAGAATATAGTCTGTGGGCCATGGCCCCATTTTATAAATAAAACTTAATTGGAACACAGCCATGCTTGGTGCCAGAGCTCTCTGAGTGCCTGGCCATGTGTGAGGTGTTGTGTTGGGGATTGGAGAAAGGGCACAAGCAAGGCCTGGACCTCTCTGTCCTTGTTGCATCAAGAACCCATTCTAGGCAGAGAAGGAAACCATAAATATGACCAGTGAACTTATATTTCTTACAACTACAGTAAAGTTGCATTAGGAGTATGGAACCCCAAAGATTCAACTCCTCCAAACTGCACACTCCATTTTTGTTTTTGTTTATTTCTGTCACTTGACAAGCCTTTCATACAACTGAGGGACCAGTAAAAACTATCTGGCAGGGGGTTTGTGGTTCACTGTGTCTCTGTTGCAATTACTCAGCTCGGATAGCTCAGAAATAGCTGTTGATGACACATAGGCAGGCACCATGGCTGTATTCCAACAAAACTTTATGTATAAGATAGGTCAGCTGTGCTCAGACTGTATGTAGTTGGCCAGCTCAGATTCAGGTCACAGTGAGTGTTTCATAAATATTTGTTGAACACTTAACTCATGTAGAAAATTCAAGTAACTGGGCTTTAAGATAAAACAAAACTATAACATTATAATAATATCTGATTGTTGTATAAGGTTTATTTATATATATATATATATTTATTTATTTATTGTGGCAAGGTTTTAAAAGATGACATAAAGAGAAAAGGTAGGGCTGGGGAGACAGGTCAGCCAGTAAAGGGCTTGCTTTACAAGCTTGATGGTCTGAGTTCGTCTCTAGAACCCACAGAAGACAGTCCAGGCATGGTGGTTGTGTGCTTGTACTCCCAGTACTGGTGTGCGTGATGGTAGGGCAGGCAGATCCCTTGGGCTGTTGGTCAGACTACTTGGTGAATTCTAGGCCAATGAAAAGCCTCAGATCAGCACTCAAGAGGCAGAGGCAGGGGGGTCTCTGTACTTGAGAGCAGTCTGGCCCATATAACCAGTTCTAGGCCAGCTGTGGCTACATAGTAATCCTTTTCTCAAAAGAAAAAAGATTGGATGAGTGTGCCAAAGAAAACACCTATGGCCTCCGACACATGCAAACATGTGCATATGTGCCCGCCCCCACACATGGACACACACACACACACACAAAGAGAAAAGTAGAAATACTAAGAGATAGCCCAGTTAAAAATTTGTGTATCTATTCTTTAGTCACTTCCTTATAAGTACCCCCCTTTTTAATCAAGAGAATAAATAACTGGGATTTAAAATGATTATGATTTGCATTAGTTCTATTTATAAGGAAGATAATTGATGGATCCTGATTCCCATGGGACCCCTGTCACAGAGCTCATCCCTTCTGAGGGAGTTAGTGAATATGCTCGCCCAGCTCTGCTGCTTCTGCCTCTTGATGTTCAGAATTAGATTTTTGTCCACGATCCAGGTTCTGAAAAATCCTGAAGTGCTTTTGGATTCAAGGGAGGATTTAATTACAAAGCCTGGTAGAGTGTCAGCAGTGGGAGCTGTGTTGCTTTTGTGTGGGTAACTCATTTACCCAAAGGATAGCTTTCTTCCCTCCTAGCTTGGGGGCCAGGCAGAGTTCCTAGAAGGCTCTTTGTGGAGGACGGGGCCTTTTTGAGAACACACTGCTCTAAAGTGGTCCGGGAAGGGCCAGTGGGGCTGCAATGAGTATCTGAGCTAGAAAGAATTAATAGCTTGGTGCGAGCAGTGGACAGAGGGATGATAATTAGAAAGTTTGTTTTTTTCAGTTGTATGGTAAAGAGGGGAGGTGATAGATACTCCAGCCCCACTCACTCAATATGCACCCACAGATACACATGCTTCTTTCTCCCATCCTTTCCCTCTCCTCTTTTTCTCCTGTCTTCTTCCTCCTCTTTTTGTCTCTTTCATTCTTCTCATCCCCTTCCTCCTCCTCCTCCTCCTCCTCCTCCTCCTCCTCCTCCTCCTCCTCCTCCTCCTCATCTCTGTATGCATCCTCGATCTGTTCTAATCTGACATTATGATTACATAGCCTCTATTTCCTTATACTACTTTTTGTTTTTTCCAGACAGGGTTTCTCTGGACAGTCCTGGCTGTCCTGGACTCACTTTATAGACCAGCCTGCCTCTGCCTCCTGAGTGCTGGGATTAAAGGTGTGCGCCACCACACCTGGCTCCCTTATACTACTTTTCCGAGCCTCACTTCATCACTCTAACCACTCCCCCCAAATAAATAGAAGTCCTCTATATAACAGACTTTTTTTTTGTTAGAAGCCAGATGGCTTGTGGTATTCCAAGGTCATTCCAAAAGTGTACCAATATTCAGATGACCTCCAAGACCCTCTCTCCCCTGTTGGGAAATGGACAGCAGGGGACAGTTATATTTGGCAGCTTTTAAAAGATGGATATTTGGCTTGGTGAGAGGGAGGTGGCCAAGTCATGTGCTTGAGGCACATTTGATATGCACCCATCTGTGTTCTTGCTATTTTTGAAGATGATTATGCGGCATTTCACCATCTACCCCAAACACCTCCTCTGTTCTCCCCAAGGGCCTAGGGTGGGTATTTATCAGATACATAGTGATGTATACCCTTTGAGATGCTGAAGGTTCAGTCTAGAAGCCTGTCTTTCAAACTAGGGAGAGAAAAAGCATAGGAAAATGTGAGCATGAGTGTCCATCTTGTGCCTGGCGTTGCCCATTTATTCTTTGACTCATTCTGTCCAGAAACTCTGCTAGGTAGAGTCTCCCTAATGAACTTGGGTATCCCCTTTAGCCTGGCATTAGACATTTCCCCTCCTAGTGTCTGTCCCCCTTAGTGTGATTGCCGCATGACATGTAACTCAGCAGTAAGTGCTATGTGCTTCTTGGCTGTGGTTTTTGTTGCTATTGTTAGTTTGTTCAAGAGGCTTATGAGAGCAGCAGAGGCCTCAAGAGCATTAGCTTTGGCTGGTACAAACCTGCACTTAAATCTGTTCTGCCTTTTATAAGCTGAGCTCTCCTTAGTATGCTATTTTTGATGATCAGTTTCCCCATCTGTGAAAGGAGAGTGATCAGAATTATGTGGTATGTGCTTACCACTGAGGGAGTGTAGAATTGATGGGAGTTCACAATACAGGTCCCTGGGCTCAAATAGACTGTTCACTGCTGAAGGTGTTTGCCAGATAGCTCTGACTACTGTGGAAGACATCTGGTCACTCATTCTTCCCATGAATATTCACAGAGCTTCAGCAGTGTGTCTGCTGAAGGCCTGGGCATGGAAGAAGCATGTGAGAACTTACACCAGTGACCAAGACAGTGATTATTGAACAGTCAACTTTAGATACAGGTGAACTCTACCAGGAAAATAAAATGGGGCTGGGGAGATGCTCAGCGGGGAGGAACACTTATTCCATAAGTTCGAAGACCTGTGTTTGAAGTCTCAGCACTCGTGTAAAAGGCTGGGTGTGGCCGTGAGTAACCTGTAGCCCCAGGGCTGTGCGGGGAGAAGTGATGGGGTCAGGAAGATTTCTGGAGCTCTTGACTGCCATCCCAGCTCCAGGTTCAGTGAGAGAATAAGACAGTGATAGAGCAGGACACCTGGCATCGTCCTCTAGCTTCCACCTGTCTGCACAAGTACATACACTATAAACATATACAACATGCATACACACACATGCATGCATACATGCATAGCTAGGATGAGGTGACTGGAGGCTTGCAAATGAGGACAACATTGACAGGGTGACCAGGAAAGACCTCATAAAGAAATGATACTGGAGCTAAAAAATGATGGGAAAGAACTAGCCAGGGAAGGCTTGACCGATGAGGACAGAGACGGTATCAGGTACAAATCCTAGAAGATATTCAGGGTAATGTCCTATTAACTTCAGACTCACCTTTCCTTTCTATGGACTAGCATGCTGCCTATTAATTTGGGGGTGCCTAACAGTACCACACTCTCAACCACGTTAGCTAAGGGGACTCTGAAATTTTATCAGAACTTGGAGGTAAATCCAACTTGAGAATAAACAGAGAGGTGACCTTCATGATGAGCAAGTTCCCGTGGGCTGGTGTTAAGTTTGAGGAAAGGATTAAGCTACTGATGGACTATTCTAGAAAAAGCATGGTTTATTCCATCCTCCCAGAAGCCCACATAGATCTGTCTGGGTGCTAGTGGGACCTAAATCCTACTGGCTTCTA
Source organism: Lophiomys imhausi (assembly GCA_907164525.1). NCBI lineage: Eukaryota > Metazoa > Chordata > Mammalia > Rodentia > Muridae > Lophiomys > Lophiomys imhausi. The sequence goes on along the minus strand of CAJQZJ010033039.1, from coordinate 2,804,858 downwards.
CCAAGCAAGGCAGGACATCCCACTCCTTCTGTTGGTTCATCCTAGAGAGAGTTCAAGCCTCTGGTCTTGAGAAGTAGGTGCCAGGGTTACTTATCCAGAAGCAAAGCTGCATTCATTTACTTAGGAGGTGTGTGTTGAGCATCTCCTATTAGCTAAACACTCTGCCGGGCAACAGGGTGCAAAGATGACAACATGTCCGTTCTCTAAGAGCCTTTATTTTCATGGGACTGGGATACAGATTCGTAGTTACTGGTTTTTTTTTTTTTTTTTTTTTTTTTTTTAGCATGAACCACACTATTCACTTCTGCAAACTGAGAAGTCTCACCTAGGGCTGGAGCTCCACAAGCTTGATGAGGGGAGGACAAACTGAGCTGCATGTGTGGATCCAGGAAGTTCATACCAATAGGAATTGGGAAGTCTTTTCAGAGTGACCGACCATGTTGTTTATGAACTTGTCTGCAGAGTGAACTAGGTGTGTGTGGCTCCCTTCGGGGGGCGGGGGATCCCCAGCCTAGTCCAGTGTAAGGCTGGAAATGCAAATGCACACTCCTCCACTGGAAGGTACAGACTAAGCCAGTCTGGGCAGAGAAGGGTGGGTCACAGACCAGGAGATCTGTATAGCTACAACTCAAAAGGGTGGTCTTGGGCTAGGGTGGGGAGGGCAGACGAGGCCGATTTGGGCAGAAAAAGGTGTTGGGTGGTGCGGGAGAGGCGGTGGAAATAGCATGCACCCCAACAGGCCTAGCCTGCTCAGGCAGGGGCAGTCAGGCAGGAGTTGGTGCTCCCATGCAAGCCTGGCCGCCCAGGCAGTTGTAGGCTCCTTCATAGAAGGAAGAATACTTTCCTCCCTGGCCCAAAATAAGCAATCTGACTCAGGCCATCATGGGGGTGGGGGGACGACAGAGAGTTTACTTCCTGAATCAGGGATCAGGGGATACCTCCCTACCTACCTACCCACCCACCCACCCACCCTATCTATCTATCTATCTATCTATCTATCTATCTATCTATCTATCTATCTATCTATCTATC
>CAJQZJ010033039.1:2771420-2789276 GCA_907164525.1 Lophiomys imhausi | reverse complement strand
TGTGTGTGTGTGTGTGTGTGTGTGTGTGTGTGTGTGTGTGTGTGTGTGTATCTCCTTTAGTCACTCTGCCTCTCTCTCTCTCTCTCTCTCTCTCTCTCTCTCTCTCTTTCTCTCTCCCTCGGGAGGTCCCTTATTGAACCTGGAACCCACCAGTTGACTAGACTGGCTGGTCAGTGAGCCCCTCCGCTGCCTGTGCTCCCTGCACCATTCTGGAATTAGAGATACGTTCCACTGTACGTGAGTTATGAAAACATTATTGTCATGTGTGGGTATGATATATGAGTGCAGCACACAGATGCCACAGCATGTATGTGGAGGCCAGGAGAGAAGCTTATGGAGTCAGTTCTCTCTTTTCACTTTTATATGGGTTCCAGAGATTGAACTGGGTTATCAGACTTGTGTAACAAGTGAGTGGTCCCTCTTCCATGTGTTCCGCTCTTACATGGGTGCAAAGGATTTAATCTCATCTCCTCATATTCATAATATTCATAAAATGCAATAGCATTTAACCAACTGAGTCTTTTCCACTCTTCTCTGTTTCCTCTTGAGCACCTTCACACACATGCAGCAAGTGTTAAACTAGGACTCAGGAGACTGAGGATCAGCTAGGAGATGTTGAAGAAGCCATTTTTCCTTTTTGAACTTCTGCATCCTCAGCATTCAAAGATAGAGAGATAGCCCCAGTGTCTCCCTCGAAGCAACCATTTTGTACCATCCTGGAGAGCCCTATGAGGGAGGAGTGTCACGCTTGTTATTTTATATATATAGGGAAATAAGTCATGGCTGGCCAAAAATGACCCACCTCACAGAGCTGGTGTGCAGCTTGGTTCCAGAATCTTCCAGCAGGACCGTCCTTCTATAATGCCTGTGATCACAAATCCTGAGGCATTTAATGGGAATGCCACAAACCCTAGTGCACCTGTGAGTACTAAGCTCATGCGAAGCTCATAGGAGCAGATGGTATCAGTAGTCAAAGGGAACCCAAGGACTCCTTTACTTCTGGGGTCCAAAAACTTATGTAAAAGGCCAACAAAGTAAATGACTTCAGCTCTGCTGGTCATATGGTCCCTGTCACAGCTATTCAATTCTGTTCTATTAGCCCCAAAGCAGCCACATGCAAGATGTTAGTAAACAAGTGTCCAATAAATGTTTATTGGCTGACCAGGTGATCGACTGGTCACAGTGTGCCAACTGCACTCGATGCCACTTTTCTATCACTTTCATGGCAACAAAAAATTGACACAGTAAACCACTTTGGCCATGGTTCTGGAGACTCAAGTTCAGCACCAGGGAGCTCTGTCATCTGTTTGGGCTACCAATGCAGGCTCTGCATTCTGTCTTGACTCTATGCTGGGGCAAGTGGTTACCTGAGGCAGCATAGAGAGGGGACAGAGAGGGAGAGACAGAAAAGAAGAGGAGGTGAAGGGGAAGAAGAGGGAGAATTCCTTTCAAGGGAATTAAGGACCTTCTAAAAGGCCCCACCTCTTATAGGTCTGTATCCCCTCCCAGTAGTACCACTTTGGAGCCTAACCCGTACATGTTGGCATCTGGGTGGCGGGGGGGCACTTAACTATATTATAGCATCAAGCCTTGATTTAATTCAGTGTTCCAATTTCGCACATAAAAATAGAAGTAGAAATGCAAAGAGAGGAAGTAATTCCAGACCACAGGCTAGTTATTATAGCAAAGTTTTGAGCCATACTGCAGGTATGGCGTACCAATTGTGAAAATGGCTCTGAGTCTTTCCTGTTTGCCATCCACCAGGACACATCATCTCCTTTGTCCTTGATTCTGGGCTCACTTTGTGAATTACATTAGCCAATAGAACCTGGCAGAGGTGACAATGTGACATTTATGAGTTAACACCTTAAGATGCTTTGTATACTTCTCCTTCTCTTGGAGTTCTTTCCAAGAACTTTCCAAGCATTCTAAGAAAATCCCAGGCTAAGTCACAGGATGATTAATGACAGACACATGACATTGGCTCACAGCCAGTCAGCCACTGAGTAGTCAAGAGAGGTGCCAGTCAGCCCCAGGCAACCTATCTTGATGATGACCGTGAAATGATGATGACAGCCAACATTAGATGATACTTGTTCAGGTCAGTCCAACCACCTCACTGACTCATAGGAAATGAGAAATGCTCTTCACTGTGAGTTTCTGAGATTTGGGACAGTTTGTTATGCAGCACTAACTAGCTGATGCACCAGGCCTCCCAATTTCTAGTTCTTTCTCCTACATTTAAATTCTTTCTTTCCTTTCTACTTGTAGAAATGATGTTTTCAGCTTTAGAAACCCTCCCCACTCTTGGCGAGAGGCTGGAGATAAAGCACGAAAGGTACTTACAGTGACTTCCTAAAAACACCAGAAGATAATTGATGTGATCTTTGGTGCCACGCAGAATCTCACTTTTCTCTCTTTGTGCCTCAAGAACCTGACCATATGACAGTGTTTTTCTAAGGTGACTACAGCTGTTTGATAAAAGCCACCCCTCTGGAGGCTGCTGCAGGCTGAAATCTGTGTTAAAAGGTCTTGAAGTGAGTGCTATGCCTTTGCTGGTTCCTGTAGCCTCTGAATGGGAGTGTCAACCCACTGAGTGACCCCAGGTCCAGGGATAGCTTGGTTCCAGGTCTTAGGTGCTCTGCCCCTTTTGGATATTCACAAGATCACATTTTCATAAGCTATAATTTTGATGTGTAACAATTCAGAAAAGGATCACCCATAAGCAGAGACTAGCAAGACCATCACACTCTTGAAACAGAACATTGTTGGTACCTGAAGACTTCTCATGCCCCTCCCACCAATGGGTCCCTCTTCCCTTCTTCCATTTCACTTTTTCCTTTTTTCCAATATCAAAAGAAAAGTGACATTGTCAAAATGTAAACAATATCAAAGTTGATCATATGTGGTTCTCAGTAAACTTTTTCTGTTAAGATTCTCATAAGACAATTTGAGCACAGTGGCATGGAGCTGCTGTTTGCTCCCACACCACATAATAAATAAAACAGAAAACAGTCAATACAATTAATATAATCAATATAATGAAAACTTCCTTGGCTTTTTACCCTGATCCATTATCTCCTAAGTTTGGCCATATGTATGTGTGTGTGTGTGTGTGTGTGTGTGTGTGTGTGTGTGTGTGTGTATATATATATACACACACACACACACACACATATGTTCTTTGTTTGGGTATTTCCATTTTCATTTCATCTTATGTGTATTGCCTGCATGTATGTATGTGCACCACATGTGTGAACAATGCCTATGGAGGCCAGAAGAGGACATTGGATATCCTGGAACTGGATTTACAGGCTGTTGTGAGCCACCATGTAGGTGCTGGAAATCACACCTGTGTCCAGGTACTCTTAACTGCTGACCATCCTCATAGCCTCAGTGTAGCCTTTCTTGGCTCCATGTACATTGCTACATTTCTACCATGTTGTGCACCTTGGCACCACGTTGTTTTATTTTATGGGTTGTAACACCACTTGTGAATCTGTGCATTCCACTTGATCAATGCTGCTTGTGAGATTCAGTCTAAAACAATCACTCATTGAGTTTAAAATAGTTTCAGTTGGTGGCTTTCTTCCCTAAAAGGTCTTTTCTACCTTCTCAATCACTTTCCTAGAAATCTTCATCAGAGATAAATCAGTGGTTTAGCAAAAACATTCCTCCAGCTTTCCCTTTATGTACAGATATCTGCAGATGCTTACATGTGGAGTTTTAAACATTTTCATTATAGAAATTGCTTCTACAGAAGAGACCTAAGCCCTTAGAGAAGATAGTTTGACCAGTGTTAGTTCCTTTGCTCAGAAGCCCGGTAACCTTGGGCAAGTTGTTTGATTCCTTCCACATGTTGCCTTTCCACATTTTGATGTGGTCATCTCTAGAATGAACTAGTAGTAAAAATTGCTGGGTCAGCGTGGAAGGAAGTCATGAGATATCTGCTAGGTACTCATGAAATGACTGGGACTCTGATGTCACATGCTCTACTGTGTAGAGAGCTGTGACGTGCCGCGCCCTAAAGATGGCGCCAGTTTCCGCCTTCCACCAGCCTGATGGTGAGCGCTCTTGGTGGTAAACAAGTCCATATTTGGTTAAGATCGCTGATCTGGCTTGCTTCCGCATACGTGGGCCTCTAAGATAGCACCACGTGGCTTTACTTGATTGGCTGTTCATATAGTATTTGGCCTGTGGGTTGGGTCTGCCCGGGCATTCGGAAGACTGTTTTCAAGGGACCTGAATAAACTGCTGGAGAAGAGCTTTTGCGAGTTGCGTCGTCCTTGCTGGTCGAGGGGGACGCGACAAGTGGTGACCCGTACGGGGACCCAGAAAAGACTCAGAACTCCTGCAGTCGGGGGCAGTGCACTGGTAAGTTCCCGGGGTAAATTGGGACAATAAAGTTTCGCGGAAATAGCGAACAAAAGGTAAAGTTTCACGGAAATAGCGAACAAAAAGGGTAAAGTTTCGCGGAGATTGCAAACAAAAGGTAAAGTTTCACGGGAAAACTGTGAACCGAAAGTAAATTTTTAATCATGGGATTGTCTCAGTCACATCCAATTTTTCTGGCTCTTCAGGAGCTACTTTTAGCTAGGAATTTGAAACTTAAGAAGTCTACCCTAGAGAGATTTTTGAATGAATGCGACTCCATAGCTCCGTGGTTTGCGGTGTCCGGGAATCTTACGATATCCTGCTGGGACAAATTAGGCAGGGACTTGGATTTTGCTTGGGAGCAAGGTACTCTGAAGCATGGAGTAAGACCGATTTGGAAGATGGTGAGGAGTTGTTTAGGAGATCAGAGATGCTGTAACGCAATCAAGGAGGGAGAATCAGCCTTGGAACTGCTGCAAGGGGAAAGATCTGAGCAGGCAGACAGTGAAAAGGGAAGTAACAAAGGCAAAAGATCTGAGCAGGCAGACAGTGAAAAGGGAAGCAAAAAGAAGGTCCCTCTCTATCCCAATCTTAGAGATTTTAGAGATTTTGAGGACTGTCGAGAGCGCGGTTTGGTCATCCAAATCCCGACACCTCCTTCTCTATGGAAGGGAGTCGTGTGACCAGGTGACGGCACTCGCCACCCAATAGGGTCAAATGGAATACACTTAGGCAATGCTGGTCTTTATAATATTTATTATACTAAATAGTAATTACAACTTATGCTAAATGAAATATCTCTACTTCTACAGGATCAGGATAAGCTGCATCAATCAAACAGAAACACTTAATGGTCATTAAAGCTAGAATAACTAATATTACAACATATAACCACCACATCCTATATTAATATTAATATTCCCACATCACACATCATACGACCTGTCCGAAGACCTTGGCTCTCCTGTTCCCCTGCTTCGATGTTCAGGGCAAAGCCCCAGTTCTAGTCTCAGTTCAAGGCCTGAGTGAATGGGCAAGGGATAGAGAGAGAGGTCTCAGCACAAGGTCTGAGGAAGGGGCATAGACCTAAGATAGAGACAGAGGCTGGACGTCAGTGACAAGACTGATCGCCACTTACTGCTTGTCTCCTTTGGTTTCTTATACTTTCATCTCAGCTTAATTAACACATCTCCATGTCACCCGCATATGGCGGCACTTACTAGCTTCTTATCTGGCTCCTACAGCTGGGCCTCAGCTGGGCTGTGGCTGACAGCTTCTTGTGGGCTCCTTACGCATAGGGCAGCACTCACTATCTTCTTATCTAGCTCCTACAGCTGGGCCTCAGCTGGACTGTGGCTGACAGCTTATTGCAGCTAAACGAGAAGCTATTACTTATAATCCAATACTTAAATTACTTAATCCAATACTTAAATTACTTACTAAACTTCCTGCAGCCATTCTTTATGGCTGCTTACAGGCTCCTTACAAGGACTCAGAGGGCACGGATTCTGAAGGGGAGCTACACGCTCTAATAGAACAGTTGGAGAGGACTGCTATTAGAAAAAGGGAAAAGAAAAAGGTAAAAGAGAAAGACATGTTGGCGGCATTTGGTGTAAGTGAAGCCATTGCCGCGGTGCCTTCAACTCCCCCTCCATACCCAGAAGCCGTTCAGATAGATCAGCTTGTTCAGTCCCTGAAAGTAGGGAGATCTTTCTGCCCGGGGATGTGGACACAAGTAAGAACAGAATTACAGTTTGCCTATCCGGTATACCAAGACCCACAAGGGAACAGGTATGAGGAACCGCTTGATTTTAAAGTAGTTAAATCCCTTGCAGAGTCGGTTCATACCTATGGCATTACCGCTTCTTTTACATTGGCTCAAGTAGAAGCATTAAACAGACATTGTATGACTCCGAGTGATTGGAGTGGCCTGGCCCGCGCCTGCTTAAGTCCAGGACAATACTTAGACTGGAAAGCTTTCTTGATTGAGTATGCCACTGAGCAAGCAGCCATTAATCAGAGAAATGGAAATCCAGCCTGGGATAGAGATATGCTGCTTGGGCAGGGGAGATTTGCCAACCAGCAGACAGGATATCCCAATCAGGTTTATGAACAAATAAACCAGACAGCTATCAAGGCTTGGAAATCCCTTCCTAACAAAGGGGAGGTGAGTGGGAACTTAACTAAGATTCTACAGGGCCCCATGGAGCCCTTTTCAGACTTTGTGGCACGATTGGTGGAAGCGGTAGGGAAGATTTTTGGTGACCCAGATGCTGCTATGCCACTAATAAAACAGTTGGTCTATGAGCAATGTACCAAAGAGTGTAGAGCCGCTATCACCCCTTACAAGAGTAAAGGGCTAGAAGCCTGGATGAAAGTGTGTAGAGAACTTGGAGGGCCATTAACTAATGCTGGTCTTGCTGCTGCAGTAGTACAGTTGACCAGAAAAGGTGGAGGAAGTTCAGGAGTTTGTTTTAAGTGTGGCAAGATGGGACACTTTAAAAGACAGTGCCCCGGGGGAAGGAGTACAGAAAGTACAGGAAGTGTACAACGCCCCAGGCGGCCGGGGTTATGCCCAAAATGTAAAAAAGGGAACCATTGGGCTAATGAATGCCATTCAGTGACAGACATCCATGGCCAGCTTTTGACTCAAGGTTATGGTGGCGCTCGTCCAAAAAACGGACAGCGGGGCCCACGACCCCAGGGCCCACGAATATGTGGGGCAGTAGAGAATCAGGACAAAGAACAGAATCAAGAGAGATGGCCAACCCTCCGCCATCCGAGAGACCGCGGAGAGCCACTACAGGCTCAGCAGGATTGGACCTCTGCTCCACCACCAGACTCGTATTAACGCCCCAAATGGGGGTCCAGTTAATTGAAACAGATTTTAAAGGACCCCTTGAACCTGGTACAGTTGGTTTGCTGTTAGGGAGGTCATCATCAGCCTTGAGAGGACTTATTGTCCATCCTGGAGTTATAGATCCAGATTATACAGGAGTGGTTAAGATCATGGTAGCCTCCCCCCGTGGTATAACAGCTATCTCTCCTGGAGATAGAATTGCTCAGTTGGTCATGTTGCCGAGCTTACATGATCGCTATGTGACAAGGGATCGAGAGAGAGGAAAAGATGGTTTTGGGTCCACGGGCACGGATCTGACTTTCCTCTCCTTGGATTTGGACCAACGCCCCGTCTTGGAGTTAAAAGTTGATGGTAAAAAGATCCTGGGCCTTTTGGATACTGGGGCTGATAGAAGTATCATAACAAAGAAAGACTGGCCTTCAGGTTGGCCCGTACAAGCCTCTTCTCAAACACTTCAAGGCCTGGGTTATGCTAAGACTCCAGATATGAGTGCAAGATTATTAAAGTGACAGGACCAAGAAAACCACTCAGGAGAAATGCAGCCATATGTACTTGAGCTCCCTATCTCCCTTTGGGGAAGAGACCTTTTAAAGGATATGGGATTTAAATTGAGTAATGATTATTCTGATTCAGCCCTATGTATGATGCAAGATATGGGATATGCTCCAGGCTTTGGAATAGGAAAATATTTGCAGGGGCGGAAGAGCCCCATATCTATGAAGCAAAGACAAAAGAGACAGGGCCTGGGTTTTTCCTAGGGGCCACTGAGGAGGGCATTCCCATAACTTGGAAGACGGAGGACCCAGTATGGGTTCCTCAGTGGCCACTTTCCTCTGTAAAATTGAATGCGGCCAAAGAGTTGGTGGATGAACAGATGTCTTTAAAGCATATAAAACCATCTGTATCTCCCTGGAATACACCTATCTTTGTCATTAAAAAGAAATCTGGAAAATGGAGATTGTTGCATGACCTGCGTGCCATAAATAAACAAATGCAGATCATGGGCCCAGTGCAACGTGGCTTGCCGCTTTTATCATCTTTGCCAGCCTCATGGCCCATTATAGTTATAGATATAAGGCATTGTTTTTTCTCCATTCCTTTGTGTGCCAAAGATAGTGAGAGATTTGCATTTACTGTTCCATCCTGTAACCATGAGGAACCTGATCAGCGGTTTGAATGGGTAGTATTACCTCAGGGCATGGCAAACAGCCCCACTATGTGCCAACTGTATGTGGGGGAAGCCATTGCTCCCTTGAGAAAGAATTTTCCAGATTTAAGATGTGTTCATTATATGGATGATATCTTACTGGCAGCTAAGAGTGAACAAATGTTAGATCAGGCCTATGAAGAATTAGTTCAATTATTAAAAAAGAAAAGGTTGTTTATAGCTCCTGGTAAGGTTCAAAAGGAAAATGTGATTAATTATTTAGGAGCAAAAGTTGGACCTGAAAAGATAATACCTCAAAAGATTGAGATAAGAAAAGATAATTTAAAGACTTTAAATGATTTTCAAAGGTTGTTAGGAGATATCAATTGGGTAAGAGGCTATTTGAAGCTACCAAATTATGAAATAAGACCCCTATATGATATTTTGAAAGGTGATTCAGCACTTAATTCGCCTAGGCAATTAACAGTAGAAGCAAGAAAAGCTTTATGTAAAGTGGAAGAAAGGTTGCAGAGTGCCTTCCTAAAGAGATGGCAGGAAGGACAGCCCATTGCATTGTGCATATTTGCCACCTATGGTCAACCTACAGGATTGTTATGGCAGGACGGACCATTATTATGGACTTATTCAAAGATTTCTCCAAAAAAATCCATAGAACATTATCCCACTGCAGTTGCTGCTTTAGCCTTGAATGGTATCCAACAATGTTTGCAGTCTTTTGGAGTTGCTCCTGCCAGTATAATAGTGCCCTATTCCAGTCATCAAATTAAGATTTTGTGTGGCACTGTAGATGATTGGGCAATATTGCAATGTAGCTTTGAAGGAGTGATTGATAATCATTATCCTAAGCATCCATTGCTATCATTTTTTAAGGAGCACCCAGTGATATTCCCTAAGGTTACTTCAGTAGTACCACTTCAAGGGTCACCAAATGTGTTTACTGATGGCTCAAAGACAGGCTGCGGAGCCTATTTGATAGAAAGACAAGATCCCGTGCTATGTCAATTTCAACCGGGCTCCCCCCAAATAGTAGAGTTGAAAATAGTAATTGAGGTGTTTAAAAGATGTCAATTTGCATTCAATTTGATCTCAGATTCAGTCTATGTGGTCAACGCAGTGAAAGTATTAGAATTAGCAGGTCCTATTAAAAATAGTAGTACTGTATGTGCCTTATTACAAGAGTTACAAGTTTTAATCTGGCAGAGAAAAAGGTGTTTTTATATTCAACATATCAGAGCACATACAGGATTACCTGGACCATTAAGTGAGGGTAATGATAAAGTTGATCAATGGACTAGGATGGAATGCATTTTTTGGAGCTCATTCCTGGACCAAGCCAGACAGTTTCACCAATTATTTCATGTAAATGCCAGAACTCTACAGCAGAAATTCCATTTGTCTAGAGCAGATGCTAGACAAGTGGTTTTGGACTGTCCTCAGTGTGTGATTCATCATCATCCTCCCAGTGTGGGAGTGAACCCTAGAGGGTTGATGCCACTCAAAATCTGACAAATGGACGTTACCCACATTTCAGAGTTTGGAACCTTAAAATATATTCATGTATCTGTGGATACCTGCTCAGGTATCATACATGCTACACCTATGAGTGGAGAAAAGGCTCGCAATGTCATAGGATATTACTTAGAAGCCTGGGCTGCATGGGGAAAACCACAGCAGCTGAAAACGGACAATGGACCAGCCTACACGGCTCAGTCCTTTGTCTCCTTCTGCAACCAGATGGAGGTACAGCTTAATCACGGATTACCATACAATCCTCAAGGACAAGGAATTGTGGAGCGTGCTCATCGCACCTTGAAAGAATGTTTGCAAAAACAGAAAGGGGGGAATAGGCCAAGGCCGTACCCCCCAAGGAGAGAATGTCTTTAGCCTTATTTACTTTAAATTTTTAAAATTTGGATGTTCAAGGCCGCTCAGCAATGGACAGACATCAGGATTCCCATGGTCCATCTAAAGGCATGGTGAAGTGGAAGGATATTTTGACAGGCTCTTGGCGAGGGCCTGACCCCGTGCTAACATGGGCAAGAGGGTCTGTTTGTGTTTTTCCTCAGGATCAACAAGATCCAGTGTGGGTGCCTGAACGCCTTGTGAGGAAGATTCATCATGAAGACCTTCCTAAGGATCCTGGTGATAGTAGCAGTGAGTATGTCAGGAATGACCGAGCCGAGATGGGGGATCCTGTCGATATTCCCAAAGCCGATGCCGGTCAGACATGATGCAACTGTGTTTCCACGCTTATTTAGCAGTAATAGAAGCTTAGGCTTACCCTACCTTCCCTTTGATGATCAGAAAAGCCCTATAGAGGGTAATAGAAATGTCAGCTTGAAAGGTAGTCTGTGCTTTTTAATGAGCTTCAATAGGTCAGATGATACAGAATGCATTAAATTGTCTCAGCAGTCAGCAGATTTTTTACCACAACTGAGGTTTGGGGGTATGGGTGGTGGTTTGTTTTCGGGGAACGGTTCTCGCCTTGAAGGATGGTGGCCCACACGAGTCTCTGACAGGGACCCCCCCAGACAGCCACGCTGGGCACCTTTTTGTAGAGGATCCACAGGAGAGGAAGGACCTTTTCCCTGGACTGGATGTCAGGAGCACAGAGCAGTTTGGGTTCAACAAGATTATTTTTCCTTTAGCCCCATGATTAGTAATATAGTGAATAAGTCTTGTACAGGAATGCTTGATATATCTACTAGGGATCCTCAGCAGACTGCCACCAATCCTTTTGATTTGTGGCTTTTGTGTGGGGTAAATGGAAGTTACATGGACTTGGGACCTGTCATTATGCTTGGGGGAGGAATTTATCAAAGAGGTAATTTTTCCCTAGGGTCCGCTACCAAATTGAATCTTTCTAGTGGTAGTGGCTCTGGTACTTGGAATTCTTTGTTTCATTCTTACCGCAATAAGACCTTTTCAGCCTCGCCAGTGTGTCTCTGGCCTCCTTTTCTGTGGATTGTAAGTAATGGGAGTGCATCCTTAGGTGAAGAAAAGTTAGTATGCACTCTGGACACATGCTTTTATGCCCTGTGCTGGAATGCCACAGCCTTTCCTGTGGCTGTGGTGACTAGAATGCCTCGATATGTACCAGTTCCTGTAGAGGCCCCTAATACCATGATGCTATTCAGGCTTAAAAGAGATTTTGGCAACACTGCAGCTATTGTTACTGCCATCACTATTGCTGCTGTGGGAGCTACTGCCTCAGCTATTGCCTTGTCTAGTTCTATACAGACTGCCAATGCCCTGAATAACATCTCAGCCACTGTAGCACAGGCATTGGATACTCAGACCTCTATGAATTCTCCTCTCAAAGGAGGCCTTATGATAGTTAATCAACGCATAGATTTAATACAAGAACAGATTGATTCTCTTTGGCAACTAGCACAATTGGGGTGTGAGTGGAAAATGCAAGGTTTGTGTGTTACTTCCGTGCAGTATCGAAATTTTACAAAGGCTGCTAATCTGTCTAGACAATTGTCAGAATTCCTCTTACAGGATTGGTTGGCTGAATTTGAAAATTTGATGAGAGAGCTGAGAGCGACAATCGTCCACATCAACTCCACTCGGGTGGATCTGAGCCTGGCTACTGGTTTTACTTCCTGGATACAGACGGCTATGGATCATCTTAAGGAGTGGGCGGGCGTAGCCTCTTTGGTGATACTGATGATACTAGCCTCTCTGGTTTGCCTATGGTGCATCTACAAAATGAGAGCCACACAAAAGCATAATGCAGCCATGATTATACAGGCCCTTGTCGCCATTGAGGCGGGCCAGTCCCCTCAGGCATGGCTCGCTGCCGTGAAGCCTTAAATCTTCACTGAGCATAGTCCCTGCCCACTGAGGTATTCGTTCCACGGGTATTAGGGTCTGGCAAGTCAATGACGGAGTTGACGGGTAAGTCTCGGCCACCTAAGACAGGGCAGCCCCGAGTGGGGAGGCTGACCCAGAGACGGGTAAGAGTTTGAGCACCGCCCTCCTACAGGCTCAGGCCCACCGTGAGATCCCCAGATAGAGGGATTACGAAGCCTTTCCAGGGACTTCTACCAACTTTAGAAAAAATAAAAAAGGAGGAACTGTAGAGAGCTGCGACGTGCCGCGCCCTAAAGATGGCGCCGGTTTCCGCCTTCCACCAGCCTGATGGTGAGCCCTCTCGGTGGTAAACAAGTCCGTATTTGGCTAAGACCGCTGATCTGGCTTGCTTCCGCATACGTGGGCCTCTAAGATAGCACCACGTGGCTTTACTTGATTGGCTATTCATTTAGTATTTAGCCTGTGGGTTGGGTCTGCCCGGGCATTCGGAAGACTGTTTTCAAGGGACCTGAATAAACTGCTTGAGAAGAGCTTTTGCGAGTTGCGTCGTTCTTGCTGGTCGAGGGGGATGCGACACTACTGTAATAATTCAACATGCTGCCTTTCACTTTTTGAAAGGCTTCATTTATTTTTATTTGTAATTGTGTGTGCCTGTGTGATATGTGTATTGTGTGTATTCAGATGCTTGAGGAGGCCAGATGGGATCAAATACTCTGGAACCCCACCTGTGGCACCCCACCTGATATGATATGGGTGCTGGAAACCCCACCTGTGACACCCCACCTGATATGATATGGGTGCTGGAAACTGATCCTGGGTCCTTTACAAAAGTGGTAAGCACTCTTAACCACTGAGTCATCTCTCCAGCCTCTTGCTACCCCAATGCAAATGTAGGGGTGTCTCAATACTAGGAAACGCGTATGTGCATGTAGACATAGTTACATACACACCATACTCCCCCATCTATAAGAGGACTGTTTGCATCCCTTCAGTCCCCATTCATTGTGAAGTTTTATCTGTACCATTGGTTGTTCTGTGCACTGTGATTCAGTCTCTAGATAGAGCAGTAGGCTGGGGGCCATATTCACTGTCCAGCTCCAGGGCTACTAACCTGTCATGACCATGCCAGTTCCTGCAGCTCTCTGGAGAGAATATAAAGGATTCATCAGCTTGCATGGGAAATACTTTTCTTATTGCCCTCTGATTTTTAGAACTCCTTCAATTGCAAAGGTAGACAGCAAATCACTGTGTGGTTATCACAGTCCTGTCTAATCCCCACAGTTGTCACCAGTAGAAACTACAGAGTCATTCCCAAATCTCATTACAGTTGCTGCAGGGCTTCCCAATATCCCTTGTTTTCATCACTTGTTGAGATTATCGTAGTTGTTAGATGTATTGCTATGTTTTTGTCTTCAGGGTATTAATTAAGGGTAATGTGTGTTGCATATACACTGCTCTGTCAAAGTTTGTTTAACACTTCTGTAACTATATTTCAATACAATCCAGTTCCTTTGTACAACATATCCTACTTTATCCACTAAAAATATACTGAGAAAGAGTTCAGGGTTGTCACAATATTGCTGAAGACATCCACACTATTGAAGAGGATATCCTTTGGTAGTCATTACGGACGTGAAATTCTCCCAACAAACAAGCTAGAACACAAGGTCCCCAGTGGGTTGGCACTGTCTCTGGAGGTTGGAGGGCCTGGTAAAGGCGTGTCACTGGGGTTGGGGCCTTCAAAGACTAGCTAAGCTTTCCTTGTGATCACAAACCATGCCGAAGGTTCCCATCAGAACCAATGGGCTGCCTTCAATGCTGCCTCCCTGTTAAGATTGGTTTCATTTCCTGATACTGTGAGTCAAAATAAACCCTCCCTCCTTATTGCTTCTGTCAGATGTTTTCGTCACAAGGAGAAGAAAAGTAAAGGGGAGCTGGGGAGCTAAGAGGCAGAGCCTTGCTGCTGCTAGTCATTTTTTCCATGTTCCTTTAAGCAATTGGTGTTGTGGTGCTAAACTTTCTAGGCTCGTTAGACTGACAACAGGCCACATTTTGCAGATGTAGTGGAGATTTTCTGGTTCCTTTTGGCTACTTGATGCTTGAAGTCCTCTGTAACAAGGTGGCTTTTACTAATTGGTATTATATTAATTATACATTCTAATTTATTTTATTATCCTTATTTATTGTGCCTAATACCTCTATCTCCCTTCTGCCCCTTGTTCCCTTCAACCCCTCAACCCTAGGTAGGAGAGAAAGAAGGTTAGAGGGAGAAGGGACATAGGTCTCTTTGAGCTACTTCCTGCTGATTAGGGTAGTTGAATTCTTTGAGGGTAATACCAGTCTCATTAGAAGTCCACAAACCAGTGAACCAGGAAACCAGCAAACCAGGAGACAGCAGCAGGAACAACCAGCAGCAGTTTAGGGGAGCACCAGCAACTGGGAGAGCAGCAACTGCTTTCTACCTTGTAGCCCTTTCTCTTCTTTGTAGAGTCTTTTACTTCTTTGTAAAGCTCATTCTCTTTTACTTCTTTGTGGAGCTCCTTGTCTCTTTTCTCTTTGTAGCCCCCTTCTCCTTGGGGCTCTGTCTTTTCCCCCCTCCTTTGTAGAGCCCCTTTCTTCTCAGGGCTCTGGCTTTTTATTCCTGTCTCCCAAGTCCTCAGAGTTAAATGTGCTCAGCTGGATAAGCCACGCCCCTGCTAGCTCATGAGATCATTAATACTTTACACCTGTGTCTTAAGCAGCCCACCTGGGATTAAACAAAAATATTCTCACAATTGGTTTTAATAAACTCCTACCACAGTCCTCCTATGTTTGTGGGATGGTGCATAACCTGCTTTCTCTACACAATCTAAGTGTGTTGAATTTGTGATCCTTGCAGCTAGGGCACAGACCTACAAATGACTGACCAGATGCTTCTGCCAATCAAATGCTGTAATCCTGGACTTTGAAAGAGAAATACCCTCAAATTATTTTGACTAACAGACTGTTAGTATAACTTTAAATAATTGTGTTTGTTTCAGACTTTATACTTAACCCAGCTATCATCCAAATTATTGAGATAATATTATTTGTTAAACAAGCTTCACAACACAAAAATTGAGCAGTTATTACTCTATTCTTAACCCCCTAAATTAATCTGGCTTCCCCTCAGCATAAATTTCAAAGATACTTGCACTTTTTGGCTTTCCTGCTTCAGCTGAATCTCTCCTGATGTCTTTTCTCCTCTGCCTCTTGCAGAGTCCCCCTACTACCTCTCTTTAATTCCTCCGCCTTGGAGGGCAGGAAGTCCAGTCCTATTCTCTTCACTATTCAGTGATTGGCTGTAGCTGCTTTATTGGCATATATATCAGGGGACAATTGGGGAGCAGTATTTAGACAACACTGAGACATGAGAGTCTCAGAATGAGGATTGCAATCAGATATGGCAGACTACAGAAATCAGTATTTGCACTACACAGTAACCTTATCCCTACAAACGACCATGCAGGATGGGTGCTGGACAGCAGAGGCAGTCACTTCACTGTCCTGTAGTGCAGTAGATTGAAATCCAGTGGCCATGCAGCTGTCTAGTGTTGGCATGCAAATTGTGATGTCCTCGCTGGATATACTCTCAGGATGGACCTTCCACATTTTGCCTGCCTGTGTAGCCTTTGAGTCCACAGCATTGCAGCCATGTTGGAGATTTTATAAACTGTTTAACATCCTTTAAACACTCCCTTTCCCCCACTTAAGATGACTTTTAAGTCTGGAGGCTTTCATGTTGCATGTAAAATAAGTCTTGGGCTTGAGGACTTCGGGAAGACATTAACCCTTTAGTTTGGGGAATCCAGCCCTGAGATTAAAGTTTCTCAACCCAAGTCTCCTTTTCTAAAGGTGCCATTTAGGGTTTTTGTTGTTGTGTTGTTCAATGACAAGATGAGTCATTGAGAGAGGCATCATTAGGTGTTTTACCATTGTACAAACTCATAGAGTGTACTACAGTGTGGTAATACAGACGGGCTCTGCTTTTTCTCTTACATGTCTTCTATCTTCCAGGTGACTCATTTCTTATGGGATGTTATGAGGTGGATGATTACTCCGTTCATCTGAACCATCAACTTGACACTGCCTATAGTAATCTGAGAAGAAAGCCTCAATTGAGGAATTGTTTAGGTCAGATTGACTTGTGGGCATGTCTGTGGGGGAATTGTCTTGATAATTGATGTAGCCCTAGCCCACTGTGGATGACACCATCCCTAGGCAGATGGTCATGGGTTAGATAAGAAAGCTGTTTAAGGATAAGCTGGCTATTGAGCCTACAGACAGCATCCTTCATGGTTCCGGTTGTGCTTCCTTGGCTGTGCAGTTGTAGGGTTTTATTCCAGCAACGGAAGTGAAACTAAGACTATGTTTGTCCACAGCATGCGACTATTAGAGGATAAGAGTGTACCAGCAGTGTATCCCGTCTGTAAGACCACACTGAATGATCCTGCTTCCTTGTGTGGTCGTTCCTTCCCTGCCCATTGCATCATGGTTGGTGCGAGCGACAAGCAACAAAGGGCAGAATAGAGGGCATGTTATATTAGGTTATAAAAGGATTTGGTTCCCATCCAAGTAATCTTTATCTCCCTTTCTCTTGGATGACTAAGGCTGCTACATCTTGAGTGGCTGTATGGAACAGCCTAGGCAGAAGGTGACTGTGAAAGCTTCAAACCATATGAATGAGCTAACAAGGAGACTTTCCAACCCAATGAAGTCTTGAGATGACTGGCCGGCAGCTTGCCTGAGCCTTTATGAACTTCAAACCACCCAGTTGAAGTGTTCCTACCCTTGACTCTTAGAATATGGGCATGAGAATAAATGTTTGTGGTTTTCAGTTGCTAATGACGCAGTGTGGAGATAACTAGCTGTGTGACGAGCGATGACCAATAGGCAAGGCTAAATGCGATGCTCGTTTGTGTTACTGCTTGCAGCCTGGTGCATGGGAAGCAGACTGCAAGGACAGCTGACTGCAGCAAGGGTGGTGTCTCTACGCATACAAACATATAACCCTCAAGAGGATAGTAGCTCTTACATGGAAAGAATCCCTCTAAATTAATATGGTAATGATCAGTTGTCTGCAATGTGTGTGACCTTGTAAAGTTGGAGAAACAACAGTTTATCTTTTTTTACAGGAATGCTAGAGTGTCGCTTGACAACAGTAAGCTCCAGGTTACTGTTTGTTCTATCAGGAAAACAGGTGTTTTCCACAGAAAGTCATAAAGCAGTCAATAAGACTTCATTCAGTCAAAGAGATGCTGGATCACCCTCTCTGTCTGGGCTGCCAGCTCAGGGGGAAGGTCCTTCCTCCTAAGTTTATCCTTCCTGAAAATACCCACTCAGTCAGACAAGATTAACCATGTCAGAAAACGTCTGGCACATCATTTCTACTCAGTTAATGTTTGCTGACTGAATAAGGCTTCGAGTGAGAGAGCAAATGTGGTGTGCATGTGTGGCAGAAAGGCTTCAGGAAGAAGGCACAGCAAGGTGTAATGGTGCCATGAAGGTGTATGCTTGCCTGGGCTGGAGGTGGTCAGGGATGCTGTGAGATGCCTGGTTGGTTTGGGGTGGTCAGGGATGCTGTGTGATGCCTGGTTCATTTGAGGTGGTCAGGGAT
>CAJQZJ010033039.1:2752246-2771410 GCA_907164525.1 Lophiomys imhausi | reverse complement strand
TGATGCCTGGTTGGTTTGGGGTAGTCAGGGATGCTGTGTGATGCCTGGTTTGTTTGGGTAGTCAGGGATGCTGTGTGATGCCTGGTTCGTTTGAGGTGGTCAGGGATGCTGTGTGATGCCAGGTTGGTTTGGGGTGGTCAGGGATGCTATGGGTTGAAATAAAATGTACAGGGGTGATGGTGTCAAGAGTTAATTCACACAGGTCCTGGAGGACACCAGCTATGAGAGAACTTTACCTTTCACTTTGCTTGACAGGTAGTATCTGTGGAAGGCTTTGAACAGAAGAGAAAGATGGCCTGCATCACTCTGGGTGCTCAGCTGCAGGTGTACCAAAGGGGCAGAAGCAGAGACAGAAAGAAGGCCAGCTACACGACTGCAGAAACACAGGTGAGGGGTCGTGTGGAGATGCTGCTAGCAGCCTAGGTGAGACAAGTGTTCAGACAGTCAGGGATGCTGCGTGATACCTGCCTGGGTTGCGGGGGTCAGGGCCTTGCTCTTGATTTAAATGCTCCATTGTCACCATCTTTAAATTCTTAATTCTGAACAGGGGCTAACTTTTACATTACACCCCAGAAGTTCTATACTCATTCCTGTATAAAACTAACAAAGTTTGTGGATGGATGGATGGATGGATGGATGGATGTGAAGTGTGAAAGGGAGGGAGGTGTTGGAGCCAAGGTCTTGGTCTCAGCAGCAGAAGGTTTAGATACTATTGATGAGAGTGTGGTAGGGAAAGCCAAAAAGAGTTAAGGACTAGGGGAAAGAAGATGGGGAGAGGAGAGAGGTTTTTTTCTGGAAAGTGGGGGTCACTTGGAGCAACCCTAAGGTCCTTTTGTGTACTTTTCTTCCATTGGATTTCAATCAGAAGATGCCCCCGTCCACAGTGGAATGGTGACAGGAATAACAACAGCTGTGTCCTCCTTGGGGACAATGCCCGACCTCAGAAGGACTGTGCGTGCAATTGACTTATTTTTAGATTTTTTTTTCTTTCACATTCTTTCTCCATGGCAGTGGGGAAGTCTGGATGAAAAATTCTGAGGCTGAATGCATATGGTTGAATAAAAACCTTTAATTAAGAGTTAAAGACTTTAATCTGTCTGTAACTTGGTTTTATTCCTAAACCCTACAATTTTAAAAGGGGGCTTAAAATAATGAGAACACAAAATGAAACTGACACAAAGCCATGGCTATGTTGAGCCAAAATAACTGGTCTCTTTGGCAGTGACAGACTCTACCCTTCAAACCAATGAAACAAAAAAAAGTATCTCTTTTCCTCATCTGAACTATGAAGTTTTTCTCCACTTCTGCCAATTTTGCTGACTGAGTATGGAGAAATTTATCCTGTCTCCTCTCCTTGGCAAACACCCCCACACAGCACTGTCACATCCAACCCTTTCTGTGCCCTCTTCCTCCTGGGTACCCCAAAGGAGCCATCCAAGAAAAAGAAAGCTTCATCCTGGTTTTTTTTTTTTTTATGCCAATGAAAGAAGGAAGGCAAAACATGCACACTTGTCTGCCTTAGCCCGTTTTCCTGTTTTGATAATAAAATACTCTGACAAAAGGGTTTATGTTGGCTTACAGTTCAAGGGACAGTTCACCTTGGCCCAACAGTCAAGGTGGCAAAAGCCTGAAGATGCTGATCAGATCCAACCATAGTCAGGAAGCAGAGAGCAAGTTCTCGTCCACATGGCTTCTCCTTTTACAGTCTAGGGTCCCATGGGATGCTCCTGCCCACGATTACAATGGCTCTTCCCGTGTTACAGTAATCAAGATGGTTCCCCACATGACGCTCAGAGGCTCATCTCTCAGATGATGCTGTACTTCTTCAACCATCCCAAGATATTCTTTCCCTCTAAGATTCAATTTCCTTCAATTTTTCAGAAGCAAGCAGCAGCTTGGGCACAAAAGAGTGTGGTACTTGGGATGCTAACTGCTGACATGACACACACACAGAGAAAGTCCTTGGAGTTTCTCGATATAAATAATTCAAGCTTTGGAACCGCTCACCTTTCGACGCATGGGAGCTTGTGCAGTGAGGGAAAAGGAAATTGCTGAGACAAGCAGGAGAGAACTTACTCACTGGCCTGGACTTGATTCAGCCAGGAGAGCAGCTGCTAACTAAGTGCAGGGAGTGGAATGAGGAAACTTTCAATGCAGGGGAGGAGCTGGGGAGGATGGGGACCCTTTGGACACACAGAGCTGTCTGTGGATGGGCGCAGCCACCATTTCCATCACAGGGCTGAAAATTCTTCTTGGTACAAAAAGCATTGTAGAGGCAGATGAACCTTTTTAAGTGAAAGAAAAGAGAAAAATAAAGTCAAAACCAATGGCAACACAGTTACCATGAATACCAATGCAGTTAATTTTAATACCTGAGTATCAGTGTAGTTAATGTATGAGAATTAACATAGCACTAATATATTAACATTAATACAGTTCTTAGTAAATTCCAAGTAACTGTATTAGTGATTTTTCTCATCACTGTGATAGAATTTGTGAAAAAAGCAACTTAGGGAGGAACATTTATTATGACTCACAGTTTCAGGGCACACAGTCTACTATGTGAAGAAGGTATCAAGTGGATCCATTTTGGCAGGAGCATGAGGCTGGGGCTCCTGATGGCCTCACATTGGAGAAAAAGGATGGAGGCAGGATATAAAACCTAAAGCCCTACCCCTCAGTGGCCTACTTCCTCCAACAAGACTTCACTTCCTAAAGGTTCCACAGCCTCTTCAAACAGCACCACCAACAAGGACAAAACATCCAGAGACATGGGGGACACTTCACAGCCAAAGCATGAGTGGTCAGTGGTTGAGTTGACAAACATTTTCTATAAACAGCCATTCAGTAGATAATTTCAGCTTCAGTGTCCATGTGGTCTTGGTAGTAAACATGAATATTTAACTCAGTCTCTTCAAGGCAAAAGTGGCCATCAGCAAGAGGGTGTGGATGAGTTCTAATACAACTTAACTGATGGACATTGAAATTTAAATAGTATGTTTTGTGTGCCTTGGAATAGTTTTTCTTTTGATTTAAAATCTGTATTTATTATTATCATTTGCTTCTGTGTTCATGGCGTGTGTTTGTGTGCACACATGTGTGTGTGGTATGTGCATGTGTGCATGTATATGTGTGAATGGGTGTGTGTTTGTTTGTGTGTGTGTGTGTGTGTGTGTGTGTGTGTGTGTGCGTGCGTGTGTATGAGTGTGGAAGTCAAAGGACAAAGGACTTGATGTAGTCACTTCTCTCCCATCACCTTTATGTGGGTTCTGTGGATTCAATTCAGGTTGTCAGGTTTGTGAGGTAAGTTCTTTTCTGGTTGAGTCATCTTGCTAGCCCTTCTTTTAATATTTTTTTCTTCAATGTTTTAAAAATATAGTATAGAAGAAACAAGTGGCAGTCTATATTCTGGTGAGAATGAGTGGTCTTGTTCTAGGTGGCTTTGATAGGTTTGTTATTTTAGTTCTCACAATAATAATTCCACTTGACAGATGAGTGAACTGAGGCACAGATGAAAGAAAGCAACTGTCCACTGAAGCAATAACATCAAGTATCCCAGAAAGTAAACTTACTGGAAAGTAGGGTCATTGCAGGTTTAATTAACGAGTGCAGGGGTGTATACAGGGACTTCATGGGACAGCAGGGCCTGGTCTTATTCTTCCACATGAAAGAAACTCGAAGATAGCCTCTAGCTTTTCAAAAACCAAGTGAGGTGTATGTGATTGATGTCTTTGTCTCTTGGAAAGAACCAACCTTGCTGTTAAACCTTGACTTTGGAACTCATCATCAGGAATGGTAGTTGACAAGTTTCTGGTATGAGCCACTCAGCTGGTGGCACTTTGTCATGGCAGCCCCTGATAGAAGACTAGAGATGCAAAACCAGTGAAGTGGCATACCTGGGGTTGGGGGGGGCAGCTGGACTTCAGATGCTGCTGTTTAATTACTAGGCTGTTCATTTGATTTGGAGTTTTGAGTCAAAGGTTTAAGATACTTGATAAGTACTAGAATAACATAGACATTGATTATATGGAAGAATCTGCATACATTTAATCTCCTTTTCTTGATTTATTACTTTTGCTAGGACCTCTAGTCACATGCTGACTAGGATTGATGAGAGTGGGTAGTATTCCTTGCTGTGTCCCTCATCTTAGATGTCAAGTGTTCACACTTTATCCATTAAACATGATATTACATAAAAGTTTCTGTTTCCAGATATCTGTTCCTAGACTCAACCAGAAAAGAACTTACCTCACAAACCTGACAACCTGAATTCAATCCACAGAACCCACACAAAGGTGGTGGGAGAGAAGTGACTACATCAAGTCCTTTGTCCTTTGACTTCCACACTCATACACACACACACATCCAGTTCAAAAGTTTCATTACTAGCTTGCTGTGCTGGGGTCTAAGTAACTTGGCTTCCTTTGCTTTTTCTGAATCCAATTGATAGGTTCCTATAGATTTTTCCTCCTTATTCTAGTGACATGATGAGAGTCATGAATTGATTAGATTTTTGTTTGCTTTGAGACAGGTCTTATGTATCCCAAACTACAATCCTTCTGACTCTATCTCCTAGACGTGGGATTATAGACATGTGCCATTCTGCCTGGCACACTGGTTGGTTTTTGGTTTTTGAAGTCACCTTCATTTCCCTGGATAAACCTGATTTGGTCATGGTATTTTATCCTTCTAAACCACTGGATCCCATTTACAAATATTTTTTGGTACATTTGCATCCATGTTCATTAGGAATGTTGTTCTGTAACTGTGCTATCCAATGTGGTGCACCCATTTCGTATGTGTTATATAAGTTGAGATATAAATGGATTAGATTATGATATATAATTCAAAATTTACTTCCTAAATCACAGCCTCATGCCATGGTCTAAAAAGCTGAGTGTGGCTTCTGGCTACCATCTTGGATAAACAGATAATTTTTCCCATGACCCTCACCTTTTGGATGCAGTTAAGAAAAGTTGTAACTTTGAACTATATCTTCTTTTGCTCCTTGGGGTGGGAGTGGAGCTCATTTTAGCTTGCTATCTCCTGGGTAGAAGTGTCTGATTGATCATTTAATATCTTTTTTTCCCCTAAAAACACTCCTGAATGTTCTCAATATGGAAGGGGTCACCTCAGAATTATTACATATATAAAAAGTTGTTGTAATTAAAAATGGTGTTTTAATTTGGTGAGTTCTAGAAAGAACTGACTTGTTTCTTTAAGGAATGCATAAGGTAAAAATATTATTTTACACAGCAGGTCTTGTCCTAGAACTAATTTCTGAAGCTAACTTAATAAGTCATGGATTTATTCAAAAAGAGCTGACACAGCATCTTCCCTGGCACCATGTAATTTTTTTTTCCAGACAGGGTTTCTCTACGTATCCATGCTATCCTGGACTCACTTTGTAGACAAGGCTGGCCTTGAGCTCAGAGAGATCCACCAGCGCTGGGATTAAAGGCATGTGCCACCCATGCCCGGCCTGCACCACGTAATTTATACAGCTGCAATTTTATAAAATTTCAATTGAACTTGAGTTGTTTAGGATTTAAAAGATATTTTCAAGTCTAAATAAAATCTTTAGGTTTATAAATATAGGATATGATAGAAATTATTTTGGTTCAGAACGTTAGAAATAGCAAGATAGATAAGATGATTTTTTTTCTTCTTCAAGATTGCCTGATACAAATAGGCTAAACATTATGTGTATAACTTTTATATATGATTTTCTTGATTGTTTCATATTTGTTCTTATTGTTTTTACAATATGAGTTAAGAAATTTAGCCTTTTTTTTTTAGACAAAAGGAGGGAATTGTTGGGGTAGTATTAAGCATTCTAAATGTTAATTAATTGGTCCTGTTTTGCTGTCTGTTACTTACATTGACTCTGATTGGTTAAATAAAATGCCGAGGCCTGAGATTGGGCAAAGACAGAGAAAGGTGGGACTTCCTGAGACTAGAACAGGAGGCCTGAGCTTTAGACAGAGAATTCAAGCATTCCAGCCAGCAGCAGGAGGAAGGAGGCACACACTGTGGGATAGAAAAAGGAACCTCATTCCACATGGCCAGGAACATCGGCATATCATGGAGAATGGCAGTCCAAGGGGACGTATGTATATATGGGGTCATATTTGGGTAATAGAATTAAGAGCTAGCCTAGATGGGCCAGGATTGCACAACTCAGGCCAAGGCTTGTTAGAAATCCATGTGGTCTCTGTGTACTCTTTTGTAATGGCTGCTTAAAGATTAACAACTGCCGAACCAATTAACAATAATATAAATACTGGTTAAATAGTTTAATTAGCTATATTTTTTTACACACTGGGGTCTGTCTCCTGCATGGAGAACCCTCAGGTGTGACTTCTCCCACTACACATTTCTTTTGACATAATTAAAACTCATATTGAACATGTTGCAATTTCCAAGGGTGTGAAGACCACACCCAAAGAGAACTTTTACTCTGGCTGGGGTCAGGCTGGGGAGCAGACAGGAGTGAGGCAAAGAGCACACTGCTTATCAAAGGGGGGGAAAAAGGTGCTTTGCTGGAACTGCTGGCCAGAGTCTGAGGATGTGGGGAGAGGGTAGCATTCGGGAAAAGGGTATTCAGTTCTGAACCCTCATTCCCAGTCTGCTCTCCATGATGACAGCAACATCATTAATTTTAGCTTCTCTTGAGCATAGTCATTTTCAGAAAGCCTGATGGAATGTTTGAGAAGTACTTTTGGAATGCTGACTCTGAAGTGGACTGAGTTTAGATAAATCTGAGTTTTGGTAAGTGACCTTAGGCAAGCTATTTACCTTCTCTGTCCCCAACTGTTCTCCTGGCAAAGTAGAGTGACTAACTCCTTCCAGTAGGTGGTGGAAGTTATAAGATCTGTATACCTTTGGTACAGGACTTGATAGTAAGTGGTTAATCAGTTTAAGCTAGGTCCCTTCCCTTTCCTCAAAGCTGTCCAGTGAAAGGGACACAAAGTCACCAGTCTATAAGCCTCATCTCCTGGGATAGTAACTATGAAAAAAAAAATGGGATAGTAACTATGAAAAAAAATGTTAATGCAGATTGAGAAAAATGGAAGTATTGTTGTTGGGTGGGATGGATTTGACTTGTGCCCTGAGGTAATTTGTTATATTGGATAGGACTTGCAAATTTTTAATAATTGCCTCTGTTTTGCAACTCAGAGGAGGTTAGAATATCTCTTATTTTGGCTCACTGGTCTGGCCAAAATCTGCCCTTCAGTAAGAGTTATAGATCCGGGATCAGCGATTAGAAAGGACACAAGGGTTTTTGAATTAATAGATGATAAAAATTAGCTGAGGCCATTTGATCAGACTGATCTGAGTTTTAATCATGGCTTTTCAACTTCTTAGCTTTAAAAGATGAAGAGCATTCCTTTTATATGTTCTTTTCTTTTGAGACAAGATCTTGTTATTTAGCTCAGGCTAGCCTGGGACTTACTGTGTAGCCTGGGCTGGGTTCAACTCCTTGTCCTCCAGCCTTTGTCTTCCAAGTACGAAGATTACAGGTGCACCCCACTTTGTCTCATCTTGTTCTTTACATTTCAGTTTTCTCAGAATTAAAAAGAGATGAGAAATCGAGGGAGAGGAAGGAGGGAAGGAAACAGGAGGGAGAGATCCCTATTTCATAGAGCTGTAATCAACACCATGCATATCACAAACCCAGAATACAGATCTTTGCAGACACATTGTTCTCTGGCCCCAACATATACAGTTTTGTGGATTGTGTGGTTTGATATCTTCATAGTTCTGTGCTAGTATGACAATTCCTATCTTGCAGGGGAGGAGTCTAGGCTATGAAGAAATATGCGTCCCTGACCTTACCAGGCGTTGTGGTGATAAGATGTGAACCTACTTTTGTCTTTTATGTAGTTTTGTTGCTATACTTCTTTCATTTTCTTTATTTCGTGCTTCTTCCTACATTGAAATAAGTTTTGGACCCAGCTGTTTTGTTGCTTCCTGTATTCACAAGGCAGTAAATGTGGAGGACATTTGGAAGGACACACCCTGGTGTTCAAGGCATTGAAACCTTAGGTTTCTGTGCCCTGTTCTTGCTTAGGTGAGGTTTTGAGTACATAGCAGATTCTGAGCAGTGAGAGACACTGTGATTCCTAGAGACTAATTTTATTTTCAGGGGAGCAGAGTGACCAGCATGACCATGACTTGAGGCTTTACCCACTTAAAGCTTGCAGGAAGTTCATTCCTTTACGGCGCTGCGTCCTAACACAGACCCTTCCTAGAAACTTTGCACTTGGCATCTTATTGGCCAAGAGGCGAAGATCTGTTTCCCTCATATTTCTTGCTCATCTCATCTGGTCTTAATTGAGGTTCAATTAGAGCAACAAAATGCAAAGGGCAAGCCTCCCTTGAACTTCTGAAAGATTTTATATCAGTGTACATCAGGAGGGATTGATGTATGTGGGAATGATTCCAACAGTCTCCAAATTTCTCAAACTGTGTGGGAACAGAGATATGACTGAAATTCTACACATTGGGCATCAAATATAATGATCACACCAGGTCCACAGTTAGATGATGACTCCCCCCCCATGAGAATAACTTATAGCTTTGAGTCCCATTTTGACCTATCCAACCCTGCTGCACAGAGAGATCAGTGCGTGCAGGGATAAAGTTAGGATATAATCACCTAAAGTAATCGATCAAAGGAATATCATCAACTCCTTCTGCAGAAATATCCCTCCCACGATGAAGAGCCAAGCACATTATTGTTTGTCCTTACTGAGGTAGGGAAATGACTTCGTGGGTAAAACAAACAGGAGGACCTGAGTTCAAATCCCTAGAGCTCACATAAAGATGGATGTGGTAGTGGGCATCTATAATCCTGTGTAGAGATGGGGAGTAGGAACAGAAGGCCTCAAAGCCCCTGGGTCAGTCAGCCTGGGATTCCCAGCAGCAACAAGAGTCCCTGTCTCCATGAAAATGGGAGGCCAAAATGGCTGCCCAAAGCTGTCCTCTGACTTCTACACATATGATGTAGTATTCAGATACTTGCAGTTGTAAACTCATCACGGCGCGCACACACACACACACACACACACACACACACACACACATTTAAAAATGTACAAGACTCTTAGAAACTGTCATAAACTTGTACAGCAGCACAAGGCAGACTTTCTGTTCTCTGGTTTGTAGCTGTGCTCACAGTGACTGCTGTTTATCACCCATCTTAACGTTCAGTATACTGATGTATATACATAGCTCTGCAGAACTCTGACCACAGGTCTGCTTCTCAACTTAGGGGGAAGAGGCTCGGAAGGGTTAAGTGAACTGCTCAGGACCACACATCACAGCCAGTGTGACTTCATTGGGAATTAATGCAGAAGTTGTGTCTGTCCGCTTGGGCTACAGCCAGTTGCGGGTATAATTAGGGGTGATATTTAGTCCATCGCTTTAAATACTTCATGAATAGTTAAGGAGCCAAGACACAACCATCATAATAAAAAGCTAAATCTGTTGACTTTGCTACACGGTAGCTTGCAGTACCACCATGCTCTGTAGACATTAAGTACTTTTAAAAATGTTTATTATTGCTCTGTGTGTATTGATGTGTGGGTGGAGGTCAGAGGGTGATTCTGTGGTTGGTTTCTCTCCTTTCTTCTTTTTTCTGGGTTTGGAGTTGTCAGGCTCACACAACTGGTCGGCTTACTTGCTGGTCGGCTTACTTACTTACTTACTGCCTCCGAGGAAGCCTTCTCCCTGAGGTAGATCTGGTCTTCAAACCCAGAGTCCAGAGTCCACAACTGCTGGCCAGTGAACGGATTACTGAGAGGTACTTCAGTTAGGCTGTCTGGATCAGAGTGTATGGAAAGAAGCCGTGCAGCTGTGCACGGGCAGGTGAGGGCCACTTGGCTGCCTTGTCCCCAGCAACAGAACTTGTAGCACATGGACGGCTGCCTGAAGACTTGTTATGGTTTATGTTATCCTGAAACTAGGCTCATGGCTCTCTTATTAATTGGTTACCTTTATGTTTCTGTTTGCCTGAGCTCCTCATGTATGCTGAATGATTCTTAAAACAGCAAGTGCTCTTATTTTCTGTGCACCATATGAACCATTGTTTGGAGTGTCCTCGGAGAGATACACAACATGTGGCCAGGTGGTAGGTGCTGAGCTGTCCTTGGAGGGAGGGATGTGGAAGGAACTCTGCAGGTCACTTGGTTTGTCCTCTACAAATCCATTTCCTCAAAGTTAGCATAAGGTTAAAAAGAGGCCCAGGACCCTGATTCAAAAACTGTGGAAAGGTGGAAAGAGTTCAGAATGACAAAGAAACTCACAGTTAATCACCAAGTGGAAGATGCGATCAAGAGCCACCTGCGGTGGCCGGTGGCCGTATTTTTGTCAACTTGATACAAGCTTAGGTCATCTGGAAAAGGCAACCACAACTGAGAAAATGCCCCACAGGCTTGCCTACAGGCCAATCTGATGGAGGCATTTTCTTGAGTAATGATTGATGTGGGAAGGTCCAGCCCACAGTGAGTGTGTTACCTTGTACAACTGGTCCTGAGTATGTAAGAAAGCAGCCTCAGCAAGCCATGGGAGGCATCCAGTAAGCAGCATTCATTCCTCCATGGCCTTGGTTCAATTTCTCCCTCTAGGTTCCTGTCTTGGGTTCCTGCCCTGCTTTTCTCAGTGATGGATTGTGATGTGGAAGTGTAAACTGAAACAAACCTTCTTTTCTCCAAGTTCCTTTTGGTCATGATATTTTATCAAAGCAACAGAAAGCAAACTAAGTCTCCATCCCAGAGTTAAATCACTAGGAGATAAAGTTGTCTCCAAAGGCACCCAAAGGGCATATTCAGATAAGGATGGGTTTGTGTGTCTGTGTGTGTGTTAATATTTGTTCAGTGGTGTCATTTGGCACATGAGAACACTGAAGGAGAACCTCAGGTGCTATCCTTTTGGATAGGGCCTTTCATTAGCTTAGAGCTCATTAATTAGCCTATACTATCTGGCCTGAGAGGCCAGGGCTCCTCTTCTCTCCACTTCTCTATTGTTAAGATCACACACAGGCACCACCTTGTCTTTTTAAGTGGGTTTTGGATGTTAACCTGAGGTATCCATGCTTGGCAAGCAAACGTTTCACTGACTGAGGTATTACCCCAATGGCAATGACTACTTTTGTGCACGCATGAGCAAGCATGCATGAGAGCAATATGTGCACCTCACCAGAATGGGGAAGTATGAGGCATGTTTTTTTTTTTGCACTGGGTTTCTGGGGTGTCTTTGGGCAGACAGCTCTATTAACACTGGGGTTCTGCTCTAATTATGAAGCATCACTAGAGACAAGGAATGCAGTAACATTTCTCCCCCAGCAACCAGGGAGTCCAGAAAGCAGGACTGTCATTTGCAGAAGACAAATGGCAACTATCCCGTGAAATGCAATGTGGAGGAAAAAACTGCAATCCTATTAAGAGTTCGATACTGTAAGGTGTTTTTTCCTGTTCCAAGCTCAGACAGAGGAGGGAGACAAGGCACCATTTTAGCAACTGAACTGAGCACGGATATGCCAGGTCCCAGCCATTTCTGAGCAACAGTCCTGTGGCATTGAATCCTATCAGATATTTTGCTAGTCAAAAGAAGTAATATGGACCAACAACGGCCTAAAGTCTCTCTTTTGAAGAAGCCGAGGGCCTGGGTGTGTTTCATTGTACTCTTTGAGAACACCAACTCCACTATGCGGAGCAGGAGGCACTTGTGAGCTATTGCTGAAGTTCTGACCTTGTCTTGAGACTGACAAATTGTCTGATGAGGGGTACAGTCCTTGGTTTTGATGAGGACAAGGGATATCTTGTTTTTGCTTCCTGTGCCATAAAGAAGGAGGTAGAAGGCCTTGGGCCTTCAACCATGACACCAGGAGATTGCATAAATGCGCTAAACAGGTGTATGGGTTGGTACCCAGAACAGTGAACATTAACAAGGTCACTATAAGTCTCACTGAGATTATTTCATGCCTCATGCTTGCTACTCAGTAAAATACCAGCTTGAGACAGAGAAGACAGGAGCTTTAGCACTGCAGACATATAGGTTCAAAATCCACTCTCAACCATTTTCTCATGCTGTGAGTTTGAGTGGGTGTCTGAAGCTCTCTTAGCCCCAGCTTTTCATCTGTGCTCTTGGGATGAGGAGCTCGCTGTCAAATGCTGACTCTTCAGCAGATGCCAGCCACACACTCCCTCCCATATCACCATCGTCAAAAACAGTTATTCTGTTGCTTTGTTGGTGAGGTACCCATCTCTTATTTTTATCTTTCACGTTCTCTTCATTCTTCTCCTGTAAATGCAATTTTGATTATGTGTGAGCATGTTTATATGTTGTATAGGTATGTTCATGTGTTCTTGCCTCCGTGTACATGTGTGCATGTGGAGATGTGTACATATGAAGGGAAGGGATCAATACTGGGAGTCTTCCTCAAAGGCCGTCCACCTCATTTTTTTGAAACAATGTCTCTCACTGAACGTGGAACCCACCACTCACCATCTGGAATAGCTGGCCAGTGGGCTCCAGGGATTCACGGTCACTGTCTCCCTGGTTCTGGGATTACAGTTGCACACTGCTGTACTGGGATTACAGTTGCACACTGCTGTACCGGGATTGCAGTTGCACACTGCTGTACCTGGCTTTTTACATGGGTGCTAGGGACTTGACCTCAGGTACTCGTGACTGCACATCAAGCATTTTGCTGACTGAGCTACCTCTCCAGGCCTCCATTTTGATTTCTGATCAGTTTCATCCTAGTGTGTGCCATTTGAAGAAGAAGCTTTTCTCATTTTAAATGTGGAAACATCTTCACCAACCAAGAGTGTTCTCCCTCCCTGCTCACAGTGACTGTTTCAAGGACGAGCATGTGGCTGAAGATGGATCAATGAGACCGCATCCATAATAATTTCCTGGATCTTTCTGAAAGGATAAACTCTTATTGTTCTCATGCTCATTAAAATTATGTTAGATGAATCCTGAAAAGGCCGGATAGAATGGTCAGATTACCTATCATTTCTGTTCCCAGGTACATAACCAAAAGAACTAAAACAGGTGCTCAGGCAAACCCCTGAATGCTCATAGCAGCAGCATTTACCATGGCCCAAAGGGGAAAGAAACAACCCAGATATCCTTCAAGTGATCAGATGAATGTGATGTGGTATATCCACATAATGGAATATTATATAGCCACATAAAGGGCTAAAATACTGTGACATGCAACAACCTAGATGAACCTTAAAAACTTTATGCTAAATTAACTAAATCAGGGCAGACACACACAGTGTGCCTCCACTTACATTAAAGATAAGAACAGGGAAACCCACCAGGACAGAAAGCACGGCTAGGGAAGATGAAGACTAGGAAGCAGTGGTAAACAGTGGCTGCAGGGCTCTTCATTTTGGGGTGATGGAAATGCTATAATGGCAGTGGCTGCAGCACCCTGAAATCCTGTGTCCTCTGCCCTTGTCCCAAGGGACTTACTGGGTTTCTCTTCCTTGCCACCATGAAGGAATCGATGCTGAGTTGTGCAAATATAAATTTGGATTGTCTAGTTAGAATTTTGATTTTTTTTTTCTTAAGCATCTTTCAGCGTATACCTAGACTTCTAAGTGTGCTGCAAGGGATCAGGGTCGCCTCTGGCCCTGCTTAGCACCTCAGCCCTCTGGCATCCTTTCAGCACTTCCTGCTTTATTAGTTCTGCTGGTGACAAAGCTCCAGCGTCTCCTTTCTCTAATCAGCTGGGGGCTGCTGTGTCTCACAGAGTCACATCCACTCATGCCTATGAGGTGGTGTTCTCTCACTCCACACACGGGAAGAACTGTTTCAGAGTATCAGCTGAGTCCTGTCAGGACAGCGTTTGGTCTCAGAACCAGCCTTTGGACTGCAGACTCGCTGTTTTTAAGGGTTAAACTCTATTATTTTATGCATTTTCTCCAAGGATATAACCAAGAACAAAAAAAAAAACTCTTTAGAGAAGGAGGTTGCCACCTGCCTCCTTCAAATCTGAAATGTATCTGCAGAACACGTGCTGTGAGGATGGACAGTCAGTGCCTCAACAGAGCTAGGGCAGCCCCTCTTTTCTTTCAGTAGGTCCCTAGATAATACCTGTTGCCTCATTTTCTGCCAGTATCTTGTCTGAGCCTCAGCTGACAATGTCTCCTCCCATTCTCTGCACATTCTCTTGGTTTTGGTTATGTAACAGGACCGAGCAATTGCCTTTTCTGAAAAAATGTCTCAGATGAATAGATATCAATGGTAATATCAATAATTAACAGTTTTCTCTATAGCATGTGTCTGAAACTAGTTTTATTGATATATTTGGACTCTTTCGTGGAGGGTGGTCTCTCAGCCTGCACAAACATATACTTATGTCTACTTGGTTCTGGCTATGCTGTGGGTTTTATTTTTGTATTTATATATTTATGTATTTATTTGTCTTGGTGACAGAAGTAACAGGGAGCATGAGTGATCAAGGTGCCTCATTACCTGTGAGCTGGGATGACTACCAGTGAATGTGAAGGATGCAGTACTTTTTCTTAGTTTGAAGTTTGATTGTTTCTTGTGTTTCCTTCCTGGCTTGATTCCACTGAAATTTGGAGTGACATGGGACCCTGTGTGGGGAGGAGGGAGAAGGCTGAAGGAAGAGTCATCCAGGCTGAGTTACAGTTGAAAAAGGGGAGCCCTGGAGAGGAAGACCAGCCTTCGGTTTCTCCCTTGCTGTGCACAGCTCCACTTTCCTTTTAATCCATCCTAGTTATGAAATTTTCTTCCATTAAATGGGAATTGAAGAAACCCAGAGAAAAATCATTGGAATAATTGAGTGTGCTGAAGTTGGCTTTCCCTCAGGGTCAAGCCCTTTTCCTAAATTTGATGTATCAAAGTCAGGAGACGCAAATATCAAAGAACACACTCGAGTTTCCACTGAAGATACAGATGTAACAATACTGAGTATATAGTACAGTTCTATGATCTGTTTTTAAGACCATTAGTACATCATGCCAGTAATGACACATAGACACCATCATTTTCCATGGCCAAATAGTATTCCACTGGGTGGAGTATACCACTGTCTAGTCAGTTAGTGTTGCTTTAGTTTTAGCATTTGTTTACTTTCTTTTCTGGTCTCTTTACTCTCTTTCCTTCCTACTTTATACTCATCCTTAAATAAACAACCTTTGATTTTTTTTATATGAATCTGAAACATTTGCTAAGTCCTTTCTTTCTTTCTTTTACACAAAACTAATGAATCAAAGAACTTGTGTATGTTTTTCAGGCTCCTGGTAGAGTTCCTGCTTTGTATTGTTGAGAATACTAATGCCAATTCATGCAGAGAATATGGCAATTTTGACCTCACAATTGCACCATGCAGCCAGATGTCCCTGTAGGCACAACGTTTGCCCTAAGACCTCTGGGTTGGGTCTGATGAAACAAGGCAAGAAATAGGACTTGTGATGATGGTGCCGAAGATGAGGGAAACACAGCAAGCAAAGAAACCCACTCCTGCAAACGTGTCCTGTGCATGGCAGGGACAGTACATGACCTTCAGCAAGGTCACTGCAGGCTGAGCATATAGAGTAGGGTGGAGGAGAACATGAAAGGAGACTCAAAAAGCATGTGATGAGAGAAGAGGATGTTGATGGGGAGGAGCGAGGCCATGCAAGACTGAACCACACAGAAATCTGGGCTTCGGTCCTCTCTGACAGGCTAGTTTTGCCAAGGCAGGGGATGGGCTGACACAATGGCATTCATCAGTTCCTTGTGACATCGGCAGCACATTCTCAAGTGTTAGGTGAAAGACTGAACCAGAAACTTGAGCAGGTTACATAGGCTATTTTCTTTCTCTAGGACAAACCATAGTTCTTAGGGCCATTGGTCTACTTAGCCTTAGCGTCAACCTGACACAGAAAAGTTTCCTCTGAGAAGCAGATCTCAGCTGAGGGATTGCCCACACCAGGTTTATCTGTGTGTGGGTCATTGTCTTGATTTTCAACTGATGTAGGAGGGCTTGGTCCATTGTGGACAGCACTGACCCCTGGGCATGTGGTCCTGGCTATAAAAATAAGCTAGCTGAGCGTGGGTCCATGAGCCAGCTGGCAAGTAGCTTTGCTCCATGATTTCTGCTTCAAGTTTTGGCTCGAGCTCCTGTCCTGACTTCCTTTAATCATGGACTATGTGTGACTGGGAAGCAGGAGCCAAATCAACCCTTTCCTCCTGTCAGTTGCTTTTGGTCAGTATATTTTATCACAAAATCATAAAAACTTGAACAGCCATCCTATGCTGTTCTTGTGGTAACGTGCCTGCACACACACAGACACACACACACACACACAGACACACACACACACACACACACACACACACACACAGAGAGAGAGAGAGAGAGAGAGAGAGAGAGAGAGAGAGAGAGACAGACAGACAGACAGACAGACTTAACAAAAAGTTCACCTCCATGCAGAGATTCAGACTGCAGTAGATGTCCGCCAAGCCCCATCCATGGCTTTCAGGCAGCCTCCTCTGTCTGCTACAAGGTTGCTCACTTCAAATTATCTGTAGCCATCTTCCTGAGGATGTTTCTGTTGTGGCCACAGGAGCAGGTGCTCAGTGCAAAGGCTAAACTGAAAGTGCCAAGGAGTCAGTGTCCCCCCAGGCTCCATCAGTAATTAACCTGAGAACCAAAGTACCAAGACCCCGGCATCCTCCACAACACTCTGGATTCCAGCCTGTCTCTCTTTTCTGGGTCATTCTCAGAGTGGACATTTGCCATCATTTCCCAAGGATGATGAGATTGGGAATGTTAATCTTGTGCCTGTAATTAGAAGATACCTCTCTGCCAAGCTCTGATATACCCATGGAGATAATGGGGAAATTTGTATCAGAAATGCTGGCTGGAGGCACCAGAAAAGTGTAAGCAATGTTCACGTGGTGTGAAGTCCTGTAAAGGGAAGAAATTGACTCCCTTCCCCACTGCACAGACCCCTTTCTGGACAGCTGCCTTCTATGTGTGTTTTGTAGAGAGGAAATCCATGCATAATCATGGTTCTTTGGGATGAGCACATTCACGGAACTTCCCTTATCAGTTTGCATATGATAATTGGTTACTGAGGCATGAAAACCTCCAAACATCCTGCCCTGTCTCTTGAAATCTGCCTTCCTTGTCACTGTTTATTTGTGTCCAGATTAATGCAGCTGAGACATCCTTTGTCCCTTCTACCTCTTGCTCAGAACAAAAGACAATTGATATCTGTTTCATTTTCTGTTAATCCCCCTGGGGAGGTATTCTGGGGGAGAGAGACTTATTATGTGGGCTGGGAATCATTCTCTGGATGGTTTTAATAAAGCTGGGCATGTGAGTGTAGTATAATGCATATATTCTTGCTAATTCTTTTCCTAGCAGAAGTGTACTGGTCTGAGCTACTCATTGTACACAAAATGACAGAAAGGATGCCAGGAAAATTAAGTCAGAAATAGATCTATGGCTTAGAAAACAAGCAGGAAATGGATAAGGCAAGGAAGCCTGGTTGGGGACCTGACCTCAGAACTAGGCAGCTGAGGGTGTCCCCATGGGTGTGGTTGCCCTGGATACTTGATGTTCTCAGTTGTATGAGAATTCAGCCTCAGCTGAGGAAGTGTCTTTGAAGGTGGTTATGTGTACACCTCTGTTCAGATTCTAAGCCCTGGAGAAGCACTGAAGGCAGGCACTTAGCCCTCTACCTCTGTAGGAAAACTCTTTGAAGGGGCAGCCTTTCCTGTTGCCTACTCATCCTCTTCCTCTCTGATACCTGTCCTCCTGTAGCTTGGATTTTAGAGGACATAATTTAATACCTTCCCTGTTTAGGGTCTGCCTTCCCCCCACTAGGGTCTGAGCTCTTCTGTTTTCCTCATTGTTAAACGCACAGCTCCTGATAGAGAGTGGGTACTGAGCAAACGTGAGTGGGGCACATACAGAACTAAATGATGGTTCAGATTCAGGGCGGCTTCAGTTGAAGAGCGGCCACTGTAGGAAATGCCTCCCATTCGTGATAAAATAAGCAAAGGTTTCTAGAAGCTGTTTGTTTTTAGCAAGGGGAGACAGTGCACAGGTCACACTGCAGAGACACTGGACTGTTTTCTCCCTTATATTTTCTTCTAGGCAAAGTTGGCACTGCTAAACCAAAGCCCATGATTCTGGCTTGTCTCTAAGTAAAGGGCCACAGAGGCCCTTGGCAAGAAGCCTGGAACATGTCAGAGTGATGGACAGGCTTCTCTCTTCTTCTTGAGCAGAGACTAGGGGCTGAGTTTGATTCCTCTGTTCAGCTCTTTGGTGGAATAATGTCAGTTTGCATGGTGCCTCCAGGCAGCTTTGTGGGAGGGGAAACTGGTTCTCTTGAGATTCCCTGCCCTGACAACTACATGCTGAAAGGCCAGCACGTACTGCTTGCCTTCTGAGCAATTGTGGTGGTCTGATGGAATCCCCTGTAGACCTAGACCATTGCTGTCCAATTGTAGCTGAGAAATGAAGACACCAGATTTCTTTGAGTGAAGCCTAAGTGGTTTAAAGACTCATCTCATTTTAGTTATGGCTAGAGATCACCTTAAATGCCAACCCAGGCTAGGCTTTTCTGAGAACAAGATGTTCTCAGATACAGCTTGGTATGTCTACCTGAGAAACTCATTTTAGTTAGTCTTTATTTACCCCAGGGAGTTGTGCTATAAAGAGAATATTTGCATTGGCCCAAAATTTATATGTTAAATATTTTTTATAATCCATGATTGCACAGTGCTTTTTTATTTATTTATAACACATGATAATGTATATTAATGTCTTGAAGAGCTTAAGCGACATTGTGACTCTAATCAATGCTACAGTTTATCTACAGCGTACAATTAAGGGTGCCATTTTTCGAAAACACTTCATATGTGGACAGTCTGTTCTACTGAGTTCACAATGAGAAGTTCTGCTTTCAGTCTCTATATTGTAATTTTATTTATTTATTTTTATATATTTATTTATTAATGCAAGCTATATCTCAATCACAGCTCCCTCCCTCCACCCCTCCTGGTCCCACCCTACCACCCTCTACCCCCTCTCCCATCTATCCTACTCCTCTGGTGTGGGGTGCCCCTACATATCAGTCCCCCTCAGTTCATTGGTCACATGAGGGCTAAGAGCTT
>CAJQZJ010033039.1:2671427-2694484 GCA_907164525.1 Lophiomys imhausi | reverse complement strand
TTTTTTTTTTTTTAGTTCAAGGTATATCTTTTTCACCCCAACAACTCTCCCTTTCAGTCCAACAAATGGTTCTTTTTCTTATAACTATAAATACAATACAAATCAACAGAAATAAATAGGCCACAATTATGTGAGTTATATGGCTTAGCATACATTCCCAATGTCCAGTCCATATGTATTTGGCACCTGACTTTAACATTCTACTATCTAACCATCTCCATGAGTTTAAAGTTCTATATCTAACTCAGCTTTCATACTAACTTGCCTCAAAATTTTAAAAATATCTTCTTAGATCCAGAACACCCTCTTGATTCCTAAACAACTCAAACTTTAACTATGAGACTCTAGCTATCTATTCTTCAACCACCTCAGAGACCTGAGAGGGATAAATATATCTGATTATATAGGAAGTGCAGGGCCTGCAGCTTCCAAAACTAAGAAATGACATACCAGTGGCTGCCTGGACAGTTCCCATTTTCTCTCCATACATTACAGCATCAATCTTCAGCCGTTTGGCCCCGTTTCTCTGACAGACATTGATTGTAGAGCAGGAATTATGAAGGACTTACCTACCCTGTCTTGGCAGAGCTAGGCTGTCGACTTACCTGCTTCCAAGTTTTGTCCTTTTTGGACAGCAGTCTGTCTACAGTTGAAGCAAGGGGTTTTTCTTGTCAAGAGAAAGGCTTGCCACCAATTCAATCATCTCCCACTGGAGATTCTTCGATGCTCATCTTCTACTTGGAGTAGAATAGGGGGTGCTGTCGGGAGCTGACATGTCTCGATATCAAAAAAATCTAAAGTTAAGAAAACATCTTTGAATGCCATATTCTGCAGATCTCTTGAGGTTTTTGAAGATGACCTATCTATCTCTTATATTTAGATAAGCAAATATTGCTTGTCTCTTAGCAACTTGATTTCTTAAGTTCTTGTTATACAGAAGATCTTTAAAGCCATGGTGCTATCTCTAAGCCAGGGCACAGTAAAGAAACCACAAGATGGCTGCTCTATGATTAGGAGAAAGGATTTTATTGTGGATGGGGGGGGGGAGGGAGAGAGGGGGGGGGGGGGGAAAGGGGGGGGGGGGAGGGAAGGAAAGAGAGAGAGAGAGAGAGAGAGAGAGAACATCCAGAGGCATCTAGAAGAGTCCAGAGCAAAGAGAAAAAGAAGCAGTTAGAACATGGCCGAGGCTGTCTCTTGGGAACAGAGAACAGAGAGAATAGCAAGAAAAACATGAGGAGAGAATAGCAGGGCAGGGGGAAATCTAGCCATTATAAAGAGAGTGAACATCTGGAACAGCCTTGGGGCCAAGGAGGAGGGGAGATGAGAAGGGCCATGATGGTAGATGTCAATGGAGAGCCATGTGTCCCTTCTGCCAGAGGCAAGGGTAATGACTCCTTTTGGTAGATCGGAACCCATTTTGCAAGTAGCTGGGATGCTTGCTTTTATCTAACCACCATAAATCCTTCTATAGTGTAACTTGAGTTGAGCCAATGCTCATTTCTGGACATATGCACTTCCTGAGACCTAACCCTAGAGATCATTATGAGAATAAATATAAAAGGAGGAGAAGTTAGAACCACAGACGGGATCCCACAGTTACGAAATGGAAAAACCATTGAGGAAGACAGACCAGAGACTGTGACGTTTAAGATCACGCTTTAGGAATGTTCAGGAAGCAGAGTTTATATGTGCTGTCAAATGGTCCCAAAGAGCTGAGGGTGATGAGAACAGAGAGCTGGCATGGCCAAGTCTCTGGTGATGAGGAGGGCCGAGTGTTGGGCTTGCTGAGTCCCCTGCAGCTCCAACAGTAGCATTTCCATAGGTGAGTGGATGACAATGGCAAAACTGAGTTCTCATGGGTCCTCTGTGGCCTGAGAGAGACCATTAGGAGGTTCAGTTCCTATCCAAAGGGGCTTGAATTCATGTCGACAGATCATGACAACATGTTAGCAAGAAGAATGCCAGTCCAGGTTTGGATTATGGAGAGGTCTCACTGGCGGATATGGTAGAGGGAACTTAGTGTTACAGTCTGTTGAGTGATAGAGATCAGAGCCGAGCTGGTGACAGGAGAGAGAGAGAACATGAAGTTTTTTGAAAGACATTAAGGAGATGGTTCATAGCTTTCCTTTTGTCATTCAGGAACCCAGGCTGAAAAATCCACAGAACTGGAATATGGATGAGATTTGAGAGAAGGAGGTGGGTTCAAAGTCGGACTCTGACAGTTGGCAGATTCTTTGGCCTTGGTGTCCCCCAATGCCTTGGTTCTCATTCCAAACAGGACTAATAACAGTAGCTGCTTCACAAGGCTGTGACAAAATTCAGTGAGACAATGCCCATCAAATGTGCACCATCGGCACTACACATGGGAACTGCTGAGAAGCACAGACAGACTCCTAGAAAGGCCTAGATGTCTTCTCTTTACTAAGCACTCTCTCCTTGGGAACAGATACCCCTCTTCACAATGACTGACTTATCCTCTTTAACCATTTGCAAAAATTCGCTGCTCAGTTAATGTTTCTGTCAAGTATGTGGCATGATTCGTGTTTAATATGAGGTGTCATACAAGCTATATGTTATTAGTTAATGTCATCAGTGAGACAAATATCAGAAACCACTTTGATCAAAAAGATTCATTCAGAAAGAGATGGCTGTTATTGGTTGTCCTTGTGAGTGCCAGTCAGTGCCAGTCAGGGACTCACGGTTTATATGCAGATTGGTTTGCAGAGATCATGCTTTCAATTTACCTGCTAACGGGCCACTTAGGTACACAATTACCCAATTAGTGTGAGTCATTTCCTAATTGTGGGGCAAACATGATAATTGAGCCTTCAGAAGGCTATGCACTCAGTTTGCTTCCGGCTAGGAAAGGTGGCACTTTGGAGCTTCATGTCAGAATTGAAAACACCTGACAGTCGGGATTCCTTCCTAAATGGATGGTGTTTCAGCCACAGCTGATAGCTAGGTGCTGTTAGTTCTAGTATCCAAATAAGGATAATGGTTATTTCCTGGCACGTTCTTCGTGAGCCACCAGACCACCTGGGACTTAGGTAGATGATGATGTCATTGTCTACTTTGGGAGTCACCATGCCCAAGCAGGTTAGTAACTCCTTGCATCTGCCTGTGTTCCTTCCTGTGAGGGATGCTGTTTCTCCATCTGGCTTGTTGTTGTGTGTGTCATTTCAATATTTCTGGCGTTCAGATAGGTGAAGGGAAGTTTCTAGGTATGTCTAGCCAAACAAATGAATCAGTATCAGCAACAAATCCCCTTGGTCAGGTCCTTATTTAATGTTGCACTTGGATGTCTAGATCCAGTTCAATTTTAATCTGATGGGAAGCCATGGCAGATTGTGGAGTTGCTGTACCTAAAATCACTGTCCTCCCTTCCCTTTCTCTCCCTTCCTCTCCCTTCCCCTCCCCTCTCCTTTCTTCTTCTTCCTCCTCTCCTCTCCTACCCCTCCTCTCTTTTTCTCTCCTCACACTCCCTCTTCTTTCCTTTCCTTGCTTTCCCCTTTCTTATCTCTTCACTTTTCTCTGTCCTTCTTGTCTTCTCTTCTCTTCTTTTCTTTCCTTTCCTTCTCTTTCATCTCTCTCACACTCTCTCTCTGTCCCTTCTTTCCCTTCTCTTAAAGGAAATCAGGTCAAATGTTTCAACTTGTACAGATGCTATGGAAAGAAAGCTACATGAACGTGGAGAAAACTCAAGCTATCAGCTGACGATAGTGGTAACAGTGAGATAGATGCCTCTGTGTCTTCTAGAGTGATCAGTGATCTTAGCTAGTGAGAATATGAGGGTCCTGAAACTCTCTTCACTTGATATGACTGAAATAAAGTACATAGACATTACAAGTTCACTTGGTGATTTCTTGAAAGCTAATGCTGTTCCTAGCCTGTGACACACAATTCCATTTTCAGAGTTTGCCCAAGAAAAGTGAACACAAGGCCCCCAGAGAAAAGTTTCATAGAACTTTTATTCATAACACTCACAAATTGTAACAACTCAAATATCCATCAATGGAAAAGACAAGGTGACTATGGCATATCTACCCAAAGGAATACTATACAGCAACAAAAACAAAATCATCCCTCCATACAAAAACAAAAAATATTGACTTAATTTTATTTCTGTGATGTTTGGAGCAAGCTAGCTTCCTTGAAAAAGTGCTACTGAGCTGAGGCTTATAGAATATTAGGATCAGAATGCACAGGAAGATATCATACAATCAGCTCAAATTTTGAAAGCAGTTATAAAAGATGGACAAAAATGAACACATAGCATTAGCCAAGTTCATAAAGATGGCAGACAATGAACACATACCATTAGCTATGTGTAGACGTGTTAGGGATAGCGAAAAGTTAGGGATGTGGTTTGTTTGCTACAGTGCTTCCTAGCATGTTTGAGGCCCTAGGTTTGAGTCTCAGTACCACATAAGCCAGATGTGGTGGCTTATTCCTGCAGTCCCAGTACTTTGGAGGCAAGAGAATCAGAAATTTGGGGCCATTTTCAGCTACAGAGTGAACTTGAGACTGGCCTGGGCTGTGTGAAACCCTGTCTCAATAACAAACAAACAACACCGGTAAAGTATATTATAAGAGCAGCAGGGAAAGGAAGACGGTCACTTGACAGGTGTTCAACTACAAGTCTGTCCTGCATCACTCAAGCCAAACTGAGGCCGTTATTTTGTCATCAGTTTTGGCCTTTTTTTACCCCCACATGTTCTGCTATGCGTGCTAA
The DNA here is from genome assembly GCA_907164525.1 of Lophiomys imhausi. Classification (NCBI taxonomy): domain Eukaryota; kingdom Metazoa; phylum Chordata; class Mammalia; order Rodentia; family Muridae; genus Lophiomys; species Lophiomys imhausi. Next base: position 2,689,752 of record CAJQZJ010033039.1, on the reverse strand, counting down.
TCAAACTAATGTTAGATTTTGTGGCTAATGTTCCCGAGTGCCTCAGGGGCTTCACATATGAGAGATTTATTTCTTGCTCACGAGAGCTTCATCAATGAACACTCTTGGTTATTCAAGGACACAGGCTCCCTCCATCTTCCAGCTCTGTTGTTTTCCTAGGATTCAGAACTCTTTGTGTTTTTCTATCCAGAGAATGAAAGAGAAGAGACAAGGCACATGTGGTTCTTACAGACTTTGTCTCAAAGAAGAATGCAGCATTTCTACTCCTGTTCAGTTGATAAGAATAGGTCACGGCCCACCTCGTTATGTGGGATGTTGAGGTACATGGCTCTTGGATAAAAGGATGCTCCAGGAAATAAGTTCACATTCTGTAAAGGAAAAGAATGGGCTTTTGGTGATGAGCTAGTTGTTGATGGAGCAGCATACACTCTCAGTGCCTCCCACCCTTCTTGTCTCTTCTGTATAAATGGAGCTCATGGTGCTGTGCTGTATTTGGAAGACTTAAGTGTCCAGGAGAAATCCCAACAACCACAACAGAAATGCTGAGCTCTCCATCCAGGCAGACTCACAGCAGGAGCTCTGAGATTCATCCATCACAACGCAGAGGCAGTTCATAATCTGAAAGATGAGGAGAAGGGGATGCCAGCGAGGAGCTCATAAAACAGATGTTCATCTGGTGGATCACAGCAAAAGAGAAGTGAGCCTGCAGGAAATGAATACCCAGAAAAGGAGCCACCTTACCTTAACAAAAGCAGCCCCTAATCTTGCACTCTGCTCTCCAGCGGGGAAGTCATGTTTCTTCTTTTTGAATTATGTTCCATTTAAAGCATGGATAATAGCCGATTTTCTCATGTTTCCAAACTAGGAAAGCAGGGGCATTAACTGTAGGATGAATACAATGCCACCACATTGTGGCTGCAGGTAAGATATGTTTCATGAGATGTTCAGCCCAGCCATCATTAAATCCTGCTCAGGATAAATAAGGCTCATTTCACCCACAGTCCTTTGTTCTTGTTAGGGAGCCACTGGATGGTATGAAATATTAAATGACAAGGGGTAGTTCTGTTTTCATGAGGAGCTCCTGTCTAATTTCCCATAAGGCTGCACATCAGGTCAACGTGTCAGGTCTGGAATAAGAGATTTGTTGGCATTTTACAGAAGGTTCTGTCCTGTGACTGTGTGATGGATCTGTATCCTGAAATGGGAAAGCAAAGTTGTCTCCCCCTGCCAGTATGAGGAATTGGGGGCAGGATGGTCCCCAGGCTGTGCAGCAGGGCCTTGAGAGTCTGCCTTTAGAGATCATTGCTTCCTCGGGTTCAGCTGGCTCTCTTGTGACAAATGGGGATTTCTGGCTCTCTGTAGTTGAAATGCCAGGCTCTCACCCATAATTCACCGTGTTTTTTTTATCCAGAAATTGTTTGTTGTCTAAAATCATGTTGATGCTTTATTAGTATGTTAAATGGCCATAGTGGAGCTGTGTTCACTCATTACAGGGAGGTACACAAAGCGTTAGTGATGGATGCGAACACTCCATTTAAAGAGCTCCTTATAAATCTTCTGAACATGTGGAAAAAGAATCATTGTTTATTTATGAGGTCCAGGAAAGAAATTTTATAGAGCAGACCTTGCATAGCTTCCTGTTCTAAAAACATTATGAAATATTGATTATGTGTTTGCCATCAACTGTATACTCCTGTTACCTGTATGTTTGTGATGCACCATCAATCCTTATTAAGAATAACCCTAACCCTGAAACTGGCATTAGATCTGATGGGCAGTTAGTTGTACAGCAAGGCAGCGAAGTTTGCCTGAACTGAAGTCAGATGTTCTTTCTCTGTGTAGAAAGCACCCAGGAAGAGTCTTCAGCATGTACTAACCTCATGGGACTGCTTCACACTACCCAGGGTGTACTGAAAACCTACTTTGTGGAAAATGCAAATCAACAGACCTTCACTGGGTAGGTTTGCCATTAAAGTATTTGCCTTGCAAGTTCAAGGATCTGAGATCACTCTCCAGGATCCACACAAAAAGCTAGTAGGTACAGCTCTTGAGAGGTGGAGACAGGCAGATCCGTTGGGGTTGCCAGCCTAGCCTACTTAGTGAGCCGCAGATCCCAATGAGAGACACCAGTCTCAAAAAACAAGGTAGTTTTTCTTTTTTCTTTCAGCTTGTTTATATGTTGAACCATCCCTGCATCCCTGGAATGAAGCTTACTTGATCATGGTGTATGATACTTTTGATATGTTCTTGGATTCGGTTTGCAAGTATTTTATTGAGTATTTTAGCATCTATGTTCATGAGGGAAATTGGTCTGAAATTCTCTTTCTTTGTTGGGTCTTTGAGTGGTTTAGGTTTAGGGTGACTGTGGCCTCAACTATGTTCATAGCAGCTTTATTTGTAATAGCTAGAAACTGGAAACAACCCAGAAGTCCTTCAACTGAAGAATGGATAAAAAAAAGTGTGGTACACAATGGAATACTACTCAGCCATCAGAAACAAGGAAATCATGCAATTTGTAACCAGATGGATGGAACTAGAAAAGCTTATCATGAGTGAGCTAACTCAGACTCAGATACACATGACATTATATTCACTTATAACTGGATTTTAGCCATATAGTACATATAGTACAGGATAACCATCCTATAATCAATAGACCCAAAAGAATAGGAACATGGACTTGGTTACCTATTACTGGGACACTCCACCCTAGTGGAACTGCCATGTATGCCTCCTGTGCAAGAGGAAGCTCTTAGACCTCATGTGACTAACGACCTGAGGGGGGCTGATAAATGGAGGCGCCCCACACTGGAGGGATGGGATGGGTGGGAGAGGGAGTAGAGGGTGGGACGGTGGGACCTGGAGTGGGTGAAGGGAGGGGTGGTAATGGAGAAGTAACTTGAAGTAATAAATAAATGTTAAAAAAACAAAACAAAACAAGGTAGTTGGCTCCTGAGAAATGAGATCTAAAATTGATCTCTGGCCTTTACAGGCAGGTTTGTACACATGGATGTCCACCTGATCCACATGCATCTACCCCTCACCCCCAGGAATATGCACACACTTCCACAAATTTAAAAATCCAGGTATTGTGGTCATGTACATTTTGAGATTTCTAGAGCAAAATAGTCACAAAGAAATCATCAAAGAGTAAACATTCTCCCACTGCATGGATTTCCTAAGATTCTTCTGATTGCTGCTAATATGGGTTGAATTAAATATGTAGCCCTATATAAAACTTGATTGAGTCATGTGCTAAGTTTTAGACCTCAGATTCTTAGCATGTACTACAAGAAGAATATGCCTTGGTAATGTGTAAGAGAACAGGGTACAGATGCCCTGAGTCACTGCTTTGTAGAATTTGTCTTCTTGGAGCAGGCAGGGTAAGGCTGCCTTTATTCTCTTTATCCACAGCTCAGCCATTATCTTGGAACCTGAGTCCTTCAAGATTATTCGTGTCTGTCACTGAGAAGAAGCAAGAAGAACTGACGTTTGGAGCTATACTCACTCTTTTTTTGATACTTGAAATAAGAGGGATGTACAAATGAGAATCATAATCAGATTACATTTAAAAACTGCTCACAGGGCTGGAGAGGTAGGTCAGTGGTTAGAGTACTGGCTATTCCTGAAGAGGACTGGGGTTTAGTTCCTAGCACCCACATGGCAGCTAACAATGGTAACTGCTGTTCTAAGGGACCTGATGCTCTCTTCTGGGTTTTTGGGGAACTGCATACATGTGGCACACATATGTTCATTCAAATGAAAACACACACATAAAATAAAACAATCTTAAATAAATCTACTCAGCTAGGTTGTGGTGGTGCACATCTCTGAGTTAAAGGCCAGCCTGGTTTATAGGGTGAGTTCCAGGACAGTCAGAGATACACAGAGAGAACCTGTCTTGGAAAAAACAATGACAAACAAACAAATCCCAGTGGGGCTGGTAAGGCTGCTCAGTGGATGAAGATGTTTGCTGTCAAGACTGAAGACTTGAGTTTGGTTCTAGGGATTCACGTGGTGAAAGGAGAGAACAAACTTCTTCAAGTTGTCTTATGCACATGCACATGGACACACACAATAAATAATTTAAAAACTTAAAAAACTTGTCAATTATATGTCCAACAAATAAAATAGTAGCACCAACTTACTGGATGCTTATGGATGGAACTGTGCTTAGTACTGTTTGCACTAAGCCACACCTACTAGTTTTGTCAGATTGACAAGAACTACAGTCACTTGAGAAGACAGAACCTCATTTCCGGAATTGCTTCTACCAGATTGGCCTGTGGGCATATCTGCTTGGCATTTTTCTAATTGCTAATTGATGTAGGAGGGTCTAATGCACTGTGAGTGGTGCCATCTCTAGGCAGGTGGTGTTGGCTATATAAGATAGGTTGCTGAACAAACCAGGGAGAGGAAGCCAGCAAGGAATGTTCTGCTGTGGTCTCTGCTTCAGTTCCTGCCTTTATGTCCCTGCCTTTGCTTCCCTCAAAGATGGACTGTCACCTGGAAGTATAAGATAAAATAAACCCTTTCCTCCCCAAGTTGCTTTTGCTTAGTGTTTTATCACAGCAATTAAAAGAAAGCCAAGATATAACTTTATAAATTTTCTAGGATATGAGGTCACTAGCTTTGGTAGGACAGGTTCTCTGAACAAGGAGACCTTTATGCTGTTGCTGATAAAACAGACGTTCTTCAGGGGGAAAGGGGTTGGAAGAAAAAGAGCTGAGAAGTGTTGTACTATACAAAATCAGCATAGAAATGTCAACTGCACTTGTACACAACAAACTATTGACAAAAGAAATCAGGAAAATGATCCCACAGACATAGCATCAAAACAATACAGCAATTGGAAACATTTTAATAAAGGATTCAGATAACTACCACTCCCCCACAAAAAAAAAACACCCATAATGCACAGATAAAAGAAAACAAAGGAAAGCTATGTGAAAAGATATTTCTTGTTTAAGGGTTGGAATAATTATTATTTAAAATGCTCATATCACCCAAATGATCTACAGATTTAATGCAATCACTACCAAAATTACAATGGCTTTTTTTCAGAAATAAGAACAATTTTAAAGTTTGTATAGAAGTACAAGAGCTCTCTAATAAATATAACAAAAAGCTATTTTGAACAAGTAGAACAAAGCTAGAGGCATTATACTTCTTGATTTCAAAACTGATTACAGAGCTACAGTAATCAAGACTGTAATAATACTGGCATAAGACCAAATGTATATAGACCAATAGCCAGAATAGAGAGGCCAGAAATAAACACATGCAATCTAAGGTCAACTGATCTTCCATAAAAGTGCCAAGAATGCAGAACAGGGAAAGAATAGACTTCTTAATAGCCATGAAATTGAATATTCACCCCAAGAAGTATGGAGTTGGGCCCTTACATCACACCATAAGCAAAACTCAACTAAAAGTAGACAAAGTATTATCACAAGACCTGGAGTCATGAAACTCCTAGAGGAATACACAGGAGGAATCCTTGTAACTATTTTATGAATGTGGTGATGAAAACACAGGCAAGGGAGGCAACAGCATATGGATGGGCCTTTATTAAATTGAAAAGTTTCTGTATAGCAAAGAAAGTGGTTAGTGTGAAGGTAACCTATGGGGTGGGAAATATTTGCAAATATATATATGATAAAATGTTAATACTAAAATGTATAAAAAATTCAAGACAGGAAAATAATAAGCCAAACCAACCAACCAATCAATGACAGTAACCCCAAACAAAGGAACTCAATAGGTACTTCTCTAAAGAATATATGCCAGTGGTTATCAAGAATGTGAAAAAGTATCTGATGTTATCAGGGAAATGCAAATCAAAACTATAATAAAACTATTGCATTCCTCCTGGGAATGCTGTAATAAAAAACCCAGAAAAAAAATCCAGTGTTGACTAGGTTATAAAGAAAAAGAAGTCCTTGAATGCTGTTGCTGGAAATTGGGGGTAGCTAATAATGCAAAATGAATATGGGGGAGTTTCTTAAAAATTAAAAGCAGAGTTACCATATATATGATCTATATATATAATATATATGTATATATATGCAAAGAGTACCACCTTTGCAATACATTCAAAGAAATTTAAATAAAGATCTCAAAGAATTAACTACACTCACCCATTAATTGCATCATTATCCATAACAGTCAAAATATGTAATCAACCTAAATGTCCATTGATGGATGAATGGATAAAGAAAATTTGATATATCCACACTATGGACTCAGTCTTTGGAATAGCTCTGCCTCGGGACCCAGCCATACCACTTCTGGGTATATATCCAAATGACTCCTTACTGAATCACAAGGAAGTTCCCTCATCTATGTTCATAGCAGCCTTATTTGTAATAGATAGAAACTGGAAACAACCCAGGTGTCCCTTAACTGAAGAATGGATTAAAAAACTGTGGTACAGGGCTGGAGAGATGGCTCAGCGGTTAAGAGCACTGGCTGCTCTTCCAGAGGTCATGAGTTCAATTCCCAGCAACCACATGGTGGCTCACAACCATCCATAATGAAATCTGGTGCCCTCTTCTGGCCTGCAGATATACCTGCAGGCAGAACACTGTATACACAATAAATAAATCTTTAAAAAAAAAAAAAAAACAAAAAAAAAACTGTGGTACACCTTCACAATGGAATATTACTCAGCTATCAGAAACAAGGAAATTATGCAATTTGCAGCCAAATGGATGGAACTAGAGAAGCTCATCCTGAGTGAGCTAACCCGGACTCAGAAGGATGCACATGGCCTCTATTCACTTATAGTCGGATTTTAGCTATATAGTACAGGATAACTATATTACAACGAACGCACCAAAGGGAACATGGACGTAGACTTTTTTGTTTTGTTTTCCTTTGTTTTCTCTCCCTGGCAATGAGACACTTTTCCCTGGTTGTACTGCCTTGTAGGCCCCCAGTGTATGAGGAGGCTCTTGGCCCTCATATGGCTTCTGAACTGGGGTGGGGGGGGACTGTTATGTAGGGACACTCCACTCCAGAGGAGTGGAATGGAAGGGTTAGGGGGTAAAGGGTTGGAGGGTGGGACTGGGAAGGGTGGAAAGAGGACACTATGATGGAAATGTAACCTGAAGCAATAAATAAATAAATTTATTTTTTTAAAAAGGAAATGCTGCTTTTTATAACAACATGAGTGAAGTGATAATATGCTTTTTATACATAGACAAGAAACTTGGATTTTTATTCTATGGAGAGTCAGTTAAGGAACTCATGAATATATGAATGAAGGAGAAAAAGGATGAAACTGGCTTCTTTTAAAGATCATTCTGCTTATGTTTGGGTAGATGGTTTAAAGGAAATGAGGTGAAAGACACACAGGAGCCAATGAGAACCTGAAATACACGAAAAATATAAAATAGGGCATTATGGTAAATAAATTGATTCAGACATAAGGACAAGATTGACTTGATTTCATTCATACAAGATAACTGAATTGGTTTAATAAATAGAAGACAGTGGAATGGTGTCTGTCAGGGAATGATTTGGGGGAAGGGAGTGAGAGGTAGTTATTAAAGAAGTAAGTCTTAAAGGGCATGATGCACAGATGTGTGCCTGCAGGCTAGTGTTTCATTGTATACTTAAAGTTTGTAAGAGGGTTGAAACTGGAGTGTTGTTAACAAATATATTTATTCATTACTGTACACACCCTTTACTTAATAACCATCTCTAATAATTACCATAAACTGTTGTATTATGCAGGCAGGGTCTGGCAAGAGGTCTGCAGACCTCCCAGGACTGGCTGGCCTTAGCTGGAGGCCTGAGACCTGGGGTGGCTGGTGGGCCCGTATAATAAATATCCCAAGACCGTTTAGTGTTTCAATGCTTAAGCCTGGGGGGAGGGGGACCTCTCAACTAACCCATACAAGTTAACCCAACCACCTAATCCCAACCAGCCATGTGTTTGGGATTCTGTACCTTCAGAGCTCTCGGACACACACATCTGTCCACGTCCACGTCTCCTGGTGGAAAGAAGAATTTGCTCCATCTTCCCAGGATTCCTTAGTTCCTCCCAGGAAGTTCCACCTTCCTATATTCTTTCTGACCAGCTAATTGGGCATCAGAAATTCTTATTATCCAATCAGAGAATGCCTCACATAGGGTCTTAACCAGATCTCTGAACATTGAAATCAGCTTTTGAAAATCATGCATAAGACCTTTCTCCAACAGAGGGTAGATCATGCATTAAATATTTTTTTAACTAACACAAAGTAACAAATAGTGTAGGAGGAATTTTTTCAAGAGTGTGGGTATGTCTTTGACATATATTATGGTGACAGTGTCATGGTTATATACTGATTTCCAAGCCCAGGAGGATACGTTCACTAAATAGGTACAGATTTCTTATAGATTAATAACATCTCAACAAAGTAGTTTAACAAACTTAGAAGCGAAAACATTTCAGAGACCAAAACATTTGGGGAAACACCCTGTTCTAATACAGAGAACAGCAAGCATCTCAGTCTCTCTAGAGCATACAGTCTCAGGATAGAGCTCATGGCTGAGAAGAAAAACTGATGCAAAGTGAAATGATGATGTAATTCTTACTCAAGGTCAAGAAACTTGGGTTTTTAATTCTGTAGAGACTCAGGCAGTTAAGGAATATATAAAGAAAAGACAGGATAAAACTGGCTTTCTTTGAAGATAATTCTTCCTGCAGTTGAAAAGATGGTTTAAAATGAGATGAGAGGAGAGTCATACAGGAGTCAATGAGGGCCTGAACTACATGGAAAAGGTAAATTAGTGTGGACAAGAATTGGAAACACAGATGAAATAGAACTGATAATGTCGTAACTGAAAAAGTAAAAGACAACCCTCATTAGCCTATAGCTCAGAATTAGGCCCCACTCCTGGTACCAATTTCAACTGGAATCATGTTCAATTTTTACATGCTTCCTTTTTTACCTGTGCCACCATGAAGCATTTCATAGAGCCTCTGGGAAGCTATAAAGAGTGCCTACCTTTGTTTCTACCTTCTATTCTCCTGTGCCTTTGTGTAGGACCTCATTGTTTTTCTTTAAACACAGTTGGATTTTATAGTAGTGTGGAATTCCAGGTGATATTTCAGAAGTGCACATCTCAATGGAAAGTGCTTTTCACATGGAGTTTAAATTGCCAGTTCAAATCCAGGTTCAGCAGTTTAATGGTTATATAACTTTGAGCAAGGCATCTCCCTCTTATACAACATAGAGATGAACAGCATTCACTGCTCAGTTGTTTTGAGAATTAGATAAACATCTTCCATGAAATTAAAGTCAGTTAATATTATTTTAACTTTTGTTAACTTAATTCCTTTATGAATTGATATAAGAAGTGTTAAATATTAGATTTCTTTATGCAAGTGAAGAATATGTGATTTTTAAGGGCTAGTCAATGGCCCCAGGGCTTGATTTTCTGTAACAGACACTATTGTGACAATGTGATAGCTTCTTTGTTGTACATGGCACTTTTCCTTCATTGCGGTTCATAATAAGAATAAATGCAGAGGATGATATTGTAGATAACAGACACTTGTCATGTATGTTTTCTTTATATCTTGAGTGGTAGATTCTAGATGGAACAGCACAGTGCTTAGTCCACTGTAAGACATAGGAATAAGGTTGCAGCTAGAGAGGTAATGTCAGGAACAGAAGGACCCTACCTCAGGTGTCCAGAGCTCTTGGAACAGTGCAAACCCAGCACTGAGTTGACCTTAGGTGCTCCTCATGTTTCTAATGGCCAGACACTTGTGATTTAGATAGTGAAATGAGTTGCAGGTACTTTCAAATTCCCCAGGAAGAGGAGAGTGAGCAAGTGATCATAGATTTTTATTCATTTCCATGTGAAGGGAGATGATATAGATTCACTCTGTGAATTGTTCTTCTGACCTTATCTACAACAGAACCCAGAATACAAATCATAAAGTTTGGACAGTTTATTGTTTATGAAGTTCCGAGGGAAGTTGCTACAGTGATCTGTTATAAGTGCTCCAAAATTGAATGATGCTTTCTGAGGGTGTTATGAGCATTACGTCCTTTGGATGTCCAGTAGATTCCGAGAAGCTGTGCACTGCAAGCTGATGTGATCAGACACTTCTTTTAGCTGTGTGCTCCAACAACAGCACTCACTATAATCCTGATTTACCCCAGGAATTACGGGTATCTTTTATTTTTAGAGATGAAGAGAGAGTCGCTCTAAGACTTTCCACCTTTCTCTATAATGGAAATCTTTGTTGGCTTCTGCAACAACCCGAGGGACTTGGGATAGTGACAAAAAAGTATATTTTCAGTTTCTCTTGGATTTCTTGGGCTACAGCCTTTGAATTCAGACAGACAGTTTTCATGTCTCATTGCTACCAATTATTATCCAGTAACCTAGGCAAAACTTATTTGAGCCTCAGTTTCCCTGCCTCTTATATGGAATAATATCTACTCTTAGGAACACTGTGGCAATAATATGGATCAATGTAAATTGCCTGATATAGTACTTGAAGCATAGAATATATCTGATAAATGTTTTCTATTATTCATGTGATACTGGTTTCCTTTGAAAAGGAAAATGGATATGTATAGGTTGGGCACAGGGTCTAAAGAAGGTGCAATCTAAAGAAAGGTGTGACAATTTATCTCTTGTCTTCCAATTCTGTTCTCCAGCATTGGTCCAGGCCAGGGTATTGCAGTCACTTGAGTGGTCTTTGCAGTAGATGAGAACCATATCAAACCATTGTGAGCACTATCAGGTGTGGGCACTCTCGTTAGTTACTTGATCCTGTTATAGTTTGTTCTGAAACATTCCCCAAGGGCTCATGAGTTGAGGGCTTAGTTCTCCATGCAGTAGTGCTCAGAAATGAGGTTTATGGGAATGACTGGATTATGAAGGCTCATCAGTGGCTCAGTGCACTGATGGATTCATCATTTGGTGGGTTTTGGGAGGTGGTGAGAATTTGAGAGGTGGGACCTAGTTGAAGGGAATGGGTCCTTGAGGATATGCTCTAGGGGGTTATATTTTGCCCTGGGCCCATGTATCTCCTCCCTCACTTCCTGGCTTCCATGAGGTGATTTGACTTTGCTCTGCTGTGATTGACAGCCCTTCACCATGTGCTACTTCATCACAGCCCAGGGATAACAGATCTAAGGAACCACAGGGTGAAACCTCTGGCCCTGGGAGTAAAATGAAGCCTGTTTCCTTTAAGCTGTTTTTCTTAGACATTTTGTCACAGCAGTCATTATGAACAGATATAACTGCAAAGGCACCAAGGTGGACCTCACAGCTCATCTGAACACATGTGAGAACCTGTGGCCCTATTTAAGACTGACTTATTCATCACCAGCTTGCCCAGCTCCCATCTACACTTCTCATGAGATATACCCCTTCTCACATGTCATGCCCCTTAAATCTGTTACTAAACACTATGGGTTATTTTGCACAAGTTTAGTAAGTTATAAGACTACTCATTATAAGCTCAGCACCCAGGTTTGGCTGGATTGTTTTTTCTTGCTAAATGTCAAAGGTTATTAGTATCTGGAGCTGAGGCTTTCTGGTGGGCTGGCTGGTGGTAGCTAGATGACCTGTGTTAGTTTACCCTGCCTCTTAATTGCCACGGGGCTCATAATCAGAGATAAAAGCAGACTTCTACTGCATTTCCCATGATAAAATGATTGTAAATGGAACTTTGAGTGCTCCATATTGCAGGAGGTGTAAGATCTATGTTACAGGAGAATTTACATGAAAGCTGGTTTCTTCAGAATTCCCACCCCAACTATTGTCCATAGCAGCTGAATGGGTGGGTACTGTGGTAACAGAGGGCTTGGAAATGAGCGCTAATACAGCTGCATTGGTTCATAATTTAACTTTAACAATAAGATGAACTTGATACATCTATGTAACAGCTTTTGAAATCTGAAAATTCATCCTGGCATATATTTATTGGGAACTGCTATGTTTGTATGGTTCAATGGAAGACATAACTGAGGGTGGGCAGATTAATGAGTTTGGTCCTTATCCCAAGTGTATTATTTTTACATGATATACAAAAACATAAAAATTATATATATATAATATATATATGAAAGGAGTTGCCATGTAAAATGTGAGTTCATGTGCATGTTATGCAAAGATGAGATCAAGTTAAATGTGTATGTATGCAAACATTTATCATTTCATTTTTAAACTTGCTCTTTGACAGTATTTCATGCTTCTAATGACTGAATAGTATTCCATTGTGTATAGGTACCACATTTTGTGCGTGTGTGTGCATGTGCGTGTTTCCATCATTTGATGAATGTGCAATGTAAGTTGCTCCCAGTCCTTGACTACCATGAACAGTGCTGTAGTGAACACAGAGTCCTGGCATGTCTCTGTGGGGGTGTGTGTGTTTGATAGTGGAGTTGCTGGATTGTATGGTATCCTGTTTTTGTTGTTTTCAGTCTCCATGTCACTGTATCCATTTGAACACTTACCAGTACTGTGCAAGGTTCCTTTCCTTGTGCATTTCCTGAGCACATGTTGTTTTTGTCCTTTAGATAATAGCTGTCTTATCTGGAGAGGTAGCTGACCCCTTTCAAATCACGCGCCCCCCCTTTTTTTACTAGTGAGTGTTTTGAATTCCTTATATTTTCTGGGTATTAACATAATATTTTCTCTCGTTCTGCAGGTCATTTCTTTGCTCTCTGGGCTATTTCTCATGCAAGACCAGGACAGAAAGCAGTAAGCCCTCAAGCACAGTCAGGCTGTCATAGGCGGGAGAACGCACGCTTCTCAGGGAGCTGACTGGAGGTGAGCTTGCGTCTGTGCTGAGCCTCCACATCCTTCCATCACTGCCTTCATTATGTACCATTTCCATAGGATAAAATGCACAGATCTTAATGTGGAGTGTGTGCGCCATGCAGATCTCTTTCATGGAATCATCTCATAGTACAACAAACTCCTTCCATCCCAGAAAGTAGTTTTGTGAGTCTCCTCCCTGAGGAGACTTCTGTCACTTTTGATTGTTAGGGGCTTATTTTTCAGTACTAGGGATTGAGGCCAGGGCTTCATACACATTAGGCAAGTGCTGGACCACTGAACTATATCACCAGGCTGTTCTTAGGTTTTCTTGAGCTTTGTGTAAATAAGATGCTACATACAGTACATAGCCTTCTGTTTACGCAGTATATTAGTGCTTCCCAAGTCTATCTGTTTTGTTGCTGTGTCCATAGCTGACATCTTCCTGTGGCTAATGGGTAAACTCTTGTTTCCTAAGTGCTTATTCACTAACCCTTTGTCCATTTAACTGCTGGCATCTGTTGTCTTTTATGAATTAAGTTGCTACAAGTATTTTTGTTCAAGCATTTGTGTGAATATATGCCTCCACTGCTCTTGACTAAGGTATGCATCATCTGGGCTGCAGGGTATTCATACATGTGTAATAAGTCTTTCTCCAAAGCCACTGCTCTGTTTTATACTGTCTTGAACAGTTCTCAAGAGCCCGTGCCCTTCTTCAGATTTCCTAATGGTCTCTGAACTCAGGCAAAGCCTGGTTTAGACTCAGATTCAGAATATACCCCTTGTAGCTTTGTAATATTGATGTGATCATTTAATTTCTCAGAATCTCCTCATCTATAAAATGGTGATGCCTACTATGTCATGGACCATTGCAAACACTACATCCTGTCATTCTCATGCACTCGGCATCATACATGATTCTCACGTACTCTGCATCACACCCACAGTGCGTAGCTAAAGACAAGATGCCCTGTGCAAGATGTGGTATGGTGTACTCTACATCCACCTTAAGTGTCACATGCACACAAGATCCTGAGCCATTAAGGGAAGATTTATTTCTATTCTGATTTTCTTTAACTCCAGTGACATAAAACAAGTAATCTCATTTTGGTGTTTGTACAATATATTTTGATTAAATTCATAGATTATTTTTCTTTCTTGTTTCTTTTCTCTCTCCTGCTGAATCTCTTCTTTCCAGCTAGTCATCTTCTTATTTTCTTCGCCCTCCCCAACCCCCCCTCTCTCTCTCTGTGTTTCTGTGTGAGCTGCTGACTTTAATTAGGGTTGTTTGCATGAACATGGGTGGAGATTATTTAGTAGAGTTTGGGAAACTTACCAGTGGCCGCCTCACTGAAGAAAATGACTCCTCTCCCCACAATCCAATAACTGCCAATAGATTTTCAAAGAGAAGTGGGGCTCAAGAGACCTTTTTACCTTCATTACAGAATGGAATATTGACCTTCCCAGTCTTGACAATCTCATCCAGGAAACTGAAACAAGAGGGTCACGGGCACAGGATCTTAGCCTTTTCCAAACAGCATTATCTAGAAATAATTCAGTACCCCTTTCTTCTGACTTACAAAATTTTATTGTTTGCAGAATTGATGGCAAGTAATACTATTGTACTTTTGATTATATACTTATTATAAATAATAAGTGATTTTTAGCTAAAGATCTAAGTTGCCTGGATGGAAAAAAAGACACATCAAAATAGTGGTGCTGGAGGAACACAGATGTGACCAAAATCACAGAATATTTTTTATCTGAAGTTTGAAAAGTGCTGCCTCACAGGAAGTGTGGCATAGATTTCAAGTGCCTCTTCAGAAATGACAGAACCAAGGTACTTGCTACTGAATATGTGTAGCTTGAGATGGAGCACTGATGTCTGTGTAACTGACAGTCTGAACTGTGGCACAGACAGGACTGTTGGCTCCTGATCTTTCCAGGGTGTGTAATTAATCGTAGGGAAGATTGGACATCTTTTCCTCTCTGATTACACAACTCACCTATGTTCACTGACAGAAAGAAGAAAATAGCCATGAATTCAAACACAAAGAAGGAAAATGTTGCCCCACGTCTCATCAGCCAGGGATCACCTGGCTTGGATTCTGGCGTGTGCTTGCATTCATCATCCCTTCGTGATCACTTGCCCACCCATTCAGTTCCTGGTTTGCTCATTCATGTATGCGCTGAGGAGTCATTCATTTCATTGATGAGTAGGACTCAAGCATCCTCTGTGGTCAGGTGCCATTTGAGTGGTTGAGGTTACTGAGGTGTGCAAGCCAAGGAAGCATCCTTCCCCACTCAGGGCTTTCTGTGCTCTTATTTTTCCTCTGCATATGCATGAAGATAAAACTGTTTAAATATTACCACAAACAATATAATACAATTGTCTCACTTGGGGTTAAGTTTAGTATATCATAAATATCTTTCTGAGTCAGTGCACAGATCTGCATTATCCACTAACACTTGTAGAGTATTTGATGTAAAATTTTATAGAAGCATTCAGGAAGTTGCCCCTGCTGAAATTAAAGTTTTTCCCCTTCTAACCTGAGATGGGTATTATGTTTTAATACTTCACTTACAATCCTTGCGTCCAGTTCCAGCTGTACCACAGTTGACTGTTATAATGGTTGTAATTAAGCTATTTTAATCACTTTGACTCTTCATATCCTTATCTGTTTAATAGAACCAGTGCAATAATGGGTCTCATAGAGTGTTGCTAAGGAGCAAGCCTCTTGGTCTATTAAACAAGAATACATTAAGCACTGAACAAGCATTTGCATGATGGTGTTGCCCATGACATTGCTGCTAACAGTGATTCTCTCTTGGAGGTTAATGATTAATGCATACCTTTTTATGAATGGCTCGATTCTGATTCATGCTCGTGCTGCTACCATCCTCTCCTCAGTGATTACGATAAAGTTGTCACTTGATAAACATGGTCAGTTAATATTGTCTGAATAAGTCCTGACACCGGTGGAGTGAAGGCTTGGGTGAATGAGAAAAGTCCTCCCTGAGGGGAGGTAGGACTAGCTGGACTGATTGGCCACACACCGGAGGCTAACTTCAGGCTAACATTCTGTGGCACAGGATGATTTTCTTGTGTTAAACATAAGTAAATGTCCACACAAATTAGGGAACTGACAAGAGTCCAAAGTAAGGACACCACTGAAGTCCAATTTGGTGAACCAATGCATTTTATTTTATTTACTTATAGGAGGATGGGTCAGGGATCATTTATGAGAGCAGGGATGATTTACAGACAGCTTTTTGCATCACCCAGACTCCACTCCAGTGTGAGTGACAGCTCATGGCAGCCTGTAGACTGCCCAGCATGGGTGATAGCTGGTGATAGCCTGCAGACTGCCCACCAGGTTGTCTGGCAGTTAAGCTGTTCCAGGGGACTCTAGCAGCCTTTTCTGCTTATACAACTTTGGGAAGGGAGAAGACTTAGGAATCTGGTGAGTTTCAGGGACTTCTTGAAGCTTTTGAGTCCTTTACTTCTTGAATTTAATCCACCCTGTTGTCCTACAGGGTGGATTCTCCTTCCCTTAGAGCATCCTGTGTCTTAAGGCGCTTCCCTCTAAGGTGGAATATTTTATATCAGAGAGAATCACTATATAGCAGTTCTTATCAGCCTAACAGGTGCTGAACAGTAGTTAAGGTCAAAGGCTCCTGTCCTAAGGCAAATCACATTTTATAGACCCCACATTGAACCTCATGTTAACCTCTCCAGCACACAGACAGCATATGAGGGTCCCTCTTGGGGTCAGAATCACAAAACAATGTGGCAGGTTTTACTTTATGGAAGTAGAGTTTTGGTGAAGTAGATTGGGGCCAGCCAAGCATGACTGCACTGGAGACAGCTTTGGCCTTTCAGAAAAGACTTAGGAGTGTCCGAGTAAGCTCCTGAAGTGCGTGCACATCTTGTTTGCTCAAGGCTGACAGAATCAATATCAACTGTTTAGAGTTAATAAGAGTTGGCTTCAAATTGTGAGTTATTTATTTATTTATTTGTTTTGGTAATCTATTGGCATTGTGACTTGGGAAGATAACGTCTCGCAGCCTTCATTTCTGCATCGTTAAAATGGAGACTGGGATTCTTGAGTTCTGGGATTAAATGAGACAACCATGCAAACCACTTAAGAAATGACCTGGAGACCAAGGGGAGTTCGAGGGAGTTGCATGCTTGTGTGTCTTCTCTCTGCTGACAGTGGTGTGAAGCCTCCTCTTGGCTGATGAGGTTCAGATACCAGGAAAGCAGCTCACATATCTTATCTAGCCAATATTCTCCTCCAAAATTGCCCACTAAAACCCAAAGGTAATGTGTCCTGCCCCTTCAGGCCTCTTCTCTCCTGCTAGGGAAAGCTACGAATTAATGCTTCCTAACCAAATGACAAGTCTGAGTCCAGAATATGATGTGCTTTTTTTTTGTTTTGGCTCTGATGGGTCCTTTGTACCACAAGCTCCCACGGAAGTCAGTTAAACTGTTGTTATCTGTGAGAATAGGAATTATGCTATGCTCAACATTCATTCTGAACAAATACCAGTTGAGTGGATGTTGACATTTTAATAGACTGTAAGTCCCTCACAGGTGGCGCTGTGTGTGCTTGCTCAGTATTGAGTATCTGCTGCTTGGTAGGGATCCCATAACTTCAGGCTGAATGAATGGCCGAGATGAGGGGAGAGGAACGGACCTACTGTTCAGTGAGTTACACCAGTGTACATGCAAATAATCTAACCCACGAGAAAGACAGAAGCGCTGGTGCCAGCCAGATTCCGTGGCTCCTGTGATCTGCCCTCTTTACTGCTTTGGCACACATTCTGCAAACCCCTCCAGCGCTCCTGTCCTTACTGATGATCCTCTTCATGATAAATAGGAAGGAAAATCATTATGGCACAGGTGCTCATCATTCCACACTCCTCTGCCCCTGATGGATGGTCTCCATTTATGGAGTCATTGTTAGAAACCCAGAGGAAATGGTTGTTATCCAGGCTTACCCCCAGCAAGTTCATCATTAAACAACTCCCCAGACTACTGCTGTGTGCCATTTGTCTCCCCTTCCACTCACAGGGCTGAGAAGTCTATGGTTTGTATTACTTGAGAAAGAGAATGTTGGCCTGGAGAGAAGGCTCAGTGAATAAGGCCTGAGTTTGGATTTCAGAACCCATATAAAGGCCAGGCATGGCAGTGCCCTGGGGGTGATGTGAGAAGACAGCACAGTGGGTAAAGCACTTGGTGCCCCAGTGTGAGCATGTGAGTTTGTGTTCCCAGACAGCGTGCGTCTGTAGCCCAGCACTGCTTTGGTGAAGTGGGAGATGGAAACACGAGAATCCCTGGGATCTTACCTGCCGGCTAGCCTGGTAGAGGGGGACGTTGAACAACAAAAGACACTATCGTAAATAAGATGGAAGGCAAAGATCAACACCTGAGGTTGCCTTCTGACTTCCATGTACATGCTATGGTACTAGTGTTCCCATACTTATACATACATCACACACACACACACACACACACACACACACACACACACACACACAC
>CAJQZJ010033039.1:2647487-2671417 GCA_907164525.1 Lophiomys imhausi | reverse complement strand
CACACACACACACACACACACACACACACACACACACACACACACACAGAGAGAAAGAGAGAGAATGTCAGAGAAAGCTTCCATCAGACTGTTCCTTGTAAAAAAATCATCTGATGGTTGGTCAGCAGGATCACCATCAAATGAATAGATGGCAGGAAGTTCATCGAGCAAGTAGATACATGAAACAACAGGAAGTTTATCAAATAAATAGATTTATGAAATGACAGGAAGTTTTAAATGCTCCTGCTAGGAGCATTTGCCTTGTTTAGGCACAGTTGGCACAATACATACTCAGTAACCTAGCAATTGGAGCCCTAAACCCTCCACCTGGAGAATCATATGCCTTTATGCATCAGAACAGGCTCAGGATGTACCAATCTGAAGAACAGTGTTTGGAATGGCCCAGAATGTGAGCAAAATAAATACCCACCAACACCAAGACTGTAATTACTGTGCATTAGAATATTATACAGAAATAACGTTTCTCCTATTCGTAATGTTGAATAAAGAAAGGATACCAAAAGAGGACATTTAGTAAGATACTGTTCATATAAAGTGAAAAAACAGAATTCATAGGTGGTCTAGGTCTGCAGACAAAGGAAGCAAAGCTGAAAGGGAGGAGTCAGCTGAGTACTATGAGAGGCTGGGTGGAGGTTGCATCTCAGGGAGAAGAAACATCACACGTGGAGAGTTTTGGCTCTGTTCTATTTCTGGATGATAGTTACATGAATATTCTCTCCATAACTGCTTGCTATCCTGTGCCTTCATGCAGGTTCTGTATATTAATTAGTCTTTTACATTAAATATGTATTTTCAATAACTCAGTTTCTAGAAAGAACACAGGCACCAAAACACAGCTGATTCTCATCTTTAAAGGAGAACTCCCAAATCCACAAGGTCTTAACAATGGCCTCTGCTGTTTATTAATTATGTAGGTTGTCAGACTCCTGACAACCTGAATTTTGTGTCGAGGGGACTAACATGCTTTTTTTGTTAGAAAAATATTTTGAACACTTGGCTTTGAGCACTTATGCTTTAGAATAACCAGGGAGGGTGAGAGCAGACTGGTATTTTAACAGTGCTCTGGAGCACCCAAAGGATAGGCTCCTACATCTCTCTTGGTGCTTCTCATGGTCCACTTGCTTGAAAAGCTGGCTCAGGATAATGGACTAGCTGGGGATCCTGTCAGAATGCTCTTCTGAGTCAGCCAGGCCAGGGTGGAGGTCCTGAATTTCCTACAGGTGTCCAGGTAACTTCTGAGCTCTCCTTGCAGAGGCCAGACACTGAGTAGCAAAGTGCCAGAGCCTGTTGAGTCAGCTGGAATTTGGGTGTAACTCTGACAGTACAGCATTGGAAACTGGGACTGTAACAAACAAACAAACAGATCTCTCCCTGTGCCTCAGTTTCCATAACTATGAACTGGAGGTGATAATAATCCCCACTTTCTGCATGGTTGTGTGGCTCAAGGGAGCTCAGTCAGATAATGCCATGGCAGAATTTCAGATACTGAGCGGGTGCCTAGGGAAGGCCACCTCCTCCCTGCAGCTCTGCTGTGCCTTACACCCTCCTAAAAACCTGTTCTGAGGCTGATGAAGGTGGGCTCTGGGCTTCATTAGTCACACACACACACACACACATACTCATGTATGCACACACACACACAAATACACAGATGCTCATGCACACATTCTCAGGAATATGCCTATGCATGCATATACATGCAAACATGCTCACACATATGCATGTATACATACACACACCCATCTGCATGTGCATACAATACATGCTCATATGCATGTAAACACACACTTATCTGTGTGTATTCACACTGTATCTTAGCTCACAGCATATGCATATACATGTATCCACATCATCTACATGTATACATATACTCTTGAATATGCATGTATATCTACATGCATGTATGCACACACTCATCTGCATGTACACACACTTTTCAGCATGTATACGTACAGTCATGCGTCTGTGTGCACACATACTCATGTACATGTATACACATTTGTGTGCATGAATACACACAATGTACATGTGCTTTTTGACTTATAATAAGGTTGTGTGTCAATCAATCCACTGTAGGTTGGAAATATTATAAACCTAAAATGTGTTTACCCTGGCATCAGACCTTAACCATGTGCAGAACACTGTATGTTTACTCACAGCTGGGCATCATGAGAGAGAATCCTATTATGTGTGACCTGCTCAAGGAAAGATTAGTTAAATGAATGAATATATTATTGGTGGGAGAGAAACAAACTCAGACACACACAGATATACATACACATAATATGCACATACACATATACACACATATGTGTGTGTCTGTGTATATATGCCTGTTGGTTTTCCCTGTTCTCAGCTATGAGTGAATAAACACATATATAGTTTGTATTATGATACTTGTGTTTTTCAAATGGATATGTGTGTGTGTGTGTTTGCATGAATGTGTATTTGCTTATTCATTCTCTGTCTCTCTAGCTATAATTCAGTCCAACTTTGCTGAGCACCTACTGTATTTCAGTTTGATAGTCCTTTGGGAGGACATGCCTCTGCCTCTGCAGGACTTACCTTTTAGTGGCGTAGGAAGCAGACAGCAAATGAACTATACTGTTATAAAATCATGTGGTGTGTAAAATCATATTGCTACAGGAGGAAGATGAGTGTAAGCGGTCAGGTGGTGTGTGTGTGTGTGTCAGCAATGATGTACCTGAACACATGGAATTTGAAGGACACTTGGGAAAGCGTTCTGAGTGCTTGCCTACAGGTGAGGCAGTGAAGGCTGAAGTGTGTTTTGGCAGATCTGCAAATGTCTCCATTTTCCTTTTATGATCACTTTGAGAGTCCAGAGTGAAAGCCCCTTTGCTCTTCAAAACACAATCATTTTATGTTGCTGGGTGCAAGTCAGCTTTTAACAGTGCACTTTGAAGAGAAGAAGGAAGAAAACTATCTTATTACTCTCTCCGTCATCACCTGCATCAGAGCTGAGTCCCCTCTCAATCGCTGACTCACTCTGGTTGCAGTTAAGATTCCATCGCCTTTGGGAATGGAATAGTCTCATCTTCATTTACAAGACAGGCACTTCACACAGCTCCCAGCACCAACAGCTCTGTTAGTGGCAAGCACCTCTTTTCTGAAGGAACACGTGATAAGCATTGGAGAATGGTTATAATGTTTCCCTTGGGGTTGGAATGGAGACCAGGGTAGGAGAGGAGAACCAGGTTGGGCCACGTCAATAGATACACCATGCACCCTAGGTCTGGGTGACACCTTTGATGGGCTGTGTGACCTTGAACAGTTAATAACATCTATTGATTCTTGGTTACCATCCATTTTCGAAGAGAAAGCAATGCCTGCTTATCCAATTAAGAGAGACTGACAGAACGTACTGGAGAGAGGGCTCAGTGGTTAAGAGCATTTGTACAGTTCTTGTTCTCAGCACCAACACTGGGCAGCTCATAACTGCCTGTAATTCTAGCTTCAGGGGATCAGATACATTCTTTTGACTTCTGGACGCACCCGCACTAATGTCCGCATATCCACACACAGATACACACATAATGAAAATAAAATAAAAGCTTTTAAAGGGCCCAGAGGAGTTACAGAATCACATAGGAGAACATTCTTACATTCTTAATAGCAGTAAGAGGGATGGCAAGGTGTGAAATCAGTAAGGAGAGCGTTATTTTAGTTACTAAGTGCGGTGCACGTGGTATCTTAAGCTTCTCGTTGCATATTGTGCTAAAATGCTCTGGCTTCCTGCCTCTTTATGTCTTTCATTCCTTCCCTATTTCCATCAAATTCCCACAGCAAGTCTTTCCTAAACATCTACTGTATGTGAGGCCTTGAGTCTTCTAGTGGAGAACATGCCAGATGCGTCCCTGGCCCCGAAGCATGTCGTAAGCTAAAGGAAGAGAGGTCAGGAAAAAATGATCACACCCATGGCTGTGACCATCACTGCACATTCTTCTTGGAAGGGGAGATGTTGGCAACCATGAGACTCTGTGCTAGACCACATGGACTGAAGGGTGAAAGAGGCTCCCTTTGAGGAAGGCAGAAAAGATGGCTGACAAAGAAGGGGCAGAATAGTGAGGGGGACTGCGTGTTCAAAGGTAGGAGGGAGTGCTGATGTCAGTGGTAGTACAGCAAGGGGAAGGCAAGGTAAGTGAGAAGGCAGAAAGCTCAAGCGGGCAAAGGGAACTGCTAAATGCTGGTGAATTGACGGTTTTGACAAGGGAGGCTGACTGAATATCCTCTAGTAACAACATGGAACCAAACAAAACCCCAAAGAAAATCATTGGACAGAGCCCCAGTAAATAACCCAGCTTCTGCTTCACTTGGAACCTTAGAAATAGATTTTTTTTTCCCTAAAAGGTGCCAGTTAGTATGAGTCGTTGAATCAGTTCACTTAGAACCTCATGCATATACAAGGTTAGAGAAAGGGCTCTAGGTTTCGTCCTTCTGACTCCAGAAGGGGAGATCCGCAGAAGGCAAAGACAATTTCCGGTTGAAAGCTTCTCGACAGCACTGAAAGACAGCGTGGCAATTCACTCCTTTCCTCACGTTTCTCTTTGAAAAAGCCTCTGGTCACCCATGACATCGTTGTGATAAACAGCTTAGGCAGACCTAGCTGACCCAGCTCCTTTCTATGGCCAGGCGATCACATCTACACTGCTCACTGAAGAAGAGGGCTAGAGCAAGTCCCAGGATAAAATCACTGGGAACTACCAAGGAGGCTTCTGAGCTCTCCTCAAGGGTGTGGGTGTCAGCGATTAGAAAAGGATGCTGGGCTCCATGGCAATAAACCAGGTGCTCCAATGAGTACCAAAGGAAGTCAGCCAGCCTGGAGATTCTCCACACTACCTCTGATGTGAAACTGTGAGCCATTTGAGCATAACCGGGCCTGGCTGAAGTAAAAGTGGGGCCAGCGGCCATGTCTTCAACAGTTGATTAAATGGCTGGTTTGCACAGGGTTCCCTCCTCCAGATCTAATTCCCTCACTATGGCCACGGTTCAACCTGTGGACTTACGGGAAGGTCAAATTATTCAAACAGGCTATTAAAAAATGAAAAAAAGAAAGTATCACCAAATATTGTAGAATTTATCACCAAATACCACTATCAGATCCTCCAAATAGTCATAATTTCACTGCCCTATTTTCATCCTTGGGCAAATGTGTACACTGTGCTCACTCACCCCCTTCTCTCTTCTACTGAGACCTTTCTTCCCATAAAGCCTGCTCCTACTTTGCGGTTCTTTTACTTTTTTTTTTTTTTTTTAAGTCACTGAGTTTAATTCTGGTGGCCTTATGAGCAGGAGTGGGCACCTATCTAGGAGAACACAGGCAGTCTTTCAGAGGATACACCACTGAAGAAAGTAACAGCAATAACTCCTCACTTTACTCCAGTGGTGTCCAAAAATATCTTCTTGTGTGTTTTTTTGTTTTTTTTTTGATTAGATAATGGGATCTATCTATTTTTTTAATTTATTTTTTATTCAAGTTACATCTCAATCGAAATCCCCTCCCTACTGCCCCTCCAGTCCCACTCTCCCACCCTCTTCCCACCTCAACCCCCCATCCACTTCCTTTTTTTAAGTTTAAGGTATGTCTTTTTCCCCCCAACAGCTCCCCCTTTCAGTCCAACAAATGGCTCTTTCTCTTATAACAACAAATACAATACAAAACAACAGAAATAATTAGGCCACAATTACATCCCAATGTTCAGTCCATACGTTTTTGGCACCTGACTTTAACATTCTACTATCTAACCATCTCCATGAGTTTAAAGTTCTATATCCAACTTCCATCCTAACTTGCATCACAATTTTAAAAACATCGTCTTAGATCCAGAATACCCTCTTAATTCATAAACAACTCAAAATTTGACTATGAGACTCTAGCTATCTAGTCTTCAACCACATCAGAGACCTGAGAGGAATAAATATATCTGATTGTACAGGAGGTTTTTTGTTTTTTACTTGAATGGGCATTGAAAGATTCAGTTCTTTCATTTATGACTTAAGATTCTTATTTTATTTTATTTTGGTATTTCAAGAAAGGGGTTCTCTGTGTATTCCTGTCTGTCCTGGAACTCACTCTGTAGACCAGGATGGCCTTGAACTCACAGAGATCTACCTGCCTCTGCCTCTCTAATGCAAGGATTAAAGGAGTGTGCCACCATTGCCCAACTGACTTAAAACTTTTATTTACAGTAATATTGACGTTCTGTTGGTGAACAGTTGTATGAAGTTTAATGTGTTGGTAGGTAGGTTCATACAGCCTCTACCCTAAGCAAATGACAATTGTCCATTAATTCAGAAAAGTCCCCATACTGCCTGTGGTGGTTTGAATGAGAATGGCCCCCATAGGCTGGGGTAGTTGAGTGCTTAGTCCCCAGTTATTGGAGCTGTTTGAGAAAGATTAGTTGTAGCCTTTTTGGAGGAGATGTGCCACTGGGGTAGGCTTTGAAGTTGCAAAAGGCCTCGGCATTCCCAGTTAGCTTTTCCTCCCTTGTGTAGTTCTTTCAGAACAGGATGTTAAGTTCCCAGCTCCTGCTCCAGCGTATGCCCTGGTGCTTGCTGCCCTTCTTCCCACCATGATGATTACGGACTCACTCTCTGAATTGTAAGCCCCCAATAAACTCTTCTGTAAGTTACTTTGGCCATGGTGTTTTGTCAAAGCAATAGAAGTAACTAAGACACTGCCGTACTGCCGTCGAGCCTGTTGCTTTATCCTAACTCCTGAAACACTCCCTACAGCTACATTTCCAAAATGCCCACATGCATGGAATTACATAAGCCCTTTACACATCTAGATACTGATAAATTTTCACGATCACAGAGAGTTCTATTTGTGCACCTTATGGTAGACATTAGAAACCTCTGAAGCCAGTGATATTATGTCCTGTTTTGAAGGAGACTCAATCTCTTCCCAACTCCATCTGTGGAGCAAAGAACCTAGGGGATTCCCAAGCAAGGCAGCTCCATTGAGGATTCTGGACAGAGGCAGAGAGGAAACAGCTCACAAGAGGCAGAGATGTGCTCATCTCACCTTGGGTAGAGCCCTGCTGGCCAGCCTTCCAGACTGCAACTCCCCAGGAGCCCTAGTACTGCATAAGCCTGCCAACCAAACAAATGCAGGGAGAGACAGCAAGCATATTTCTTAAAAGTCAACTTGATGTACCTCCTGCAGGGAAGGCAGCATGCCCATGTGACAGTCACATTAGAACCATCGATTTCCTGCCAACTGTTGTGGGAAAGGGAGCCCATGTGTGCTTTGGAGCACTCTCCCTCCCAAGCTGACAAAGGAGAGAACTGTGGTATTTTGCCTGGATGTACCTAGCCCAAATCTTCCTGAAAACAGGCTCTAGCCCATTTGACCAGGGCAGAAGTATGTTTGGAAGGACAAGCTGTTGGCTGTATCCCTTTTTCCATGCTTGGATCTTCTCTATGTGGGAGCAGGTTAGGAAATCACATGTGTGGGCTGGAAGAGCTTAGTGACACACTGCTGGGTTGATGTCTCTTGGCTAGTGGTTAGAAGCAGGTGGTTGCCCCTGGAAATGGCTACCAGTGTAAATTATAGTAAGTCATGAGTATCTTCTCTCTTTCTTTATCTTTGAGTTCATGAAAATTTGTCTCTCAAAATAGTTGCTAGTACTGTAGGGGCTGACAAAGCCTTGTGGGAAAGTCCTTGAGAGTGACAAAAATGGCAGACATACCCACTATTGAGCAAGCTCAGTAGAAGCTAGTCACAATCAGTTAGCTCAGAAGAACACAAAACCATAGAATCTTTCCAGCCCAAGTCTCAGACCGTGGCAAATGCCAAAGCCATTGACAAGTGACAGTGGAACTCATCTCCTCAGTTCGTGGCCAGCATCTCAACAGGGCTGTGTCCTGGAACCATGATGCAAAGGTCTTCTCGCTATGTCCCACTGTGGTGACTCTAGAATAAACTCACTTCTGGCTCTTCTCCAGATCTTTCACCCCCGCCCCCCCCCCCCCCGTCTTGGCACTCTCATGATCCTGCCTCATTAACTCAGGGTTTAGAGATGGGATGTCATGCTAGATGCTGGGGTGCACATCTGAGGTCCTGGGTAGGGAAGCTCAGGTGGAAGGATTATTCACTTAGACAACACAGAGAAACTATATCTCAAATTGAAACAAAATGAAAAGTAAAATATTAAATAAAAGAAAAAAGAAACAAAGACTGCAAGAATGATAGTGCTGAGCCATACCTTGTTATGCAGAGGACAAGCCCTAGTGATGGGAGGCTCAGTTGAAGTAGAAAGTAGTTTTGGACTCTGTGGGTAGACCATCTAGAGGACTACACAGTGAGACATTTTAATTGCCATTCACCATCCTCTTTTTTTTGGCTCAAGTGTTTTCTCTCTCTCTCTCTCTCTTGCTCTCTCTCTCTCTCTGTGGATGTGCGTGCGTGTGAGTGTGTGTACATGTGTACACACATGATAGGGCATGTGTATGCTGTCCTATCACTCTCTTCCTTATTTTCTTGACAGAGTTGTTCACTGAATCTAAAGCTAGGTTGGCAGCCAACAAGTCCCAGCCACTCTCTTGTCTCTCCCACATCACCAGGATTAAAGGCCACTCTTGGCCATGTTCAATTTTTTATGTGGGTACTCAAGCATTCTTACCTACTGATCCATTTTCACAGCCCTGTACTTGGCATCATTATCTTAAAGAATTTCTGTTTTTCCCCACTTTTAATTATAGCAAGTGTATCTGTTCATTTGTTGAAAATACCCTTGTAATTTCCAGTGCCCAGGATTGGGCAAAGAGAAGAATATTCTCCCACATTACAGTAACATTAACTCAAAGTATGAAGTAAGCTTTTTGCCAACAGTTACCCCACTGAGATTGTAAAAGCAAAAGGATTTTTCAAACATAATGACTTCCTCAACAACAGGGTCTATTTAAAGTTATGAATTTGACTTCCTCCTTCACTTTCTAACTTTAGGAAATATGAAAGCAAGGTCCAGGAAGCTTCACATTATCAAGCTCACCAAGATTGTCCAAGATAAGAGCTGCAGCTTTGGAAGGCTCACCTGCTTCCTGAAGGAAAAGGATGAAGGTCACCCTGCTGGGACGAGTGAAAAGGAAGATGTGCTGAAAACTGAATGACAGCAATGATACTGGCCCAAGACTTGATGGCAGAGAGAAGCTGAGTATCTTGGAAGAAGTGAAGAATTTTTTTTTTTAAGGAAGCAAATGTAGAGTCATTAGATTCTTCAGATTAGATGGCGCACTGCTAGGCAGGAATTTTTGGAGAAAAGAAAAATCATATGGATTTTAAGATGGAAAGCCATGAAAAATGATATTCAGATCACTGGTGGTTTCTCAAAGAAGCAAAAGTAACAGCAAATGCTTTATAGCCATGTTAGACTGGACATAAGTATATTGTTTGCAGTAAGGCTTCTCCCAATTTGGAACCTCAATTCTTTTTAACTTCAGGCTTTACATAGACAGAGTTCTTGGTAATAGATATAAATGTACACTACTCTGTAGAATTCTAGAGAAAATAAATGTTCTCATTATTCAAATATGGAGGGAGGTCATTTATTCATTCATTTATTACACACATACTGACTGAACTTCTAACATGTGTCAGGTATAATGTCTAATATGGATGCATAGGTGATCCTAATGTTCTGCTTTCTCTTGGAATAGCAAACCTTCTGCACTGATTCTTTCCCTGTAACAGATTTCCCTTGACCTTAGCTTCAAACACTGAACACTTATTATGTCAGAGTTTCTCTGAGTCAGGACTACTTCTTCTTCATCATTTCAACTCATGGCCAGAGAGTCTCACGAGACTGCAGACTGGCGATGTGGCCATCTAAAGTTCTGATCTGAGTTGGAGGACTTCCACTTCTAGGATGGCTCTCTCACATGGCTGCTGGCAGGAGACACCAGCTATTTGTTATTTGAGTCTCTCTGGTATAACTTGGGTATCTTCACAACATGGCAACCAACTTCTCCAGATGAGTGGTCTCACAAAGAGCAAGGGGAAACTGCAGTGCCTTTCATGGTCTAAGCTTAGAAGCTAAATACTGTAAGTTCTGTCCCATCGTGTCCTTTAAAAGTGAAACACTCAGTCCGGCCCATATTCAGTAAGAGGTAAATTAAACCCTATCTTTTAAATTGAAGAGTGTTAAATAGTCCATAGACATCTTTTATGCTACGACTCTTGCTTTATGAAAGAGACTTTATTAGCTGGGTTATAAATGAGTATAAGCAGACTGACCTATTCACTTAACCATTCTCAGGCATTAATTATATAATGATTGTTACACAGCAATATGACCATGGTTTATAAGAAAATAACTGGGGAGGGTGTAGTCTAAAAAATACCCAAAGGTTGCAGAGATGGTTCAGTATTTAAGAATGCTCACTGCTCTTGCAGAGGACTCGGGTTTGGGTCCCAGAATCTATACCAGGTGGCTCACAACCACATAGTTAAAAGAATAAATCTTGGAAAAAGAAAAGGGTATCTGCTACATCAGGTTCTACCTCCAGAAACTGTGACTCAGTTGTTATACTACACAACAAGGATATTTGTTATTCTTAAGAGCTTTTCATGTGATGAACCACAGTTACAGAGAACTAAAAAAAAAAAAAAAAAATTGACTTATTGAGCTAAATTCCAGTAATTTGGTGGCGTTTGTCTCCATTTTTATTCCTTTAATTCATATTCTGTTTTTTTTAAATTATGTTGGATCCAGTTTCTCAACTATATTAGAGTTTGACATATTGATATTTCCTTACAACTTTGTCATGCATTCACACATCCAAAGGAGTAATCTTAACTCTAGCAAAATTGGCTTGAAGCATGTGTGTGCTATGTTAAAATGCCAGGCGTGCTATAATTATATTTTATCAGGTGAAGTTTAACATTTTAATAGGCAGTGTCTAAGGCTGATTTGACAGGGTGTTTTTGGATGGTGAAACGGATGCTCAAAATAAGAAAACACCACTCAGAGACTAAATGAATCACTTCTGCTAGACAAGTAGGATTGGAGTCTATTATGAAGGGCCTGTGCAACATCTGAAGAGCTGTCTTCTTTTTAATGTATGTTCATTAACTCTGATTTGGAAGGTTGAGAAAAAGAACCCCTTCATGACTCATTAATCATTAAAGAAGAGAAGTGAACAGGTGGCAAAGCCCCAAAAGTCTTCACTTGGGTATTTATTTTATCTTACCATGAGTATAATTGATCAAAATAGCAAGATTTAAGTTCTTCATCAGTCACACAGCTCGCTCTATCTCTTCAGATGTTGACATACACTATCCACCAAGTTGAGTGAGCAGGGTTGGCTATTTCCACTGTTCTGTCACAGGAGGGGTTTTCATTCACCTGGGTTATTTGGCCAATGACCATTGCCTTTTCTTTGTTTATAGGTGGAACAGACATAAGTCCCTTGTCTTGAGTTAGGTTTCTCACTGTTAATTAAATAACCTTCATCTCTGAGGAAGGTTGTTCTTTCCAATGGAGTGCTAAAATGGCTCCTCTTTGGATAGCTGGACAGTGGCTGCACCAGCCATGCTTGGAGCACCTGGTTTGAATCAGCTGGTTTGTAAACTTTCTTCACGCAGCATCCTATGGAGTTAAAGAGAATGGGCTAGAAGTCAGACCAGGATCTGAGTCCATTCTCAATGGCGCACTGTAGAATCTTGGGCAAAATATTTTCCTGTTTTCTATATGAAATTCTAAAGATAACATCAGTGCATACACATTTGTTTCTGTTTGCCTTGAATATTTCTTTTCTCTCCTTCAACAGCTTCATTCATTCCACAGTGACTACCTAACTCTCTTCAGGGTGGATATTTGAACAAACAAACTCCAAATTCTGCTTTATTCATGGGAAATTTGCTCAAGCACACTAAAGCTATGATTCCACTCTCTTCTGCCTCCCATTGTCAGTGCTACAAAATCATCTCTTATTATTATTACTTTTGAAGGTAACTTCTTATTTAAAATGCCAAAGCAGTTGAGTTTTAGAAGATGTGATATGTTGTGTATAAAGTTTCTTTTTGAATTCTTGTATCTTCCCTGCTTGAGGGTCACAGAGTATTTTAATCCTTTGGTTGATACCTTAAATCTGACGTGGGAAATGTTCTTCCACAGTCTGCCTGTCACCTCATCCTTCTGATTATGTGGATGTTAGTCTTAAAGAAGCATTCCATGTTGTCATTCCTATTCCATTGCCCCTTCCTTAATGGTGTGATCACCTGCAATCATGACTGGTAGCCTAAGAGGGAAAGCTAGGCAGGAAGGGCCTGGGGTGCTGGACACCTCAGGCAGCTGGTGAGTAGGTGATCTCTCAGGAGACAGGCTTCATTGAGCAGCTTTTCTAATTGAAGGGAACAAAGGCTATTTAAATCTTTGGGGTATGGTGGGTAGAGGCTTTCAGGGTGAGTGCACATCATTGGCAGGGGGCAAGGTGCTGGGAATGCCTTATTTGCATGAAAAGAAATTTCAGGTGATCATTGGACATGACCTTATAAGGAGAGGGGAAGTTTGACCTGTAACCTGGCCACCAGACTATGTAACCACCTCAAAGGTGGCAGAGGTGGAGGCCAGAACGCTAAATGCACTGGGACATGGCAGTCTCAGGAAGAGATTTTTCAGGGTTTGGAGATGCCTTGACCTCACTCTTGATCCAGGCTGGCTCCCCTGGATCCCCCATCCCTACACCTTCTGTCTTCCCATTTGATATGCTTCTCATCAAGCTGTTTTCTTGATATGCCATACTGGCATATCTTTTAATAGCCCAACTCTCTCTCTCTCTCTCTCTCTCTCTCTCTCTCTCTCTGTGTGTGTGTGTGTGTGTGTGTGTGTATGAGTGATCTGATATTTAAATGTATGTTGAATTTTTTGGTTTTTGTACTTCTTCATTTCAAGAACTTCCATTGGATTCCTTGATTACAGTTTGATGGGAATACTTTTTATCTTTTCTTTTCTGACACAGTCTTATGTAGTCTACAATCAAACTCTCTATGTAGCAGAGGATGATCTTAAACTCCCAGTTCTCCTGACTCACTTCCCAAGTGTCAGAATAATTGTTGTACACTACCATTCCCAGCTTTCTATTTTATTGAGAATACTTGTTACTTTGAAACCTTGACCTACTTAATAATATAATATATATTTAAAATTTTCCTTCTCTACCATCTCTTGATAAACAGGATAGCTTTTTATTTACTGTCAACAGGAAGTCTGGAGGTGACTGTACACAGGCCAGGATTGTTGATCACTGAAGGTCTATCAGACTGTAGCAGCTCCAGCGCCCTCAATTCCTAATAAGCAAATGGAAATACCACTCACTGTGTTCAGAGAACCAACTGATTAGAACAACGTAAATCAGGTTACTATTCTACCTTAGTCAAACACATGTTCTCTTTGCCTTGTTTCCATGCTCCTCCAGATTAGTTCCCCAATTGGTCTGCTCATATAAAGATTTTAATATTTTTATGTCTCCAAGCCTGCCTTTCAACAACACATAGTTGTGATCTTGACAGATAGAGTGAAGGCAGAGTCCCAGTGCCCACCACAAGACTGATGTGAGTAGAAACTGGTTTGTCACAGAGAGGAAGGATAGTACCCAGGTTTTCCTGATGCCCAGGGTGGGGCTCTTCAGTTCTAATGAGAACTGTGGAGTCCCTGTTACGGAGGGAGCCCCTGAGCTTGTCTTTCCACTGCCAGGAGACTGTGGTCCAGCTTCTCAGGAAGCTGCTTTTTGCTTGCAAGGCTTTTGAGACTTTCGACGGCTGTGGGGGAGACTCAGAAACCAAACAAAAACATGCCTCTTTAGTGCCCCTCAGGCATGATCCTTCAGTGTGGCTCCTATCAGTGTGCCTTTACCCAGGACCTCGTGAATGGGCAACTCTGCTGCTCTACTGCTGTCTTGTGGAAGGAAGCAGACTCCAAGTTAGCCCTTTAGAATCACCTTCTGCTCAGCTTTACACTTCTCAGTTGCTACCAATTTGGCGGAGGCCTCAAGTGGAGAATTAATGTATATGACTAGGCTTTCCTTATGTGCTGGCCACCTATTTTCCAATGAGTTGAAACCTATTTCTTAGAATTCCCATTCTATATTTTCTATTCTATCCATGACAATTGGTCTATTGTCTTTCTAAGTCAATATTCATCTTATTTGTTTGTTTGGTTGCTTGCTTGTTTATTTAGACAGGATGTCTCACTGAGTCTGGAGTACACCATAGACAGCTGGCCAGTCAGTTCCAAGGATCCTCCTGTGTCTGCCTACTCAGCACTGGGATTATAAGTGTGCAGCATCAGATATGGCTTTCTACATGGGATCTTGGCACTTAACTCTGGCCCATGCTTGCATGGGAAATGTTATACCAACTTGGAAAGGCCCCAGATGCTGTGGTTTCTTATGATGCTTCATTGCTAGCACTTCTCTGGGATTTATTACTTCTTTCTTCCTTTGAATCTGTCATCCCCCAAGACTCATTGTATTTCTGTACAAAGTCCCAGGTTTTATACTTGCAAACCACAGACATAGAACATATGTCAATAGACTTTGCTCAGAATAAGAGGACCAATTTGTGTTTGGGGAAGGCCATAGTTATATAATATTCTTGGAAGTCAAATGTCCTGGCATTTTGATTACAATACTTTTGCTAGACTGCTTGGTGACATCAAAGAATATATTCTCTACCACTTTGTTTATAAAAGCTATGTTAGTACAAGGTTGCACCTCTAACTCCTTCAGCTTAACATGTAGTGACTTCTACTTGGACCTACTGGGCTGAGCTGGGAATTGTACCCACAGACTTGTCATTTGAATTGTGATTACGGCCTTAGTAATCACACACACTGATGTTCTACCTAGACTGTGTTCCTGGGCATTTCAAAGAAAGCTAGGGGTCAGTGAGATGGTCCAGTGGGTGAGGGTACCTACTACAAAGCCTGATGACCTTAGCTTATCCCTGGGACCCGCACAACAGAAGGAGAGAGCTGACTCCTACAAGTTGTCCTTTGGCCTGCACATATGCATCATGTGGCACATGCACACACACACACACACACACACACACACACACACACACACACACGCACACAGACACACACACACACACACACACACACACACACACAGGAAATGAATAATGAAAAAAATTTAAAGCTAGCTATTCAACTTCCTGCCAATTTACAGTGATATGTTCACAAGGAGGAGCACTCCTTCCACAAAGAGTGTTGGAGAAGAAGGCTTAGCTGGCAAGATGACTTCCCTGGGAATACCAGTTCTTCTACTTGACTTGGATGTTTCTCTGCTAAACCTGAAAATATTATTTTGTAATCTAAGCACTTTGAAAAGATATTGAAATTTTATTTGGGAAGACCCATTTTAGTGTTTTAAAGTAACTAAATGCATTTACTTATGATTGGCTTAAACATATACATTCAAACACACATATATAAATATATGCAGTTATAAACAGTAGGATTTTAATGTTGTAGAAAGATGTTAATTTCTGATTATCTCTTTCTCCACAATGCTACATTTGGCTATATGACTGTCAAAATCCCAGTTTCTGGTAGTTTAAAGCTGAACTCAGTACTCCCCTCAAAATCTCAGTTGTGAGATACATATATTGTGGTGAGCCGCAACCCTAAGATGGCGCCTGGCTTATTGCCAGAAAGCTCAAGCTTAGCTGTAAACAAGCCTTAGTTGGTAGCAGCTGCCTAGCCCGGTGTGCTTCCTCCTTGTGTGAGCCTATCTTGGATCGCTAGGTGGCATGATCTGATTGGGTTTGAGTAGGCATATAAGGGCTTGGGGGAAGAGAGAGAAGAGAAGCTGAGGAGAAGCGGATGTACAAGGTTCCTGAATAAACTGCTTGAAGAAGAATCGTGGTTGTGTCTTTCCTGCTGGTCAGGGGGATGCGACAAGTGGTGGCCCGTACGGGGAACCTCTCCGCGGGTGAACAATTCAGAACTTCTTGCAGTCAGGGCAGTCGACTGGTAAGTCCCAGGTAAGGTAGGACCAAGGTTAGGACTTCGGTAAAGAGGCAATAAGGTCTCCGGAGGGAGCAGTAAAGTTCCGTGATTCGGACGAGTAGAAGAAAAACAAAAGCGAAAGTGTGGGGAATTCACCATTGCAGCCCATTTTTTCCGCTTTTAAAGAGCTATTAAAATCTATATTGCAGGGAGGAGCATGGCCTATTTGGAGACTTGTTCGTAGCTGTTTAGGAGATCAGAGATATTGCAAGGCCATGGAAAAGGGACAAGAGGCATTAGAACAGTTAAAAGAGGAGCGCTCAGTCAAATCTGGGAAAGATACTTCGGAAGAGGATAGCTCAGAGTCTGAAGAGGAACTTGAAATGTTAGCAAGGGAAATGGAGAAGTCATCTTTGAGGAAGAGTTCTGACTCCACCCATATAGAACCCTCAGCTCCAGGGCAGCCTGTGTTGGCGCCGTCTTCATATAATGAGACTTCCCTTCCTAGTGGTCCTAGTGGGCGGTCATTCTGTCCAAATGTCTGGAGGGAAGTGAGACATGAGCTGTACTACCCTGTCTTTCAGGATGGAGGGGGAAATCTTTATCATGAACCCCTCGATTTTAGGGTAATTAAAGCACTTGCTGAGTCTGTCCGCACTTATGGGATTAATGCTGCTTTCACTGTAGCTCAGGTGGAAGCTCTTCATCGTTATTGTATGACTCCTAGTGACTGGATGAGCCTGGCACGTGTCTGCTTGTCCTCTGGGCAGTATTTAGATTGGAAGGCTTTCTTGATTGAGTTTGCTAATGAACAAGCTGCTGCTAATCGTGCAGCAGGAAACCCAGCCTGGGATGTGGTCATGCTTCTTGGGCAAGGTCGATTTGCTCAACAACAAACTGGGTATCTGGCTCAGGTGTTTGAGCAAATCAATTTAGTCGCAACCAGATCTTGGAAATCATTGCCTAACAAAGGGGAAGTGAATGGCTATCTGACTAAGATTATTCAGGGTCCCCTGGAGCCTTTCTCAGACTTCGTGGCTAGAATGGTTGAAGCCGCTGGAAGGGTATTTGGAGACCCTGATTTGGCAATGCCTTTAATTAAACAACTTGTGTATGAGCAATGTACAAAGGAATGTAAAGCAGCTATCACCCCTTATAAGAACAAGGGGTTGGAAGCCTGGATGAAAGTGAATAGAGAGGTGGGGGGTCCTTTGACTAATGCAGGTCTTGCAGCTGCTGTAGTGTATATTATACAAAACAAGAAAAGAAGTAATGGCGCCTGTTACCGTTGTGGAAAGATGGGGCACCTTAAAAGGCAATGCCCCGAGAAAGGAAGACAGAATGAAACAGGAAGTGGGAACCACCCTAAGCAGCCTGGTCTTTGCCCCAAGTGCAAGAAGGGAAATCATTGGGCAAATGAATGTAGATCTGTTAAGGATATTAATGGTCAGCCTTTAACACAAGGTTATGGAGGAACTCGTCTAAAAAACGGGCAGAGGGACCTCTGCCTTCAGGGCCCTCAAATATATGGGGCAATGGAAGACCCTCAGGAAGAGAGGTGGCCAACTCTGTGATCTCCCACACAACAAGGAGTGCCACTCAGGGCTCAGCAGGATTGGACCTCTGTTCCACTGCCAGGGCTTATGTGGCCCTTGATTTGGAACAGTGTCCTCTGTTAGAATTGGTAGTGAATGGAAAAAGGCCATTAGTCTTGCTGCTGTGGGGGCTACCACAGCTGCCATTGCTATGCATTCTCTGGTGCAGACTGCAGCTGCCTTGAATAATTTGTCAGCCAATGTAGCCACGGCCTTGGTTGATTGTGGCAGGTGGCCCAGATTGGCTGTGAGTGGAAAATGACTGGATTGTGTGTGACCTCTGTGCCATATCAAAATTATACTGTAGCTGCAAATTTGTCTAAGCAACTCTCTCAGTATCTTACAGGAAATTAGTCTGGTGAGTTTGATAAGCTGATGCAGAATCTGAGAACTGCCATCGTGCATGTGAATTCCACCCGGGTTGATGTCTCTGTTGCTGAAGGACTGTCAACATGGATCCTCCGAGCCATGAATCATCTGAAGGAATGGGCGGGAATGGGTGCCCTAGGAGGCATGCTCTTCCTAGTCAGTTTCATTGCCCTATGGTGTATCTGTAAGATGAGGATTTCACAGAGGAGAAGTAATGCCATGCTGGTGCAAGCCTCTGCTGCCTTGGAGGCTGGACAGCCGCAAGCTTGGTTGACTGTCCTAAAGGACTAAGCTATCATCACGCTCAGGATGCGAGGCTAAGCACTGCACTTGGGGTCAGCTTCTAGCGATTTCAAGGAGGGCATGTTTGATGTCCTTTACATGCATATCAGAGATCAGACCTCTACCCTTGCCTGTTGCGTTTTAAAACAAAAAGGGGGATCTGTGGTGAGCTGAAACCCTAAGATGGCGCCTGGCTTATTGCCAGAAAGCTCAAGCTTAGCTGTAAACAAGCCTTAGTTGGTAGCAGCTGCCTAGCCCAGTGTGCTTCCTCCTTCTGTGAGCCTATCTTGGATCGCTAGGTGGCATGATCTGATTGGGTTTGAGTAGGCATATAAGGGCTTGGGGGAAGAGAGAGAAGAGAAGCTGAGGAGAAGCAGATGTACAAGGTTCCTGAATAAACTGCTTGAAGAAGAATCGTGGTTGTGTCTTTCCTGCTGGTGAGGGGGACGCGACAATATATAAATTATCCTCAATCACTCAATCAGCTCATTGAAAGCAATTCATCAGGTTTTTGTCTTAAGGATAATAGATTCAGTCCTGTGACACTCAGTTACATCAGACCCCCCACCCCGCCCCTCACCAATCCTCTCCTCACCATAGGCAGATCCATGGTCATATGGATTTTACAGGACCCAGGCTTACCTTCTCCCACATCAGCCTCCACCTAGTTCTCGTGGATCTCACACACTCTATTCTCCCTCAGATGTCTGATGTTATTCTCAAAATGAAAATCTGATTGTGTTTCACACTTGCTGAAATCATTCCAGTTGCTTCCCACTGGTCTCAGGACAACTGCTCCATGGTCTGACTCTTGCCTGCATTGTTAGTCTTTCTTTCTACTATTGTAGACTCAGTGACTGTTAATATCTTGGTTCCTGGTACTCGAAATCTGAACTCAAGACTCCATACAAGGGCCCATTGTGATATACAGTTGTAAGTTATTACCCATTTAAACACCAGGGTTTCTAAGGTTTACTGCCTTTTGACTTTAGCCAATTTGAATAAGCTACAGCCCTCTATAGGGGATGACTCACATGCTGCACCTTCTGCTCAGAGCATCCTTCTCTCTTCTCTTCGCCTGGTAAGCACCTCCTCAGCCTCAGGCTGGGTTTTCAAGTCCACCCAACTTCCTACCCTCCTGGTCCAGGTTGACTCAGTGTGTAGTTCTTCTCTGTATAGTTCTCTCTATAGTTCTTCTCTGTGTGTGTCTCTGCTTTGCTGTACTGTATGCACACTCCACCACTTTTATTGATTTCTGTATGCTTGTTTGTAAGGTAAAATCCAGGAGAACAGAAATTGTAAATATTCTTACTCATCATTGTTTAGCTCCCCAGAGGGCAACATAGTTCCTGAAACATAAGAGATGCACCATGAATCTTTCCACAATGAGTTATGGAAACTGTAAATTTATTACTTCACTTGAGTGAATGGTTTTCAGATTGTTTCATTTAAAAAATCACTTTGCATGGGCACATGGCATAGGAAATTTTCCTTTGTTTCAGCACCAGACATTGTCTGTCTCATGAATAATTATTTTGCCTAAAGACACTAAGAATTAATAATGAATCATTCATCTTCTGTGTTTAGTTGTTAAGCGGACTAGAGTGAAATTTAGTGTTAAATTCTAGTTAGTTACAATCATTAACAAAAATCTGTTTATTCAGTGAATATTCAATGATAGCTTTTGGTATAGAAAGCATTGTCTGTGGGTGAAGACATTGGGAGAGTCAGGGGCAGTGGAGGACTGCTGCAATAAAGCCTTTTTCAGTAACAGCAGGGATGTTATATGTGTGAACTCATGGTGTCTGTGGCTCTATGTACAAGATCTGCACAAGATCAGGCCAGCCTAAATTCCAGTGCATACAAGACCTGCATAAGATCAGGCCAGGCTAAATTCCAGTGTGAATGTGGACAGGGATCGTGTAGCCTTACCATTAGTTGAGGAGCTATTGGCAACTGATGACGACTGAGGGTGAGGAAAGTAACTTTCCTTAGATGTAGCCCCTGATAGACTGCTCATGTTGGCTGTGAATGGCTCTATTCCCCTGCACATACTGGCAGCACCAAACGGATTCAGTGGGTTTAAGAAAGATCATGAAGTTGGGAGGAAAGTGCTGCTGGGGGTATGGGAGGAGGTAGAAGGGAAAGAGTGGGGGTGGGTTTGATCAAAACACATTGGGGCATTGCAGAGGAAAACACAAAGTCTTCTCTAGTGGGAAGGAGAAAAGACCAAGATCAACTCCGTGACAGCATGGAGCAGGTGAGGGCTGCATGGGAGAGGAACTTATGCGGCAAGTAAGGTCATGCATGTAGTATATACTGTAGTTTGATAAGAAAACTGACTTTCTAGAGAAAAGTAGAAGTTCATGAAGTGTTGGAGAAGTGGATCATTTTTAAACTTTCAAAAGAATGAAGGAGATCTGGGGAGATAAGTTGTCTGATAAGCACAGAGATCTCAGGTTGATTCCCACAACCTTCATAAAAAAAAGCTAGCGCGGTATTGTGCACTTGGCAATCCCAGTGCTGGGGATGGGGGGACAGTAGGTGTCTGGTGTTCACTCGCCATGCAGGTTAGCCCACTTAGTGAGTTCAAGACCATTTAGAGACCCTGTTTCTAAAAGAAAAAAATAAAGAGGTAGAGGGCACCTGAGGTGCAATATCTGAGACTAATCCTAGTTTCC
The DNA here is from genome assembly GCA_907164525.1 of Lophiomys imhausi. Classification (NCBI taxonomy): domain Eukaryota; kingdom Metazoa; phylum Chordata; class Mammalia; order Rodentia; family Muridae; genus Lophiomys; species Lophiomys imhausi. Next base: position 2,650,495 of record CAJQZJ010033039.1, on the reverse strand, counting down.
ATATACACATGCATCCATGTGTACCTACACACATGAGCATGTGCACACACACCAGAAAATGATTACCATTGAATGTCATATAGAGAAACTATGCATTTATTTCAATCACTGTATTCCATAGATCCTACCTTTACTCCTATAATCATGTTGTGTAAGTGGTTGATGAAAAGAGGTCTCTGAGGAGGCATGAGAGGCAGAGGAAAAGAGTTCAGCAAGGGTGTATCCCAGCTGGAGCCTCCATCTTGACCTCCAAGGAGCTCCGGAGGATACACTGCATGAATTAACCTGCTGTGAGGTAAGGGAGCAATGGGAATCATTGTCGACAATCAACAGCCAACACTCATTGGAGCTACACTCACACAGGCGTGTTTAAGATCAGAACTGGGCACTCATTTGTCAAGCACAAGTACTTTATTTACTGACCCTTAAGTCGGAAGATATTTCCCTTTTGGGCATTTATTTATTTCAGTAAGAATAAGTAATGTGTGACAAAATGAAGCCTAGGAGGCTGTGCACCTGGACACACTTTACTCCACAGAGACAACAACTACTAGGATTTGGGGGATGTGGGTGGTAAATCTTTCTCTTTCTGTAAATCAAATCACAACAATTCACACTGGTTGCTCTAAATCTTTCTCTACTTGCCCAATAATGTACTTTGGAGAACATTCTATGCCTAAACAAGGCTTGCATCATTGCTTTTCATGGCTGTAGAGGATTGCACTGTAAATTTGAACCACTCTATATTAATTTTCTGGGTATGGCGGCACAGCATATACTTAAACACTTGCAATGTAAAAGAAGATGATAGTTGAAACTAACTTTCAGGTCCCATGTCCTTGTATAGTTCACCTGGGAAGCCAGTCTTTGTACCTTGAATTACCATATCACAGAAGGAATTATGTGTCTTCATCTATGACATCATGAAACCTGGTCAGTGACCAGTATTCAGTCAGTTCACTGAAGTTGGGGGCCTCGTCTGAAGTTGTTCATTTCATCTGAATGTGGCAGAATGCCCAAGTCAATTCCACAATGATGACAGGGCATTTCATAGGTTATGAAGGGATCCATCATAACTGTGTTAAAGGCTCTCCAAAGTGTGTGCCAGACTCTACTGATTTAATGTAAAGCCTAATAAGAGTCTCTGGCTTTAAAACACAAGTCTGAACTAGGGTTGAGCTCTCAGGCAGTATATTTGTAAATCTACCTACACCTTTATTTTTGGAGATTTTAAAAGAATCTTTTCTAAGCCATGATTTAATGGAGCCAGAGATCTGAAAGTGTTACAAAGCTAACAGCTGACATGATGAAGAGTGGCCTCAGGAGACAGAATCGTGGCTTTTCCACTATGTCAACCTATGTAGCCACAATGAATACAGTCCACACCTGGGCAGGGTGAGGATATTGGTGTCTTTTCCAGGCAGAGTCTCCTTGTGTCCCCTTTTGAATCCTCTCCAAAGAGCAGACTCTAATACAGGCCAGGTTCTAAGACAAAAATGATTGATCCAGAATTGAATGTAGCTGTGTAATTCCTGTTTAATTTTAGGAAACCATGTAGATAGAGTGTAGATGTCTGGTTTCCTTCCGATGAGGCTGTTTCAGCAAGGCAACTAACACCCAGTGTTAGGAAGTGTCTGTGGATGACTGGAATGAGAGTAAGATGATATTTTTGCGCCATCCAATGTCCACTTTAAAATGAAGCCACATTGAAAATTCTAGAATAAATCCTTTAATACCCGAGGTAAGGATTTTGGTACTAAGCAATAAAAAAGACTCTAAGATTAGCTTCCTTTCATTCTGTTTCTGTAAGAAGTAGAACTGATGAGTGAATATGTTTGTCACAGCCAAGACTTCTCAGTGAAGGTGCTGAACGAGACGGTCATCAGTAGCAAAACAGAGTCAGAGGTTGTTATTGGATCACACGATGGGTACATGTGTAGACGGCTCTTTTCTTCTTCCTTGTTCATTTCACTAATGAATTGTGACACCAGAAACTCAAAATAGTCTGGGGCAACACATATAGAGTTTACGTGTACACTAAAGTTAAGTGGTTGTCAGCTTTAAATCTTATTAAAGCTAATAACATTTTTGTAACTCTCATGGTAGCCACAAAGCAACAAAACAAAACTGCAAGAGATATTTTAAGGTTAAAAGTAAAGAATCAAGACATGCTATAAGAGTAAAACCACCCACGCACTCAGAAGGACAGTAAGGAAAAGAAGGAAAGAGGGAAGGAAGGAAGGAAGGAAGGAAGGAAAGAAGGAAGGAAGGAAGGAAGGAAAGAAGGAAGGAAGGAAGGAAAGAAGGAAGGAAGGGCTGGAGATGTAAGGGGCTATTAAAGCAGCCAATAAAATGACAATTTGAAGTCTTTAACTCTCAAAATAGATAAATTATCCACTCAAAACATATGGGAAGAACATAAAATACCCTAATACTCACTGCCCATAAAAGACTTACTTCACCTGTAAGGATACACTGAATAAAAGTTCATGTGATAGAAAAATATCTTTCATGAAAATGAAAACCAAAAGGGGGCAGATATTGATATAGTTTAGTCAGCACTGTTAAAGGAGACAGAGAATGCTATTATGTAATGACAAAGGAGTCAATTTGTCAAGAAGACTTAGCAATTGAAAATATATACACAGCCAGCTCTGGAGCACCTGCGTATGTCAGTCAAGCATCATCATCATATTCAAAGGGAAGCCAGACAGTAAGGGTAGGAAATACACTAACAGGGGATCTCTACACTTTACTTCTGCATATGGACTAATATTCAACAGAGATGAATTAGAAAAAGCAAGACATTGGAATTAAACTATGCTCAAGATCGAGTGGACCCAACGAAGAGAGAGAACATCTGTGCAGGAGCTAAAGAGCTCATTCCTCTCAATCCATGGACACACGGACAAATAGAGCCCATTCTGGGATACAAAACAAGCCTGTGTGTGTGTTTGTGTTTGTGTGTGTGTGTGTGTGTGTGTGTGTGTGTGTGTGTGTGTGTGTGT